>JAXRJS010000004.1:10950000-11007500 GCA_037127375.1 Dione juno | reverse complement strand
ATGATTCAATTTAGTTCATAAAAAGTCCTCGTAATCTACCTTATATGTATAAAACAATTGATTTTTATTTAGCATTTACACACATACTAAATATGAGTAAAGATATAATGAAGCAAAAAAAGTCAATTGTTTCAAAATATACCACAGTTTTCAAGTTACAACTATATTTGAGCATATAAAATTTCCATATCTGGTTTTCTTTCTCAAGGTTTTCCTAATGACTATAACTCTCATAGACACCTATGATATCATCAAAAATGTTATATTCATATTGGAATAACCGCAACATGGGTATTTGAAGCTTGTCTATTTATTATAGATATATAATTTTCAATAACAGGAAAATAAATAGTTGTGCTATGCATTTCTTCCTTATAAAGGCATATTTATGGGATATTTTGCACAAATTTGTTAATGATAACACATTTATTATTTTCTCCACTTTAACATTATATTTGGTTGATATGTAAATCAATGATAAGCTTTATATTTACGTTATACATTTATCATAAATTTTTAAAAGTATTGCTTATTTATTTAAATATTCTTAATTTCCAGATGAGTAGGTATGGACAAATAAAAATATTTACTATTACAAAAAAAAAAAAAAGCATTACTTCATATATATTTTTATATAGTTATATGTCATAAAGCTTAAAAATATATATTTTTAAATATTTATATACGTTTTACGTAACATTAAAATCAACATACCCATAGGCATACTAAACAAATATCATTATTACTGAAACGCTTACGAAGTGAATATCACCAAAAAATATAAAAAAATAATAAATTAATTGATTAAATCCAAAAAATCTTACTTTTAGTTTGGAATTTCGAGTTCGATCCTTTGACAGTATGACTTCTTGGACTTCGTTCTGAGGACGGTCAGAATTTTTCCCAAATATAACAGCATTATTTTTTGTTAATGGCGGCAAAACAACGAATGTATCGCAAGATCGTGGTAACTTAACAGTATTCATGGTTACGTTAATATGAATTTTAAAATTGTACTGCGGTTTATTTATTTATTGCTGCCGTCAGAGATAATGACATTAGTCATAGGAATGTAGCTGTCATGTGTCATTTGAAACGACTTTTTCTTGTACAGACTAAAAATGTTGTTTAATTGCTGGCATGTGACAGCAAATGATAAAAGAAACAATACAAATTAAATAATAACTATACAATATCGATAATGAGAAATAAAAATCGATTACGATGTCCTTCCTCTCAAATTCCCTCGTCTGAAAATGTTCAGTGTTTATTAATATTAGTGTTCAGTTCTATATGTAAATCTGTACGTAAATATATTAAATATTACAAAATTTAATTATAAACTAACACACACGTAAATAAATTATTATTTATTACTAACTAACTGTATTGTGTATACACTGTAAATATTGATTATTTTGCTATAGGTGATGGGTTTATTTTAATTAGATATCTTTTAAACATACATTATTCTAATGAGTAATGCTGTCTTTCATTTTACCGTACAGTCTCCTTTGTGTGTTTTTCATTCAACGTGACATTAGCAAAGTGAATTGTGCTCAACTGGCACGTTCAAAACGTCAAATCTAGTGGAAAGAAGAAGAATAAGAAGAAGTGAAAATGTAAAACCTAGTATTTTTTTTGTTTGTCGTAAATATTTTGAATTAAGAAAAAAAAGAATGAAGTCCCTTTCTTTTGCACTTTCAAAATTGGTATATTGGAGACCTTAAGATGTGATATCCAACAGAATAGCCATTATAGCAGCAGCCTTTATTTGTGGCCATTATTTTTATTTATTTATTAAAAATGCCAAATTTATATATCGTTAACATCATTATTTAAATAAAGGTACTATAATTGTGATAGTTTTGTGAAAAAACGTATACATTAATATTAAAAAAATATCTCCCTACCAGTCTCTTTAACATATAAAACAGGGCTGTTGTTGATAGGTCTCGTTATAAATCATTTATGTAAATGTCCTTGTTTGGGGTAATAAACAGCGTAACGCTGGCCAGATACGTTTCTGTCTTCTATACGTTATCTTCATAAGTTTTAAGACGGTAATCTTAAAATAGAAATTTCATTTAATTTACATTTTTGTTGTCTATTACTTACTGTTGTCATTTTCCTGATCTAGTTTAAGTTTTTTAATACATTTTGTTATTTTATACAAATTATATTTTAACTCTCTCTGAATTACTGATAAATGATGAGAAAAAAAAAAACGTAGAAATAAGTTAAAGCTAGGCATTGCAAAACGCATTCTAAGTGCATCGCGATGATTAATGTGCAATACTAATATAAGCCTTCCTCTATAAATTTAGTTTCCGAGATTAAGACGCTCAAGCAAATAAACTCTTCCGTTTGTAATAAAACTTAGTTACTTAAAAAAAAATGGATCGTTAAATATAACATTGTGATCAATTTATATGACCTACCGAAGACTTAATGAGATAATGCAGTTGTTCCTTCATACAATTTTTATAATTATTTGTATAATGTAATACAAGCTTCATACAATAACGTTGAAATATGTAATATTCTATTATTTAGTAAATTACATGCGAGCTACATCTGATAAGCGCAATTGGTATAATATACCTTTATTGCTGTTACATTGTTAAAGGTAGGTTTTCGTTTTACGAAAGTATTGCTTTGCATTGTGCAGATTTATTATGATGAGTCAATCTTAAGTGGCATATAGTGGCGCAGTGGGACGGCGTTTGACTTTAAATAGATAGGTGTGGGTTCGACTTTCACTCAGAGGAAAAAACGTGTTATGAACCTAATGTTCTGAATTTGGGCAGGTAGTGAAGAACGTAGTGTCATTGCGTGCATCTTTTTATAATGTTTGAAATAAATAGTGAAGCTAAAAAAAAAATAAATACCCCGCTCCTAGCGAGGTATATAGGAATAAGTTACCATGTGTTAATATTTAATACTCCAATAGGTATATAGGCGATAGGAAGGCAAAGAGAATCTGATCTCAGATTTCCACCTGAATTTGGTTGAATTCAATGCTACAATATATTTTACTAGAGCGAGATCATGGAGATGGAGCATGAAATGTCCCATAAATATCGAGATTTAAATACCAAAAATAATATCTACTTTAATATCGGTGAACAAAAAAGAAATTATTGGAAATCTTTTCTATAATGGACTTTAGTGGGACATTCATCACTTTGTTTTGAGTTGATCTGACAGAGTGACAGATCTCATTTAATTCAACGAGATACTTTGTAGATATGGGCCGCTCTCAGTTTTAATCTGTAAATAATAATAAAAAAAGCTAGTGAATTTGCTATAGTGTCAGTTAAATTGATATATATATATATATATATATATATATATATATATATATATATATATATATATATATATATATATATATATATATATATATATATGACAACATATACATAGGTACATATATATTAATTATTTATTATGAACGTATATCAAATATGTAATACTAAAATTTTAAAATCGTTATTAAATATAATATTTATGCAAGAACGAAAATTTATGAGACCACAATGAAAATTTACGAATTAATTACGTTACGTTTAAGCATCTTAATAATTAACGATATCGTGGCACAATGGAATAGTGTGTATACACACAAAAATAAAAAAAAAATAAGTTAATTATAAAATAATAAAGTATGTTGGTATTTTTGATGCGGCAAAAAATCAGTCGTTGGAAAGTGAACACCACCACATATACAATTAAGATTTTTCTTAGCTTTCGCTGAGTAGAATACTACTTATAATACAATAAAACATATATATATATAATATATATATATATATATATATATATATATATATATATATATATATATATATATATACTATATATATATATATATATAATATATATATATATATATATATATATATAAATTGTTTTTTCTGGGATATATCTATAAATTTCCAATTTAAGTCAGCGGGAAGTATCTTCTAGGTTTTAATTACGTTGCGATTTTCATACAAAATGCAAACAAATTAACCCTAAACGCTCAAGATATTATAGGCGTTTATGCTTAATTTTTAGATTGAGTTGACTTAGGAGCTTAATTTTGCTGTGCTTCAAAAAGATTTTGACTTGGACATTGATATTTATTTCCGCTTGATTCCTTCGTGTGATTTTGAGAAAATGTTCGCGACAGACAGACAGACAACAAAGTGAGGTACGGAACAATAAAAATAACTTACAACCAGATTTGGTCAATATTTTGTATTTCTTATGTAACATATGACTTTTAAATATATTAAATTTGACTAGGCTGCCTTGCCGCGGCCATTTTAGTTTTAAAGATTCTCCTTGGTCCTAGTGTTATGATGACAGTTTTAGTGCGATGCCCTTGCAAGTCAGTCAATTGAAGAGAAAGGACGATTCTTAGCAAGATGGACTCCTCCTGGAGTCCAGGTGAGGAGGAGCGCCTGTTGTGTCAGATGCTTATATATATATATATATATATATATATATATATATATATATATATATATATATATATATATATATATATATATATATATATATACTCTGTGTCAAAGTCAAACTCCTAAATACCTTACGTATTACCTAATATTTTTCCATGCTACAAAGTGAAGTAGCATCGTAGCGATTATCACATGTAACTTTTAAACTACAAAAGCTTCCGTTTTGTAATAATATATGCCGTTATATACGCTTTTAGTATTAAAACCGAGTAGTAAAACCGAGAAAATTAAAGATTTGCAATATGATGTGGTAATAAATATAAAAATGAACGCAATTAAGTTCACCAAAGAAATAAGCGCAAGAGGACAAGAGGGCGAAACTGCGGGCCAGTAGTGGTATTTATGAAACTCTTAGGACCCGATAACAGGGGAACAAGGAAATCCACTACGCCATTGATGAATTTAATGAAAATTGATGAACTTTTATAAACTTTCACAATCCTTTTTAAAAGTTTCTTAATAAAAGTATCTACTTGTGTATTTGGCTGTGAATTTTTACTTGCTACTCAATTACTTGACTTGTGATTTATTAGACGGTAATAGCTTAGCGGCAAATAGTTTTTATGTTGCAAGATGGTTACAGATTAATTATACTTAATTAATATTGTGCAGAAATGTATTCATTGATTAAGTTGCTATACTAGGTAGTATATAGTTGCTATACTACATAGGTATGTAGTATGTGTTTTACTTCTTAAATATTAATTCTCTTCATTGATGTAACTTGTGTAGATCTAATGAAAAATTATGTATATCCTCATATTAGCTCAGACCTCTGTGAAGCTAGTCCAGACCCTGAACAAATGCAGATCACAAGGATCATACAATGTTTTTTACTAAAATATTGTATTATGTAAAATTTAAATTATATTCTAAGCTAAATCTACATAGGTTTCGCTGTCGTTAATTTCACTGTGACCCGTCACCAGACAGCGCGTCAAATTGAAACACGGTGAGTGACCAAATAAATAAATATATAAATACCACCTATAAATACCTATAAATTACCAAAATGGCCAAAATCTCTTCTTCAGTACTTAAATGTAGTGACACGCAAGTAATATAATGTTAATATCAATACAATGATCATAATATAAAAATAATTGGCTGAAAAATTTAATATTTCCAAGATATCCGACCACAACCGGAAGCGGCGGTGGCACGGATATTACAAAGGATGTTTGTAGCTCATCGATCATAGTTCCTGTCGACTGAAGCTACTTTAGAAGGTGTATCTCGGTTAAATACTACAACCTGCATATATTATATATATATATATTATATATATATATATATATATATATATATATATATATATATATATATATATATATATATATATATATATATATTATATATATATATATTGAATCTTAAAGCTCTTAAAGCTCTTGATTTTATAATAGGAAGATCCAATTTAAGGATATCAGCAAATTTGATTAAATTATATTATTTGAAATTATTTAGTAGCAAGGTAGAAAAAAGATAAGGAAAAGGAGGAAGAGAAAACCTCTAAAGAAATTCCACAGCGGAAAGTGAAGAACAGAGTGTCCTGACACTAGGGTCCCTCTACCTATAAAAAAAGGCGCTACAGCGTGAAGTTTAAAAAAAATACACAAGTGTAAATGATCTTTCTGACTACAGAATGTCATTACATTTTTGTATTTAATTATTTTTGTATTAAAACGGACGGATTCGATTCTTGAGGTACGGATCACATATTATCATAATGCCGGTACTGATTACATAAAAATTTTACGCAGCAGAATATGAACCCGCGCCTCTTGGAAACCGCCCGCCCATGCGCTCTAATCGATAAGTCATACGTTCACATCAAGCTATATAGAAATTATTATATGTTTAATTATCTTGTTAACGTATGTGTAGGCAGATTTTTACGGACGGCTTCGAAGAGGCGATTCAAATCCCGCTACGTTATTTTTTTTTGTTTAGCGTACAAAAGCGTTTTTCCTTCTTTAGTGTAGAACACTTTAGAATTAATAAACATACTTTATTTAAATTTTCAATTATTATAATGAAATTTTAATGATTGTATAATTCATACAGAATGACACCTTTACCTACTATTCGTGGATAAGATTTATATATAGGTCGTGAATTCGATTCCCACTCGGAGTCACTTCGTGTTCTGAAAACAAGCTACAACAAGTTTATCCTGTTCGAATAAAAAAATAATAAATCAATATATTTGTGCCCATGTAACATTTTTATGGTATTTGGGCGACTTGCCTTGCCTGAACGGTGCCAACGACTGACTCGTATATTAAACTCACTATCTACGTCTTAGAAAATATAACTATAAATTACAAAACGTTTTAAAAAGATTTAGAGAGGATATTTGCTATCTAAGCTATTATCCAATAATAGGAACGTTAGAGAACGTTTCAGGTATAAAATATATATTTTTGTTTATAATAATTTTAATAATTTTAATAGATCTTAAGTAATATGTAAATTGTTCTATTGAATGTTCACTTATCACTTCATTTTCGGTACAGCCGTTTTGGTCTGACTGTAAGAGCAACAGTTGTGGGTTCCATTCCCACTCGGGGGAAATTAATTATTTTCATCAGGTGTTGAAAAAGCGTGGTGTTGGGTTCCGCCAGACTTTGTTTGTGTACAAAATATGTCTTAAACGTTAGGCGGAAAGTGAGGACGGAGTGTCTTGATATTATTTGTACTTGACAACTATTTGTAGAAAATAGTAGAATATACTTAAAGAAAACATATAAAAATGTGAACGCAGCGGAATTCGAACCCGCGCCTCATGAAAGCCGTCCAAGCGCTCTCACCACTAAGCCATGCGTTCCTCCTCACGTTGCGTCGAAATTCTTATATGCATTCTAACAATGGTTTCACTCTGGCAAGACAAAGTGTTGAATTTCGTCACTTAACACGCAATGTTTTTTTTCAGTTTCACGCTGTATCACGTATATAGCAGGATAGGCAGACGGAACCTAATGTATAGACACTCTGTTCCACATTTTCAGTACTATTTTCGATATATAGCTCAACCAGTGGCGGATCTCAACGCCACGTCTTATATTCATACCAGAGGACTAGAATAAACATTATATCCAGCAGAACATCCATATAGATATTTCGTTCACTTAAATTTATTAATATCATATTATTTATCCATCTCTACACACGTCTATTTTTGAAATAAATTGTTACAATTGTCCTCTGAATCCAATACTGTGGCCTGACCCACTTCCATCAGAGCGTTCCCGTTTGGGCAACCGTTGGCCACAATCGCTTACTGTCGCTAAAATAAAGTTTCACCTAGTTTATTTAAATACCGTCGAGACTCTAGAGTGACAAAGATTTAATCTTACCAGCAATACAAATTATTAGGAAATTTACTCAGTTGTGAACCCATTCTGAGAACACCGCGGCGCTGGTTTCCGTCATTTCAAGCAGTTGCGCTTTAAATGACGCAACTCAACACTGTGATTTGTCACCTTGAGTGGAGATTGAGTCCACCAGTTCAACGTAGTAGTGTGAAGGTGAAAATATAGCTTTCAAGTAAAAATGAATTGTTTCCAATGAAGTAAGCTCTAACGTCTAGTGGGATAAATCTTAAAATAGTAAAGTCTAGATATAACAATAGTTGGTATTATAAGTACAAAATGTCTGCTTCAGGCAGCACGTAAAGCGTCATAGCACTTCCTGTACCTGATCTTAAAAACGTGTCATATTCTGGTTCTATAGGATTATGATAAGGAGAAGTTATAGAGAAAATTGTATTTTATATAGTGATAGCTTAAAAATATTAGAAAGTTCTCGTTACGTGTTGGGTAAAGTTAAAAGCTTTACTTACTGAACTTTATAAAAGTTAATACTGTATAAGTAGAACATTTCTGCGCTTTCCATACGAATTTCGTGACACTAGCCGTTGAATAATGGACTTACAGATCACAGTTTGTTGTATAATAATGGAGAAATATATTACATAGTTCATTTTCCTATTCACGGGAATCCACAACGATTACTTTTATTGTTATACACTTTTACTACTGCACCAGGAGGGTCCCAATTACTGATTTTGTCGCCAGAATATCCAAAGAGAATACTCCCCGCCATTGAAACATAATATAAATTGACCGAAATCCGTTTAATCCGTTTAATTTAGGTAAGATTTAATATATATATATATATATATATATATATATATATATATATATATATATATATATATATATATATATATATATATATATATATATATATATATATATATATAATTTAAAATGATATAAAATTGCATAAAGCCAACAATGCTTAATTGTGTGTAATAAAAAATGTTTTCAGCGCTTGCATTTTTTTGGCCGAGTTGACACACTTAAATGTATTTCAAGTAAAATAAAATAAAAGTTAAAATTCAACGTAACACGAATGGCGCGTTCGTATCTCATATATATTATATATGCTCAAAATTAAACTTTGTAGTTGTCAATAATACCTAATGGAAAATATTTTTTTTTATGTTTTGACTATTGCTTTAGTATATTCTGCATATATGTATGTAATATATATAGCTAATATATATCTTAAATGTGGCTCAAGCGAAATCCTTGAAAAGTATGACTGACTCATATAGTGACTGACGCATATTATATAGTGATCGAGGTCTGACAGGTTCGATTGACGAACAGAATGTAATAGCCTATAATCTTCCACAATGGACTATCTAAAACAAAGGTATATTGTACTTCCTCAGACTCGCCCACTCGACCAAGTTTATATATATATATATATATATATATATATATATATATATATATATATATATATATATATATATATATATATATATATATATATATATATATATATATAGATATATATATATATATATATATATATATATATATATATATATATATATATATATATATATATATATATAAACTTGGTCGAGTGGGCGAGTCTGAGGAAGGATATATATATTGACAGAATTGGTTACAACTTAAGCAATAGTTCATCAAATAAATTTAATCACTAATTAAATATTGATATGTTACAGGACGTGAATAAAATTATTTACTAGACATTGCGGGCATCGGTTTATTATATATTATTATTTGTATGAAATACTGGCGACTCGTTTGCAACTTTGTCTGCTTGATCGATATTATCAGCTATACTATATTACGCATACCATATTGTACATTTGGTATATTTTTTTTATTTGTGAACTGATTGAAATGAAAATACCTCAATTTTAAGCTTAATAAGTACCGCATTTAAATAGGCGTTGCCGTTTCAGACGCTTCCGTTACATTGATATAACCGTCCAATTTGTCATATATCTTCCATGCACAGACAGCGGTTAGTTATATTCTTATTATATGTATAGATTCATATAGATAATAAAATGGCTGGAATTTGGGTAGCTATTTTAAAAATAAATGCCTTAAGTAAGTATCGAAGTCGCTAGTATCGAAGTCGCTAGTATCGAAGTCGCTAGTATCGAAGTCGAAGTTTCAATTGAATTGTATACATTTAATAAAGAGGAATTTCCGCTAAGCAAATGTTTTACGGTAAATTCTTCTATTAACTTATTCACAAAATAAGTTAATTTAAATAAAGCTAATGATTGCAGCAAATTATTGTTATTTCATTTGTGTCCAGACACTTCGCTCTCCGCCATAATTTCTAACATTGCGTGTTGAGTAGGAAATTTCTATTAGGCGATGCCTCAAAGTAGTGACCAGACCCTGTCCCTACAACACTGCAAATGCAATCGAATTTTGCGCCAAATTTTCTCAGCAGAACTGCTTCATTCCGGGCTGGTGGTAACTTTCATAATAACAATACTGTCGTTTTATGTTATTCATGATTCAAAAGTCCCTATAATGACCTATTTGTACGAAGAATATTCGGATTTTCATAAAAATACTAATAAAGTAGCTGGATAAGAACGGTTCAGTGATTTAGATGCAAGAGCTAGATATCTCAATGAAATTATGAAACGTGAGCGCTAGCGTTCGTTCGTTATTTTCGTACTAAGCCAGTTTCAAATAGAAATTTTATATACCTATAGATGAGTACTTAATTATTTTTTAGATGAAATTCTGTGTCAATCAATGGAATTATCTATGATTTGTATAACAGTACAATTGGATCCGTTTAGTTGGCACCTAATAGCGCATTGGAAGACAAAAAAGAAAAAAAAAGTTAATTTAACTAAAGAAATGTGGATTGTGAAAAGCCTGCGCCTTATTAAAAGTTGCGCAGCCTGATGAATATTTTTTATCGATATACATAAAATTGTGGGTCAACAACATGTATTGGAATACCTGTTTCCAGCTTTGTCACCTAATGGACGTGTGATAGAGGTACGTAACTATAGTAAAAAATATATATATGTATAAATATATATATATATATATATATATATATATATATATATATATATATATATATATATATATATATATATATATATATATATATATATATATATATATATATATATATATATATATATATTATATATATATATATATATATATATATATATATATTTTGTCAATTTGAGACCATTTTACCACGTAATCATGTAAAAAAGCCAAAATGACAATACAATTGTCTATCTAATTATATTACTATATTACTTTTATAATCAAACAAATTTATATCAGACCTATAAGTAGCGAATATTTTACCAGAGTGTTCCGTGGGCTGTTTGTGAAAATATCTCTAGTATTTCTAAGATAGCTTCGTAAGTCATACAATGTCACCTTTGCTATATTCTATTCTAGGTTGAAGTTATTATCTGCCATGCCCTCTCGGAAGCACGAAATGCAATACTTCTATTGAAAATATATTTCTAGAGACTTTTATTTGTGAGGTAGTAAAATCTAAATGTATGTACGTTGATATTGTTTCAAATAGAGGAATATTTTTGCGAGGAATCCGATTGATAGTAAAAAATAGAAATGAAAATATAATATATATATATATATATATATATATTATATATATATATATATATATATATATATATATATATATATATATATATATATATATATATATATATATATATATATATATATATATATATATATATATATATATATATATATATATATATATATATATATATATATATATATACATTATATATAGAAGTACAGCGTTATACTACATATATACATTCGTGAATAGCAATTATTTTAATTTCCACCCTCATGCAGGGAAAATAGCGGCGTTGGGTTTCGTCACCTAACTCGCAATTTATCGCATATAGTTTATCTGCCTATCCTACTATATGCGGGATAGAGCGTGAAGCGTGACGCGTCCGAATTTTACGAGTACCGTTTGGAACTGAATCCATTCCCATTATTTGCCAGCACATACTGTGAAGTGTGCCACCATATAGTCAAATCAGGTTAATCTGACAAATTTTTATGAAAGTACGAATATTTTAAAATTTGCATAGAAATTGTTATGAAAAATTGATTTTGATCCGAACAGTTTTTGTACTCGCCTTAGCTCTCGATGTTGCGGTATTCATAAAAATTTTATATGGAAAAAATATATTTTTTTTTATTCGTACGTTATTTTAACGAAGAAAGCCATTATATATTACAATAGAATATAATCAATAATATAAGTAATAGTAATATGGGAGGAAATATATAATAAATATTGATAAGTAAATGGGTTACAACTTATATACCTTTTTTCCATATATATATGGACACCATTTCTCGATGCTGGCCTTTGTATTACCAGAGCTTGGAAAAAAAATCAATAGTATGTTAACAAATAGTGTGTGCCTTTTTATAATATATCGAACTTCGTTTAAAGCAGTAAGTTTTCGCCACCTCGCCTCAACAAAGTATGTAAATTGAAACTCATTCACTCTTTGAAATTTAATTAGTACTTCCTCATGTACAATGTTAGGGCATTTCACACTGATATGTAAACTATAAAAATCATTCGAACGGTTTTTTTAATTATTTTATAGTAATTTGCGTAATGACATGCCGTGTGTAGGAAAAAAAGGTTTTGTACACCTCCATCTGTCATCTGTCATCTGTCACTTGACACTTGACACCATTTATCCATAACTCATGGAACCTAGTAACATAATTGTTAGATTATTAATAGGTTTGCATCGAATACGAATACGATAGTATATCGAAGGCAACCAGCCAGAGCGAGAGTATATAATCTGAGAGGGAATCGAACCCACGCCGTGACCCGATGCCTGTATTCATAATTAAATTATTAATAATATGAATGCTATCACAGACATAACGCCATTAAACACATTTGGTAAAAGATAATTAATATTTCATTACAACATGGCGTCGCGGATAAACCATCAAACTGTCACACGCACAAGCAATCGATAGCTAAAATGAATGTCTCTATAGAAATCATTTAATGTTACTGTTACTGTACATTCTGAACACCTACACTGTATTTAGTAATTGAATTTCACATGTATATGTATATAATTGAATTTGTCGTGAAATTCACATGCATGTGTATAATATATGATATTTTTTGTGGGAAACGGTGTTTTGACGTTCTCTCTTATGTATGAGAGATGTGTAAAACTAAAATGTAACCGCTTGTATATCTTTACACACTTCTTAGGACCATCTGGCTGTAGATGTAGGGGTCTAGGTTCGATGCCATTTCGCGGGAGTGAAATATCTTCACTTCGTCGCTGATGATTTGATGCGTAGAGCTGTGTCGCTCAACGCGCAATGTCGGGAAATTGATTGTGAAGTAGTGAAGTCCAACTGAGTTTCATATTCAAATTATGAAGCATGTATTCTTATTTAGAGTAAAATTATTTTGAATTTGACTAATTTCCCTCTGTCTACTTGACTAAAAAGAAAATACATATACAGAATTTCCAACTTCATTTGTGGCAGGTGGAGAGAACGGAATAGACTTGAAACTTCATTAAACTTCACTCTGTGACATCCACAATCACAATCAAGCAACAGGACGGTGTTTCAAAATTACTTGTTCAACTCTATACAAATTGAATTTAATTATATTAATTTTAATTGTTTTATATACAACACTCGTATTTATGTAAGTTTTATTCAGCCCACTTTATCCTGTATGGAGATATCAAAGCACCTAGTGTCACTTCGTTAACTAGTTTCTGCGCTTAAAATCTCATACTACACACACACACACACACACACACACACACACACATATATATATATATATATATATATATATATATATATATATATATATATATATATATATATATATATATATATATATATATACATGAATATATGTAATAACGTGAAAATATGCTTGATTTTCTAAATTATTAACAAGAAATTACGTTTATACGAATGTAATTAGTTAAATTTTCTCCTTATTGAAAGTGTATCGTGAACCCTTATAAATACACGGCAACAGTATTGTTTTAATTTCACTTTGTCGGTGCTTTTCCGTTTTAATTAAATTTTTTTCCTTTGTTAATGTAATGTGGTATTGTGGCGGTGATAGTGTTGTCCAATTATTCCAATTATTGTATTTAGAAAGTAAGTATTTTTAGAAATCTGGAAACTGTTCAATGGACGTTGCAATTTTTTACGTTTTCTAGATATCTTTTTGTCTTCATTTACTGTGGAAAAATGAAAATATGAATAAAGCTATATATAGTCCATTTACCTTTCAAGATATAAGAGATGCTATATGAGATATATCTCATTCTTCCTTAGTAGGAATCAAACACGCAATGGCTTCCGCCTTTGTTGAGTTGCGGAACTCAAGCCGCGCTTTGGCCTTGTCGCAAAAAAAAAAAAATTAACTGTACCCGAGTTGGAATCGAACCCACAAACTATTCTATTCTATTCTAATTACATATCTCTTTATATATTCAATAAAAAAAAGAAAAAGTAAGTAAACATAGTAGACAACCAAACATAATTTTAAATATACTAATTTAAAAAAATATATATTTGACAGTGTCAGTTTTGCACACAGAAGATAAAAATGTTAAATCGAGATCAAAATTTAATAATGTTAAATAATATTTAATCGAACAAGAAAGTAGAATCGATTATATTATTAATTATTTCTTGCAAGGATATCTGATCTCTGCGTGTTGTGAGGGTTGGACGAAGTGGATAATGCTAAAGTGGAGCCAAATTTAAGTATTATTCTCGGATATAATATAATGGATGACGAAAAACAAGTGGTCATAGATTCCTTTTTATTTTTTCTACCATTAGGACATTCAATATAGTGTATTTGTATTATTTTATATTTTACTATTAAGTTAGTTATAACTAGAGCCAAAAATCAATTTTCTACTACTGGAGGTAAACTCTCTAATGAGTATAGCTTAAAGTACAGTGTTCCTCAAGGTGGGCTTACATCACCGGACCTTCTTGATGTCTATATAAACAACCTGATGGAGGAATTAAAGAGCAGAAAAGTGGGCTGCCATATTGGGAGAGCATGAATATATATAAAAGATTTAATTTACACTATGGACTTACTCGTTAGTACACAACATATGTATATTGATATATACATATATGGTGTATAGGAGAAATACCCCAAGCTCTAGATAACAATGATCAGTATTAATTCTATATAAATCAATAATATTGATAAAAAAAATCTATAAAAAAATACAATATCTCTAAAATGAATAATTTCTAATTTTGGTGACGGTTTGTATACAGTAAGATGCCTATTAAATAAATTAAATCGTTCAATTACCTTACAGGTCATTGTTTGAAAGGACCTCGTTAACGACAGTGGGATGATGACTGAGCGAGAGCGAGAGAGAGAGAGAGAGAGTGCTTTTGCAGTACGAGGGCAAAGTGGGACACGATTTCACGTATATTCTCTCATTGTAACGCCACACTATAAAATTTAGTTTAATTGGAGTGCATTACAAGGTACGAGTACAATGTCGAACGCACGTCGCATTAGCGCGTCAAATATATTCACCTTAACGGGTATACCGGACACCTTGGCTGTAATTCGTCTTAGAATTGCCTCGTTCTGAGCTCGTTTGCTCCAAACCGAATTCTCGCAGAGCCAAGTAATGGATCGGTGTTCGGTTACCATTTTTCTTAGGCATAGCAACCAAGTAGTAATAAGGTGAAATGTAAGAGTTGTGGTCCTTTAAGTGGCTAATCAACTTTTTGCTGTTGAATTTATATGGGACTCATCTATTGTTATTATTATTAAGTAGATAGTAGTCCCCTATGTCGGATTCGAACCTACACCAAGTCAAATATATGCAAGATGTGTCATAACACAGTGTAGTAGCGTCTATAGTGCACCTTGTACTGTACTTGTATCTATGAGTATATATATATATATATATATATATATATATATATATATATATATATATATATATATATATATATATATATATATATATATATATATATATATATATATAAATTCATATTAAAAATTAGTTACTACGAGTGTATTTAGTTCTAGAGTGCTTGTGACCACAGCAAAGCAGCAAAAGCTTATCTAATGCTGGCTTCCATTAGAAATTATATGTTCTCTGTACATATTTTTAGATGTTCATTTACATTGAAATTTAATTGAATATGCTAGAATATCAACTTTTGTTTTAAAATGTAGCGTTTAAACGTCATTTTCTTCATTTTTACTAACAGCAAAATAATTACTTAAGTAATTTAAATATTAAAAAAAATGTATTCCTTTAGAACTGAGCTGATTATAGTTTGTGTGTAATACACACGTGTATATTTTTTTTACCTTCGGGGTAAAAATAAAATTATACGATCAACTTCATAGTAAATACGATTAAATTACAAAGAAAAGATTTTATTGGTAATGTCGTCTTTCTTGAGGACAGAAAAAAAAATTCAATTACAGTTAGCCGTTGAAATGGAACACTCGAAGTTGAGGCGATTGTACACGATGTAGACTTTATATATTTTATACTTAAAAAAAAAACTAGTCACACCCTGTATAAAGCACATAGCAGGATAGGTAGAGAGAAGTTAGTGTAGTGTCACTACACTAAGACATTCTCTTCTCTGGTTTCCCACAGAAATCATGACACTATGTGGTGAGTGACGTAACTCAACGCCGCATCCTATCATACCAGAGCAAAAGAAGGTAAATACCTTATTCACTTATTCGATTCGTGATATATCATGTATACCGCTCCGGACTGGACGATGGACTCCAGTGATCTAAGAATTGGTTTATTGAGCGTAGAATAAAGGAACTTAATGTGTTAAGACTTGAAGAATGGCGGAAAGTGGAGACAGTGTGTGTTCTCCACTTTCCACTGCGTTGCATTGCGTGTTGATTGGCGGCAGAGCGAAAATAATAATTCATCCTCCCCAAGTGGGAATCGAACACACAAACCGTCGCGTTTACAGGCAGACGAAGAGCCTGTGCGCCACGACAGTCCTCATTTTTTTTAAATTATTTTCTAGTAGTACAACTAAAAGCAGAACCTTATCATTACAGCATTTTTTAAAATATAATTTCAAGCTTTATTGTTCATATGCAAGATAGGCAAATATAACACAGTGTGAAGACTCTCCGTTCTCCTCTTTCCAGTACATTTTGTCTTAACTTATGATGAGTGTTTCTTTAATTAATTAACACAACAATGAAGCCCAACCTTAAGATCCAGTCATTTTATAAGATTTATAAATGATTTCAACACTTTTCAGGATTAAGGTACTGTTTGAATACGTGAACTGATAATAAGAAGTAAATTTCGAAGGAAAAAAGCTGAAATTTCCGTGCCTATTATCGTACCCATATTTGAAGTGTATCAAGACTCGCTGCGTTATAACAACATTTCTGAACATCGCTAATCGCCTATATTAATTTGAATAATGTTTTTTAAGCATATTAAAATGTCTATAGTAATCGGAACGTGATGTCAACTACTTTGCTCCTTACTTTACACGCCAAGCCTAGTGTTGAGACACTTGGCTCTTCGTTTTTGAAATTTCATAATTACGAATATTATGTTATTCGTTATTCCTGAATTCGACTGAAAACTATATATATATATATATATATATATATATATATATATATATATATATATATATATATATATATATATATATATATATATATATATATATATATATATATATATATATATATATATATATATATATATATATATATATGCATATATAATACAATTTCTGTTTAATTAATTAACACAACAATGAAGCCCAACCTTAAGATCCAATCATTTTATAAGATTTATAAATGATTTCAACACTTTTCAGGATTAAGGTACTGTTTGAATACGTGAACTGATAATAAGAAGTAAATTTCGAAGGAAAAAAGCTGAAATTTCCGTGCCTATTATCGTACCCATATTTGAAGTGTATCAAGACTCGCTGCGTTATAACAACATTTCTGAACATCGCTAATCGCCTATATTAATTTGAATAATGTTTTTTAAGCATATTAAAATGTCTATAGTAATCGGAACGTGATGTCAACTACTTTGCTCCTTACTTTACACGCCAAGCCTAGTGTTGAGACACTTGGCTCTTCGTTTTTGAAATTTCATAATTACGAATATTATGTTATTCGTTATTCCTAAATTCGACTGAAAACTATATATATATATATATATATATATATATATATATATATATATATATATATATATATATATATATATATATATATATATATATATATATATATATATATATATATATATATATATATATATATATATATATATATATATATATATATATATATATATATATATATATATATATATATATATATATATATATATATATATATATATATATATATATATATATATATATATATATATATATATATATATATATATATATATATATATATATATATATATATATATATATATGCATATATAATACAATTTCTGTAAATACTTTCTTTATTTTGTGAGAGGAAAAACTGAGAGTCTTATCACAATAATTATTATGCCTATACAAAAATTTCATACACCCTAATAATTGATAAAAAAATAAGAAAATATATCGGAAAATTTCCTTAATATTATTTACAATAATCTAAGAGACATTACACACATAATAGGGATCTTCGATAACCAATATCGTGTGACACATAACACGACGTGACGTGACATGACATGGCGTGACGTGACGTCATAAATACCCGTCAACTTGTTCTGTCACGCTTGTCTCTGACACGTCATGCTGTGTCATCGCCACGCGTTGTTGACTCGGAATTGCCTTGCAAGTTAAGGAAACAAACTAGAAGGAACTACGTGATACATTGCATGTATTATATTATACAGGAAACGGATTGTATTATAAAAAGGATTTTTTATACTTTATGTATGTTCGCTTTGAATTTGGAAAGCTTTTTCTTTAGATGGCTTTAGACACTTCTAAATCTTATCATCATCACCATCATATCACACTTTCAAGGTTCAGTGCTGGACATATAAGATTTGCGCCAATGATAAGTCCTGCGCTGCTCGCAGCCAGTGGCTTCCGGTGACCTTGACCTTGGGCTCGGAGTATGAAATAACAGTAAAAAAAGTATATATATATATATATATATATATATATATATATATATATATATATATATATATATATATATATATATATATATATGTATATTTTGTATTTTAAGAACTATCGGACAAATTGAAATTGTTAGCCATTGATTTGACAAAAGGTTAAGACGCTTGCGAACGGAGAAACATAATCGGCTAATCTATAAGGTATATGAAAGCTGCCATAACACAAACTGAGAGAATTATGTTATAAGTACATTCATTGTATTTATATTATTAGTACATAATTTAATATAATCGTGAATACAAGTAAGTTTTTTTGTAAGAATCTAGATTCCCATCTGACGGTCTTGAAGAGGTGCCTCTTGGGTTTGTGTACAGCTAAGATATATTTTTTATAAAAATTATACCTTATTTAAGCCTTATCTAAGTATGGAATAACATAAAAAAAAAAATTTTTTTTCTATATTCTACTCTCCATGACGATCAACGCATTCTGTGATCTAATTAAAATTATTCAAATAATGAACAAATTTCTAAGCTCCTGTCTTGTATGTGAAAAGGATATTTATCGCTTGTATAATATCGATTTTGTTCGAACTGTACATTAATATTATAAACCTAAAAAGATAATTTATTTAAACGTGCTTCTTGTAGGAACTACTGGTTTAAATTGAAATTTCTATTTTTCTTTATTTAAGTAAATCAAATGAGTTGAGACCAAACTGGATACTAACGCGCTCAAAGTCCAGTCGCAGCACCACTAAGCTATATAGAGCCTTCATAAAACTGTAAACGTGAAAAAAAAGATATAGAGAACGATGAATAAACTTAATTATTTTTTTAAATGTCACTTGCATCAGTGAACACGAGTAGATACCAATCTAGATAGAATCGATGTCCGCTCAAAGAACGTACTCTGAATGACGCTATTGTTGCGAAGTATGGAGAAAAAAATTAATGTGCATTTACGTGTTTCATGTTATTAATTATTTCATAATGCTTTAGTTCTATATTCTATATAGGTAAATGATATATGAGTATGTCCATATGTGATATATATATATACTGAACTGTATAATATTAATATACAGTTCGGAACAAATATATATATATATATATATATATATATATATATATATATATATATATATATATATATATATATATATATCGTATACTGAGCTCGAGCTGATACTCGAGTTTCGTATTTATATCAAAAATAATATAATGGATAAAATAAATGGATTAGACTGACTATCTTATATAGCAAGGTAGCTAGTTAAAGCCCAAATTGCGAGTCATTGCGTGTTAAAGGTGGCGGAAACCAACGCATTTGTCTCCTTACCAGAGCATGGAAAATGAGAAAACGTCAATCTTTTAAGTGAACCCGTAATCGTCACACTTACAGTCAGATGCTCATCCGCTGTGCCAGAACGGAATTTAAAATATTCCGACCAATTCCATCCAATGTCTTTTTACAGCACTTGTTAAAATATACCTTATTTAAGCTACAATTCATTTATAACTTTCATTTTAACTGTACAAAACTAGCCTGGCCTGGTTTTATCTAAGAGCTTGGTAACTTGCCGCTACGACTGTTACCTCAAAAACTTATATTTGACAGTGTCCGCATAATAAATGTAATACAATGATATCCAAAGAAGAAGAAGTAATTTTCTTTCTGTCATTATTGACTTTTTGTCTTTTGATTCTAGTGTTAAGATACTCCGTTCTCTGTAGTAAATGTATGTATGTATGTATGTCGTAATTTTCTTTTTAAGTACCTGAGCAGAGCGTGTTTGAATCACTACTTGCAGGATTCGATTCATAGGCAGAGGGATCCTAGTGATAAAACATTCCGTTTCTTACTTTCCGTCCAATTTTCGTGATATTACGTGTTCTGTGACGGTGGAAATGAAATAATTAATTATTTCGACTCGACTCGACTGGGACAATTAGGTTAAAAAAAGTACATATATTATTTTAAAAAAGAAAATAGAAAAAGGTCTAGAAGTTTCTATTTAATAACTTCAATTTCCCCACTAAAGTGTTTTGTGTGTTTTATTAAACCTTTGAAATGGTATTTAATTTGAATTGGAGCTCAAAATAGGAATTGTGAGTAATATCGTTATTATTAATTACAATTTTAGACTAGGTTATTGTCTAAAAATTAGTACAATATAGAAACATACGTAAATTACGTTTTAGTTATACAAAAACCAATAATGTAAGTACATATAAATACTAAGCAATATGAGAATGCATCGGATTCTATTACCATAATGGCAGGCTATTGTGCAATGGCGTCGAGTATTATCTGATAAGCGATAACGTTATCAGTTAGGGTAAAATGAACTATGTTTTTATATAATTTTTATGAGTTGTTGTTTTATTTTACATAGATATAAAATAAAGTGAATTCAACGCTGTCGGTTGATTGGAAATGTTTGGTTATACTTTATGGTAGCGCCGGTTTCCGTTTGGACATTATTTTGTATATTTTTTACTTTAGTTGGTCTAGCTTAAATGTATACAGCGTTAGATTATAAAGCGGTAGATTATAAAGCGCCAGGAGAGTGTAGAAAAATGTCACTAAGGTATTACTAAATTCTCCTTACCTAAAAACGTGATTTAAAAAAGCAAATGATTTGTGGACAAAGTGACATTATCCATTATATCAATTGCTATATTACTTAAGCAATATATTGTGATAGAATTTTATTTTTTCTATGGAAATTTTTGGATCGAGACATCATTCTTTATTTATGAATATTCGATAGCGAAGTTAGAATTGAATTACTTTATTTATTTACTTATAGTTACTAGACGTAACTTCATATGTTTGTTTTCTGTAGATTGATATGACGCTGCCATGACGTATGCGTCATGCCAGTCCAGTCATGAATCTTTACGAAAAGAAATATAATAAAAAAAACACCATGAAAAGTGGAGAGATATACTATAAGAATCTCTCTGTCTTACCTATACTATAAAAAAAATATATAAAAAGAAATACTTTCTGTCTAGTATAATAAAATACACAACGCACACTCTGTCTATTATAATAAAAGCTGCCACTAGTTTTTAAATATTTAATTTTATTTCAAAAATAAACTAATGAAAAGGTACAAAGTTGGACGTTGAATATTGTAATTTTGTATGGAGTAAGTTTTTTAATTAATTTGCAAATCCACTTCTTTTTGTTTTAATATTATTTTTTTTTTACTATGATGACTAGGAACACTAAGTCCTGTGTGCCCGACAGGACCTAGTGTCGAGACACTTTGTTCTCCATTTTCCACACAAATTCGAGACATTGAGTGTGTCGTAGCACTCCACGTCCCACAAAGCCACACCAGGCCTGTGCAACTACAACCACGATGGTTGCCACAGCGTGGTTAGATATTCGGTGTCATTTAATGAAATACAATGTTCTATACCTTCGTTAATCTTCTTAATATTGCGAGATAGGATATATTCATAAGGCATTATAATATAATTGTTGCCTTATAATATATTTATATAGTAAAATTTCAAGGTATTGTTTTGTTACAAATCGAGCTTATTCACGCTTTTCACGTTAAAACCAACGGCGTTTTAACTCAGCGTCGAGAAAATAAGAATAATTTAAATATTAACATTAAATATTTCTATAATATTTTCATTAATGTAATTCCAAGTATTCATATATTTGAAACGTTTTAGTTTACATTGGACTGTTTACTACTATTAGGTTAGATTTAATGTTTCGGTGTCACTTTTTCCGCTTGGCAGGCTAGACAGAGAGTATCTGGCATCAAGACACCTCTTTCCTCAATTCCCGCTTAAGAGGCTGAGAGGCGTTGAACTCAACGCCGCCCTTTTCCCTTGTTTCCAGAGGGAGGAAAATGTAAATAATTCATTTTTGACTCATGTAAGTTGATATAAACACCTGAAACACAATTGTGTGTGGCATAGGAGCACGTTCGCATCCAAACATAATAATGAAGTAATCTCCTTGTTTCACACCTCCACGGATATTAAATTCGGGGCCTAGTCTATCGACTTTAACGTGACTTGTGCTTTTACTATAAATGTATTTTCTTATGTTGATGTATTTGCATGGAAGTTTCTGGTGTTCTAGTGCTTACTAGATGCTTTTATGAGAGATAGAGTCAAAAGCTTTTGTGTAGTCGATAAATAGAGGGGGAGAGAGAGCGGGAAAAGAGCTCGGTCCTACATTTGTCATATTTCTCTATTATTTGCTCTGAGGTATGTATTTCGACGACTGTTGAATAACCCTAGCGGTATCTATATAGGTTTGTTTGGTTAAACACCTTAATGTTGAAACCTAAATATTTAGGTGTTTGGATAGTCTATTAGGATATATTGAGGAGTGCTCTAAAGTCTAGGCTATATAACGTCATGTGAATTGTTTCTATATAGCCTACTATATCTGTGTATAAGGAGACAGCTGAACTCTTGTTCACAGCCTTTGCTATTTCCATTTTCATACAAAATGCATAAAAAATAATAATAACGCTTATAAATTTGACATTTTCTGTTCTGACTTTGTTTTTTGAAAATTTGTATTTGAAAATTGTCTTGACAGACGGACAGCCAGAGAGATAGAAGGACGGACAGAAAAGAAAATGTAAGTGTTACGTTTTTTTTCTTTTGAACTACCCTTGTTGAACCCTAAAAAACAAATAGCTTTAATTTTTTCATATGAATTCTTACACTAATTTCGACATAAGAAGGATAGGTTGGGAATGTGTAATGTCAAAATACTCAGTTCCCTAATTGACACTCACTCAGTGAGATTTCATGTTCAGTGATGGGATATATATAAATTTAACTGTTATATAGATTAGAACAATATTGTAATTTTTAGCCTCATGTTACATGGTTAAATGTACTTACTATACTACACAAAAACAAGAAAATACGCAAAAAACATAAAACAAAAATAAATATTTGCTAAAAACACACAAAAAAAATTTTCTCCAGTAGTTTTACTATACAAACATGGCAAAGTTATTTGGGTAAAGTATTATTATGGCCAATATCTTGAATACAGTAATATTTTGGATAGTGATGTACCTATGGGTTAGAAAAACCTGCTTTATATACTTCCTTATTTGAACTAAACGAATATTTATCTAGTCTAATTTCTATAATATAATAAGCATATATTTTATATATAAATCTACTTTTAGAGTAATTGCCGTTTACAAAAAATAATATATTTTGCTTCTTCTTTAGTTTAGTTTAAATAACAATGTATTCAAAAAATTATTACAAAGAAACAGAAATTTCAATTTAATTTACATAATATATGTAACATATCTATATTGATCTATAATATATACTATATATATATATATATATATATATATATATATATATATATATATATATATATATATATATATATATATATATATATATATATATACATATATATATATATATATATATATATATATATATAATATATATATATATATATTATATATATATATATATATATAGATTCAGATTTCCAAATAATTATACTAAGAAAACTATATTTATATAGTACGTTAAACGAATCTATAATTATATAGTACGTTAAAGGTTAATTAATAGATAATAGCTTGCTCTGAGCGTCTAGCTACCTTGTTCATGGCAGTAAATAGCAGTAACATAATTACCAAATTGACTTACATTCGATTCACGTCTCACATGACATGATTAATAACCAATAAACTGATTTAATTATAGCTAGCGAGACATTTGTGGCTACGCCCGCTTGATCGACGTTCTCGGAATGACTCCAATATTATATGCATATATTCTATGATATAACTTTTGGAAGTGAACATTTCTTTAGCATCGTTGTGATTTGAAAGTCAATGAAACGAAAAGGTGACAGTAAAAAGAGATGGACATGAATGCATAAGATTTAAAGTGGGAGTGGGTGTGTTAATACGTGTTTGGGCGCACATGACAATGCTTGAGAAAACGCGGTAAATAGATATTCGCCAGTTTATGTCATGATCATCAATGTCAAGTTTTGTGCTTTATTTTATATATAACACTAATAATTTTTACCTGAGAACCATAGTGGTGCTTCTGCACGGCCGTCTTGACCACACACAGACACACCATCTGCCTGTAAACGTGACGGTTCTTGCGTCTTGTGAAATTCAACCACGCAATGTCTCGAGAGGCGGAACAGAATGTCTTAACACTTGGCCCCCTCTGCTCCCCTACTCTGATGTGTGCTTCCATGGTCAAATTACACCAAGGCAACTTTAACCAAACTTTCACATAGATACGATTAATGAGACGTAAAACGATTCTATAGCCTTTCCCAGTAACCGGATTACCAAATATAAAAATATATTTTCAATTCGAATTCTCTTTAATGAAAAAAATATCGGTCAAGTGCTAGTAGTACTCGTGCACCGAGGGTTCCGTACCATTTCATGATTGTAGGTCAATCGGAACTACAATTTGTAAAAATTTACAAATTAAATTTGCGGTCCTATCCACTCATTTTGTATGATATGAACTACAGATATAAGTTTGTAATGGTTTATTTCTGTGTTAAGCTTATAAATTAGCAATTTTGAGACTTTCCCCTTTATATATACTTAAACAGGTTAAAGAAATGAAGAGCCGACTAACTTAAATTTGCGGTCGTATGCACTAATTTTGTATGAAATGAACTACAGTATAAGTTTGTAATAGAATTTTTGGGACATAGCTAAGAATTTACAACTGTCCTTTGTTTGTACTATAAATTCTAACTTATTGCCTATAAGTTTTGACTACGCGGTGATTTTCAAACACAATGCAAAAAAATTAAGCATAAACGAATATCTTTCTTTGTCATATCTTTTGATTACGTTTACTTAAATATGTGATGTTTTCTGTGCTACAAGAGATTATCGATTTTGATATATGATATCGATTTCAGCTTGATTCCTCTACGTGATTTAAAGAAAATGGTATTAACAGATCAATAAACGGACAGACGGACAATAAAGTGATCCTATAAGGATTACGTTTTTGTATGAACATAACTATAATAGGTACGGAACCCTTTAAATTAAATATAATATCTTTTATTTTCTTATCTTACTCTTCTTCCTGGCATTAGTCCCGGCTTTTGCCAGGGTCTGCCTTCCGACTAAGCCTACTCCACTTTGCACGGTCTTTAACATCCTCAGTGGACAATCTATTGGCTCTCAATCTTGCGTCACGACATCCAGCCATTGCTTCCTTGGGCGTCTGGGTAGTCTTACTCCAGAGACAGACATCTTAAGGCACTTCCTTCCGACATAGTTCTCTGATCGGCGCATAACATGGCCATACCATCTCAGGCGACGCTCTTGGAGCTTATCCGCTACGTCACGGACCCTAAGACTACCTCGAATGAATGTGTTGCGTATGCGGTCGGACCGTGTAACACCACACATCCATCTAAGCATCTTCATCTCCGTGACGTGAAGCTCCTTAGTGTGCCGAGATAATGTTGGCCAACATTCGCTGCCGTATAAAAGAACCGGTCGGATAATGCTCTTGTATATCAGTCCCTTGAGCTTGGGCGGCATTCTGATATCGCAGACTACACCAGTGACCTCCCGCCATTTGGCCCAGGCTGCGTTTATACGGGCATGGATGTCATGGTCGATGCCTCCAGACTCATGCATAACGGATCCAAGGTACCTGAACTTCTCCGACTTAACGGCTGGCTCAGGCCCGATATGGATGGTGCTCGAGTCCGGGTTCCCGCAAGCCATATACTCGGTCTTCGACACATTCACTTTGAGACCACCGTTCTCAAGCGCACCCTTCCAGGCGTTCACTTTACGCTCCAGCATCAGTCGGTTCTTGTCGATGAGTACTATGTCATCGGCATACATCATCAGCCACGGAGGCTGGCATTGGATGTGAGCCGAGACAGTATCCAGCACTACATTGAATAAGAACGGACTAAGAGCTGAGCCCTACTGTAATCGGGAAGGGCTTGGTGTCGCAAACAGCGGTCCTAACCACTGAAGCGGAGTCCTTGTACATATCTCTGATAACCTCAATATAGGCTTCAGGGATCCCCTTGGAACATTATCTTACTATTAAATAATAACAATTTTTCCTTTAAAATACAACTTTAATATATACCTTGTCTATATGTCTGTGTAGGTCGTTTTTTACTTTTCAATCTTGCAATATTGATATAATTTCCTTTGACTGTTATGAAATGCACTAAGTCAATTCAATGTTATACAGCTCCTTCAAAGAAATACTATAAGTTCTGTTTACAGACGGTCTGGAGAGCTCTCGTAATTTGTTCAATAGACTGTGAAATTAATATTTAATTATCAATTAGGAAAATTCTGTGTTGGAAAAACTTTAAAATCGATTGTCACAAGGTATTTTGTATTTGTTGTATTTTGGCATTAATTAGTGATGGTTTTTATGATCAATGTTGGGTACCCGTACAAGAGAGGAGTTAATTTTAGTAAATTATTAAAGAAATTAGTAATCAAATAAATGAATATAAGTATGGAACATTCCGTTTATCTTGGGAATTTGGTGATAAGCCACTTCATTCCACATTTTCCAGTCACTTTTTTAGTTGAGCGGAATTCAACGCCGCTGTTTTCCTTTTGTACCAGAGTAAAGAAATGTTATAACATAAAACGTGAATAGAATTTTTCAACACTAGCTAACCTCTCGCTA
Source organism: Dione juno (assembly GCA_037127375.1). NCBI lineage: Eukaryota > Metazoa > Arthropoda > Insecta > Lepidoptera > Nymphalidae > Dione > Dione juno. The sequence continues at coordinate 10,979,705 of JAXRJS010000004.1, read as the reverse complement.
CTTTGTTCGGACTACACAAAATTATCTATAGCAAAGTGAATTCTGATCTCTTTAAATTCTGAACATATCACATTACAAATCTTCGTTGCTTATATTATACATACATATCAATCTCGAGTGATTCTTTTTACCAATGTAAACCGTATACATAATATTTTAGTTAATTATTTTAAAAATATACGTATATATTTGTAAGTACTTTTCATTTTGAAAATGTTATAATATATATCATTCGATGATATAATATATAATTTTATATTAAAAATTTATATTATTTTATGGATTATATTATTTTTACTATACTCTACCAAATCAAAAATAATTTAAAATTATACTTTTTAAAATCAGCGCGTGTACGAGGACAGTATAAGTGTAGTGTAGCTTGCGCGGAAGCATTCCAGTTGGAGCCCCGCTCCAACAGGCAGTCCATACTACTCCAGCGTATATCATCTACTTTTAACCCCACCTTTCATTCAATTTAGGTCAACTCCTCTTATTCGGCATATCACTCGCCGACGGCTTACACTATTCATTTAGGGCTACAACGTACGACTCCGAGCAACATGTGAACAGCTTCATTAAAAAAAACCTTACACACCTCATCACGGATGTGATACACGTGACCCGGGTACTAACAGTGATCCACAGAACGTAAAAGAATCTAACTCAAATATTGAAAGTTGTATTTTGCTATTTACTTCACAAAATTGAGGATTTCCAAGAGAAAATTATATTTATCGAAGAACAAACAAAGAAGGATAGCGAATATAATCTAATAATCTAGAAGAGAATATAGAGGATTATCACGCAAGACTAGTATAGAATTGGTAAATGTTCCAAAAAAGTCTTAGGGATCTCGCCAGGATTTTATTAACATGACTTTGAATATGTCCCGGAGTATTCAACTTGAAATGAATGAACATGACGTTTTTCATACAGGAGGAAATATGAGAAAAACTCATCTGTCGTAGTGGTGCTGCGATCATCTATACTAAGAAGTGATTTACTAAAACAAGTTGAAGAGTTTAATTCAAAATTCAAAAAATTTAAAAAAATTCAAGCAACGGTTCACTGCTAATGTTGATCTGTCCATATTTGTATCCGAATAGTTAACTGCGAAAGGTGCGCGTTCTTTCTTGCGCGTAACCTTGGTAAGTCCAAACTATACAAATACTGCTGGACTGCGTTTGTAAAGGTGTATATGAGAAAATACAATCTATTTATATCTTAAACTATTATTATTCAAAATGAGGTGCAGGTGCAACAACTTATGCAAGAGATCTAACTAATCCAGTGTTCTAATTTGTTTGATTTGTTTTATTTTCGTTTAAAATTTATTAGATTTAATATCACTGTTCACATGAAATTGTATGACCTCACCTCCATTACATATTAACACCTCAATTATATATTATACAACATGTTTTGTAATTCTACAATTAATGTGCAGTCATATCCATATACCTGCACTCCGTCTCATTTACTTATATACTTTTACAAGAACCTAAAACACATACCACATCTGAAAATATTACCTGACCTATACTACACCCACGCCACGTCTTTACCTACTAGTCGAAAAACCACCTAGTCTCATCATACATACATAACTGCAAAATGCTAAATATTTGCTTTTACAAAATCTTAAATTATAATGCAATATGAAACCGCTATAAAATGGTCTTACCTTATTTGTTAGTATTATTACAGTGTCAATATACCCAAGCCAGCTTAATTCACGCTCCCGCTCTTGTGATGACCTAAACTCTATAATAGTCAATTATGGATAGTTTTGGAAATAGAATTTGGAGAAGAACATTGATATAGCAAACTCATTTAGTTTTGACATGCAAGATCAAAGTAAAAATAAAAGAATTAAGACAATATAAAAACTTACAGCTATAACGCAGAACATTCGAACTATATATAAAATCTTTGACGACCTACAGGTTAATTTACCTGAGTTAGCATATGATATAAACATATATATAAAGACAAAGTTCTAATATATATATATATATATATATATATATATATATATATATATATATATATATATATATATATATATATATATATATATATATATATATATATATATATATATATATATATATATATATATATATATATATATATATATATTACATTTTGATTTAAAATATATTATATCTGATACGAGTAGTAATTGCTCAAGTAAGATACTGGTTTTTGTATTATAGTCTACATTCCGTAAGAATATATATATATATATATATATATATATATATATATATATATATATATATATATATATATATATATATTCTTACGGAATGTAGACTATAATACAAAAACCAGTATCTTACTTGAGCAATTACTACTCGTATCAGATATAATATATTTTAAATCAAAATGACAGTGTTGTAATTTACGTTCATAATAAACATCAAGTTGTAGTATCTAAGACAAAGCTCTAATGCTTTCGGCCTCAAATTAATTATGAAAAATTTTGCTATTCTAGGAACTTACCGTTCTCACGTGTTTTTAAAAATAGATACCATCCATTATGCTGCTTCTATAATGGTTCTAAACACGACTGTCACTGATCAAGGTATTTGCTAATGCCTTAATAGAGATGATCATGTCAGTTCTATTGTCCCATTTCACGTTTCAAATTTATAATATATATATATATATATATATATATATATATATATATATATATATATATATATATATATATATATATATATATATATATATATATATATATATACATATAAATTAAGAAATGTTGACTAGTTTCAGTAGCTTAGTTGCATATACATACAATATTTTATTTCAGGATACCACAAACCATTTCATTCGCAAAGTTATGCTAATTTATATATTAGATGTTATACGCTCAGCTAAACTTATAGCAAATTGATTCATATATACACCTAATATTGTCTCTCCTTCTAGTGGAGCGAACATGATAAATATAAAAATATAATTTTTCAATAATTAAATCAAGTATTGTACATTGATATCAAATATTAATGCTTTATTAGTATAGATTCATTTAAGATATAATATTTCATAAAAGGTAATTAACACCTTTTACACACACCACGAAAATTAGGAATAGCTGAATATTTCTAATTTTTGTTATATTTATGTTATTTCTAATATTTTATAGAAAAGTAATATTATTGAAGAATTTTTCTATATATTTATTATGAATTTATGATTTTTTTAAGTTATTTAGAGGATTTACTTTAATTCATAACAACTTTTTATTTATCATGGAATTCAATAAACATATTTCTACTAGAAAAAGAGATTTAAAGGTAAAATTGTACGTCTATATATTATATAAAAATATATAATAGATAAACAATTATATAATTAATTACAAATAATATGGTAGTGCTCAGTTAAATTGTGGGGAACCACCACTAAATGCTCTTAGCAAAATATTATAGTATTCACAAGTAATTATTAATGTCTGTAAAGCGATTCACTTTTCTAGGGAAACACCTAAGGTCCTTTATCTTAGTCCATTTCTGTGCATTTGTTGTATGATCAGAACCTAAATATTGTCTAATTATTTATTTAAACATAGACAAGTAATAAATTTTCAGCTTAGAATGTGATTATATAGTATATTTATTTATATTTCATTGAAATAATAAAATAATGTGATTTACATTTCTTTTTTTTATTTTGCTAACTAATATATCAAATACAAAAAAGTAGCATTCATGAAATATTGACATTTTGACATGAAACATTAATTATAATAATATAAAAAAAAAATTTTTTAGTACATTTACTATAAATATTATTTTGAAAGCTAGTTGCTTATGACCCTCACTGCTACTTAATTTTGTCATGGAAACCAGTGACACCCCGTTCTCCTCTTTTCAATCGAATTTATTTTACTAGATCGGAGAAATTGAGCTCAAGAAATTGAAGTCAAGCATTGCCTAATCCATTTTGCGACAGTTATATTAATTATGCAGACTCAGCTGTCTTCCATATCCTCAGTGGTTCAGTCCATTGGCTTCATATATTGAAACACAAAATTTAATCATTGCTTTCTTGAGGCGGTATTATTCTAGCGCTAGATTTCGGGCTTTTGCAAGCCTTTTACTCGGTCTTCAGCATTTTTAGTCAAAGACTTCCGTCCTCAAGCGTTTTTCTAGACGTTCACTTCACTTTCCAGGATTAATTGGCAATGAGTACTATATTTTCGACACAATCAATCATGGACACTGATCCAATACATTGAATAATAATGGAACTGAGCCCTGGTGAACTGGTGAACCTTATAATCGGAAAGAGTTTGGTGTCGCCAGCAGCGTCTAGTAGTTTTGGCCCAAGAGATTTTTATATTTTTTTATGAATGCTTAATATAGATATTGTATTAAAATTATATTATGTAAAAAACAAAGCTAATTCTGAATGTATTAGGTATTTGTAATTAAGCATATAAATGTTTAATATAAAATGTCTTTATATCTGAATTGGGATTCATCCGAAACCAAATTTAGTTAAAGTCATTCTAAAGTATAGAAACTAATTCATTAATCGTGTCTGTCTGTAGCTTGAAAATATGAGGGTATGAAATAAAAAAAAGAACAGATTTACATCACATTCATTTATTCACTAGACGAGTATTTGGATATCATACTATGTATTGTTTTTACACTTAAATATAATTGAAGAAGTTTAGGAATATATTATTATTGAATCCATTTGGATTTTTTTAAACAATATTAATATGAAACAAAAATATATTATTATATATTAATACATTTAGCTGGATAGGTACGTACAAGTTATGTATAATGTATAATAGAAAATAATTCATATTAAAATCATATCTATCGCCTATGAAATAGTACAACGGCAAAATTTTTTTTTGAAGTTAATCATTTTTGTAGACAAGAAAAGGCAATAGAAAGTTAAGCACTTAATGCTAAGTATTATCATTTTAGTCTCATTTGCCATAAACATCCATTTTAATTGAAGAATACTTTTGAGTATTATAATAGACATTGAATTTGGGATTAATCTACCAATACTTAAGTGCTAACAAAAATACGAGTTCCTGTAATACCGTCCACTACCATCTACCATAGTTAATATACTCAGTCCATATAATATTACAACCTTTGCTTATAGGTGAATATATATGACTACAATGTAATTTACATTTCCTTCTTTCTTCTGACTAAATAGGCCTAGTGTTAGCAGGATATTTTGGTCACTAATCTTAGTGACTTAGATTCTTTTAATTTTTTTTCTCAGACTGGCATGACCATGATATACATATAAAAAACCAGCCTGGAATTTCTACAATTTCGAACAATTTTTATATCTGGCAATAACATCACACATTATCAACACGCCTATGCTACGCCTATTCAACTAATTCAGCGATTGTATATCACCCAAAAATCAGTTCCCTTTTAGCAGTCATCGCTGCCAGCTAATTCAAACAATCCCCGTTCAAACAGTCTCGTATATTAAATATACTCGTACATATATTAAAACCATATAATTTAGTTAAGAAATATAATAATATAAAATATTTATTAATAATTAATCAAAATAATTATTATATTTACTTAGGACCTTATTTTTTAATTTTAAATCTACCACAGAAAATACAATGTCAATAGAACATTAACAAGTGAAAATTGTATAGCTTAGGCTAAAGGGCTGAGCCCGAATAGAAGAAAATTCGTTAGGACTTACGTTACATTACTACGAGTATTTGATGCGAACACCTATTACACCTATTACTTCACTACTTCTGAAAATAATTATAAAATATAAAGCTTTTTTTTTCTTTTTAAAACACTGGCGCAAAGTAAACTTTTTAAAAATTTAAGACTTCACTTACACTATTTACTTATTAATTATAAAGACAGCTTTTCTTGGCTTTTAGAAAATACAATTATAAATTAACTTTAGTTATTCATACCAAGAGTGACATACATATTATATACATATACCTGATATGAGGAGCCTCAAAATTCATATAAGACGGATTTTCATATTCATTATTTTTATTCTACAGAAACATTCAAAGTTTGTCTAAAAAGTACGCATAATTTTACAAGTAATATAAAATGACTTAATTATAATAGATATATATATAATTAAATCATTTTATATTAGATAGATGTTTGCGCAACATTATCTTAGTTACTATCATCATCATCATCATCGTCATCATCGTCGTCGTCATCGTCATCGTCGTCATCATCATCGTTATCATCGTCATCATCATCCTCGTCATCATCGTCATCATCGTCGTCGTCATTATCGTCGTCATCGTCGTCGTCGTCATCGTTGTCATCGTCGTCGTCATCATCGTCCTCGTCATCGCCGTCAACGTCGTCGTCTTCATTGTTGTCATCATTGTCGTCCTCATTGTTGTCATCATTGTCGTCATCCTTGTCGTTATCATTGTCGTTATCGCTGTCGTCATCGTCGTCGTCATCTTCGTTATCTGGTTCAGTTACCGTGAAATAGGCTTTTGGGTAAGTCTTATTTCCTGACGTAGATGGCATTTCTGCATTGTATTTCTTAGAAATAGAAATACCATGGTCACATGTAAAATCACTTATTTCCCCCGACACAACTTTATCAATGAATTCCACTTTCTTTTTATATTTGGAAATCATTTTTTTGAAACTAATATTTTCAACGCTTATATCCGCCAGTTCTGCGTGAGCAGCGGAAAGATGTGCTTTCAACTTCTCAATGTCATTTCTAAGTTTGCGTACTGCCTCAACGCTCATGCTGCTGAAAGTCACAAAAGAAGTATACGTGGTCGGTACATCACAGACGTGACTAGTTTCTTGCTCAGGTTCTTCAGACACGTTTAAAGCAGCTCTAAGCTCAGTATTTTCTTCACGATTTGCTTCTCTGCGCCCTCGTCTGGCCTCTGTAGCTCGTTGGTTCTTATTGTTTCTAGATGATCTAGAACGCTTGCGAAGATTCCTTTTCGCATATCGCGACATTTCACGATATATATAAATAAGACCGTTAACAGTATTCTCCCAAAAATCTCTGAAAAATTCTAAAACGGGGAAGGGAGTGATATTATAAGTTATGAGTGCTAGAATATAAAATGCGCAAATGTAATAAGCCGAAAGGTTCAATTGATAAAGTAATATGAAATAGACGTTTAAGTAACGAGCCGTGGTTCTTATTTATATAAAACGCTAGACAAATATTATTTTGTTCAAATGCCTTAACTTATGTACCTATCCAGATCTATCAATCACAATAAAGCATTCTATAGAGTATGAATGCATGTCACTAGATGTAAATAGCTGAGGTTCTTCTTCTCTATGTCCAATTGCAGCAAACGCCAGGAAACCAGGCCGCTATAGGTCCAAAACCTATATACCTTGTTGATCTTGTATGCTCTTGTGAGAGCAATTTGGATTCTTGAGAAAAGTATTACACTTCTTACGAGATTTAACTTTGCACTGTATGTCAGTTATAGTGGACTCTCCATAATGTTTAAGCCATTCATAAAATCACTTTGTTGAAGTATAGCACTACTAATAGCTCAGCTTAATTGTTAATACACTCGCATGGCACGTATTGATGTAAAGCACTTTGCACCTAGATGAAACCTGGGAAAAAATTACCAAAGCTATGCAGTTTTCGACCAATAGGGTTCACTAATTTTTAAATTCTGTGAAATTTGCAAAATATGTGTAAAGTTTTCCCAGTATATTAAATGTTAAGTTAAAATAAAATATGTAAGATTAGCACGAATAGTTTACAATATTTACAAATAATAGTAATATCGTGTATATACAATAAATGACCTATAGAATGATAATTTTGCATGTTAAAACAATGGAAGTGAATTGGTGGATATCCAAGTGTATGTACAAACTTTTTACAAATTAGATGAGCTTCTATGTTTATAGCAAAATTATTTCAAATAAACGGTGCAAATTTAAATAAATATATCATTTATATACTTTGATATATCTACTAAATGATTAGGAACTATAGCAAAATACAGCAAAAATCTTAAGCTCTTAAATTCTCTACATAAAATTAACTTGAAAAAATTGAATTTGAAAAATTGAAATTGAAATTAAAAAAAAAATATTAGTTAAAAACATTTTACTAATTTCAGTAAGTTAGTTGCTGTATTCATATACAATATTTTATTTTAAGATTTTTATTTAAATATTTTATTCGCAAAGTTATGCAATTGGATGTTATGCGCTCAGCTATACTTATAGCAAATTGATTCATATATATATATATATATATATATATATATATATATATATATATATATATATATATATATATATATATATATATATATATATATATATATATATATATATATATATATATATATATATACATATATATATATATACATATATATATATATATATATATATATATATATATATATATATATATATATATATATATATATATATATATACATATATATATATATATATATATATATATATATATATATATATATATATATATATATATATATATATATATATATATATATATATATATATATATATATATATATACTGTCTCTCCTTCTAGTGGAGTGAACATGATGAATATAAAAAAAATGTTTTTCAATAATTACATCAAATTTTGTATAAAATTTTATATTGCTATCAAATTTTATACTTTAATATCAAATTTTGTACATTGATATCAAATAGCTTTACCATGCTGTGTCTATTTTAATCTAAAATGAAGATATATATTTATATTTCATTAAGGTAATTTCAGCTATTCATTATTTTTATTATATTTATGTTGTTTTTTTATATTTTATAGATAAGTAATATTATTCAAGAATTTTTCTATATATTATGAATGAATTTATGAATTTATTCATTTATTTATTAATTTTATTTAAAGAATTTACTTTAATTCGTAACAATTTTTAATTTATAACGGAATTTATTAATTTGATAAATATATTTCCACTAGAAAAAGAGATTTAAATGTAAAATTGTATGTCTATTATATAGAAATATATAATAGATAAACAATTATATAATTAATTACAAATAATATGGTAGTGCTCAGTTAAATTGTGGGGAATCACCACTAAATGCTCTTAGAAAAATATTATAATATTCACAAGTAATTATTAATGTCTGTAAAGCGATTTACTTTTCTAGGGAAACTCCTAAGGTCCTTTATCTTAGTCCATTTCTGTGCATTTGTTGTATATCAGAACCTAAATATTGTCTAATTATTTATTTAAACATAGACAAGTAATAAATTTTCAGCTTAGAATGTGGTTATATAGTATATTTATTTATATTTATCTGTAGCAAAAACTAATATGATTTATGTTCTTTTTTAAAATTTTTCTAAGTAATATATAAAATACAAAAAAGTAGCATTCATGAAATATTGACATTTCACATTATATTGGTGAAATACTAGCTTTAAATTTTTTTCTACAAAATTGTACGTGATGATTATCAACGAAAATTTTAAATGAATATTTATATTATTTATAACTCGCATATAAAGCATTCATGCACTATATAAATATTATTTATTATAGTTCATGAATGCTTGACAAAATGGCGACTGCGATTTTTAAAATGGCCGAACGGCCCAATGATATATTGATATAATGAAAATTGTTGTATATAATATGAAATAATTTTCAAACGACAATTAAAGTCCATATTCTAAAATTTGATGTTCTATGCTGAATAAATTGCACGTTTAGTTAAATGGACTAAGAAAAAGGACCGCCCAAGAAAACACTGTCACAAATTTTATATACTAGCACGAGAAAAACTAAAAAAAAAATTCAATATCACTATTCCAAGCACTATATTCACTGATTTTAAACTACATTTGTATGACTTCTAGAAAAATGATGCCTTTACTGCTAAATAGTAGCTTATGTGAAAGCTCAGATATATACCTGGGCTATACTGGAATACCTAAAAAGAAATGAATTTATGCAATTACGATAGTATTTTCTATATTATTCGCAAAAAAAAAATGTTATTTCGCTTACCAAACGGGAAAATTTAAGTCTATCTCGAGCTTTCACAACAACGCTCAATTTGTAGAGGCAGCAGCTATCAGACAAAGGGAAATGCGCGGATTTATTGATCGGCAGATTTGGGGTGGTCAGTATCGAAAATGTTAAAAGACAAGCGCCAAAAATAAATTAAATACGCTATATATAAGCTACATGGCCATCATTTTAATATCACACAATTTTAATGCTTATTTTTAACCTAAAGTGTCGCGTTATCATATTTTTTAAATCTTCAATTAATATTTATACATTGAACATGGCAAGTGTGAAACTATTTTGAATATGTTTTTATTTTTTTTTATATGTATCTTTTTTGGTATAACTTGTAATGTATTTGAGTACAGGCACTTTTTGAATAATTTAATGTTTGATTAAAAAGATATTTAATTATGTTTTGATTTAGCTTCACGGTTTATTCTCCATATAAAGGACAGAGAAAATCTAGTGTCAAGACTCTCCATTCTACGCTGTCCGTTTGAATCAGAGACTATGCGTGTTGAGGTTGCAGAAATTAACGCCGCAGCTCGTATTGCCAAAGCGGGAATATAAAAATAATTCATTCTCGACGACGAGATATTATTGGCAATATTTTAAAAATGAAAGCTTTCACTATTAGTACCATATTGTAACGTTTTTTAAATTGTCTTTTTTATATTTTTTTCATTATTCTATATATTTAATACAAAGCTATAATGTTAATATATAATAATATATAATCTAATTATATAATAATTAATATATAATCTTTAACTAGAACTGAAATATTAATATTTATGTTTTATTTTTTAAATGTAAAACTAATGATTTGTTGTTTATCTCGTATTTAAGTTTAAATTGTCAGTAAATTTCTAATAAGATGGTGTCAAGGCGAGCTTAGCGTCCACCTGTTCCGGATACTAGGAGCTTACTCACAGTTTTATAAATGACAGATCTATTGTAGAATTTAAACATTTTGTATGGAAATAAATTGTAATTGTTAAATATATATTTGATTTGACTAAGAAAAGATTCTTTTTTTATCTCATTTTTAATAATTATTACAGTAAGTTCAGGTCACACACTTACTTACACAACTGTTATTGTATTACGCGGGTTCAAATCCCGCTCAAATGTTTACATGATTTGTTTCAGTATTTTTCTATTCTTAATGTGGATTAAAACTATAATTTCTATGACTAAACTATAATTCTAGCACTCTCTCTTCTCTCTCTTCACTCACTCTCTCTGACTGTTCTTTGCAATATTCTTTGGGTAGCGTAAATTTGTAAAAATCTCCCTACAGAGATGTCTAATTTTGACACATCTTGATGAAGAACGCATGGCTTAGTGGGCAGAGCGCTTTGACGGTTTCCATGAGGCGCGGGTTCAAATCTCATAGAGTTCAATTTTATATATATTTTCTTTAAGTAACATGCTATGGACCTGAATTCAAATTACTATTTCTTACTTATTACTACTTATATCTTATAATTCTTGGAGAGATTTCTTTTCTTATCACATTTTATCTCATAACCACAAAACTAAACTAAAGAGAGAGAAACTAGTGTTAAGACACTCCGTCATTCTGTCAGGCTACTGTGCTAGGAAGCCAAAAAAAGTTCACGTAGATTTTTTTAAAAATCTCATATACATATTTTAGGTGCGGGTTCAAATCCACAACAACGACCTGAAGTGACGTGTTCAGATCAGAAATCAATATAATATTTGGAGCATAAATTTAAAGCTGACCAGAACCAAGTAGTCGCAAATTAAATACACGTATATATATAGATATATACAGAGAAGATTTTCGAATCATTTGTTAAAAGAATTTCTGACAAAAGCGCCTGTCGGCAGCAAGAGGGGCCTTTTATATAAAGTTGTATACAAATGTACCTAAGAGTATGTTGTGTTTGAAATAAATTAGTCAGTGTTTTTGATTTTGAATCACGATCCATTGAAATATTCTAAATCAAGTCAATTTTAAATTATGTATTCGGCTGGTTAGTTACATAATTGTTTATTAAAATACGTTTTTTTTGAAATTGCTCTAAGTATGTTAAATAATAAAAAAAAATTGTGTCATTCTTTAAATGGGGAAAGTGTAGGAATATATATATATATATATATATATATATATATATATATATATATATATATATATATATATATATATATATATATATATATATATATATATATATATGTATATATATATATATATATATATATATATATATATATATATATATATATATATATATATATATATATATATATATATATATATATATATATATATATTGCACTGACGTCGAGGAAGACGAAATCGAAATTTGCAGCCTCATCCAGCCCTCCTACTGAATATTTTATAAAATACAAACAAAATAGACCAGACGAAAGCACAGTCGAAAAAAGTCCGTGGTGCATCCTTAAATAGGGCAAAATAATAATATTTTATTTAATAATAATAATGTTTATTCATACATTATTATTATTATTATTATTTAGAATATTTCTTTTTATTCTCCATATTTTTTTGCGATATATATGAGTATATGAAACAAACTAACTGTGGGTTATCCTTAGGAGATAGACACATAGCGTCTCGAACTTTTTCATAGATCTTCTTAAGAAATACAATCCCGTGGTATATTGTAAGGTTTAATCAGTATTTGCAATGAAAGCACACAAAACTGAGATTCTTATATCCTCAACTTTTGCCTAATATAATAAGCTTACATGTTTTATACATATAAAATAAGGAAATTAGAGAAAATTGCATTATAATTTTTAAAATTATGTGAAACGTGTATACTATAGCTGAAGTGCTTAAATTTACTTATATTTAAAAAAGTGAATTTTATCTATATTGAAAAAAAGGTATATATATATATATATGTATATATATATATATATATATATTATATATATATATATATATATATATATATTATATATATATATATATATATATATATATATATATATATATCTGTAGAGAAGTTGCTTGTGAGGGAGCCAGCAGTGAACTTTGTCCTCCATCTCTCCCCACTCGACTGTCAAGCAGCCGGACTCGTCAGCTTCGACTCGTTGACCTTGAAAAGTAACACACGCGACTCATTAAATAAGCTCCCCTATTGATAATCTCTCAGTATACAAATTTGTCTTGTGATGAACTTTTATTGTTTTAAATACCTCTCTTGCTTTGCATGATAATAATTTTTATAGCACAAAATATTTTATTTAAATTGAAACATTAGTTCCTGAGATAAGCGCGTTTAAGCAAAGAAGCTTTTCAGGTTTAAAATATAAGAACATATATAAGTATCATATAAATACAAAAACATCACAAAATAATTATTAAAAATAAAAATAAGACAAAATATCACTTTTTAGATTCAAATCTACGGTTTATACGTAAGTTTAAGTAATCTTAGTTAAATTTCTTTAACCTAATAATAGTCCTATATATAGCCTATGCTCAATTTCAGTTTACATTGTCATACCATACTGGGTAAATAAACATAATTCATTACAATCTGACGCTTCTATACCAAAGGCAAAAAGCGCGGCGTTGAGTTCCGCCACTCAACAGACGAAAAGAAGTTTTAACACTAGGTTCTATCTGCCTACGGTTCCCATGGCTACCCTGCCACGTGCGGAATACAGCGTGAAGGCAGAAAAAAAATTAGATACCCTTCCACTGTCCCAGAGTTCCGTACAAATGGAAAGATTTACACATTGTAAGAGATTATTCACATATTTGCATTGTTGAATACATAAAAAGGAAACTGTCTGTCTGTAAACAGGATGGTTGTGGATGGTTGTAGATTCCCATGCGGGGAGTGTGAATTATTTTCATTTCTTAGCTATGGAAGAAACATAAATGCTACGTTAAGCTACGAAGCAATTTATAGAAAAATTTAATGGAAATTATGGTACGGATTGCCTTTACACTATTTTACTTGTGCCTACCGAGCCAACCAACGTGAGTATTTAAGCTAACAATTTGAGTTGAATATTAAAAAAAAAAATTATAATAATTTATTTAATTAATATATTTAATGCATGTATTTAATAATAATATTCAAGTATACTACTATATAGATAAATAATAACAACAAGTAAATTGCAAAGTAATATAATTTGTAACTAAAAAAAATCTCCTCATCCCAACTAATCCGAAGCATCTAGGAAATCTCATGAAGGCCTCTTAATTAAACTTCTTCAAGCCCTACAAGATCACGGTTAAACTTGACTTTATTTGAAGCACCTAAGTTAAAGGCACTTAAGTTGCTACACATAGAGCTTAATTTAGAGGAAATCGACTTTTAAAGGTCAATTTATAAATATTTGTTATTTCAACCCCACTTCGTCCAAATGACAGTTTTAGTACGGCTATAAATTAAATGTTTTGTATATTGTGATTATTTTTGGTGGAACTTGTAATTGATCGATCTCTACCTTATGTTATGCTTAAAGCTGCTTTTCTTAAAATTATTATATGTAGGCTGCATTTGTTTTATGTTCTATATATTTTGGCTTTTAATAAGAAATAAATTTTGAGAGGTCAATAGAAAGAACTTAATAAGAATTTAAAATTATCTTTAATAAATTAAATTAAAACAAAATATACAAAAAAAATTATCATTAAATTGTGCGATTTTTAATTTTATTTCATATACACCTATCATTTAACCTCTTGAAATCAATGATCGGTGTAAACACTCACGGTATTTGAAGCTTACCTTTGTGGACGGTTGAAGGAGGGTTCCGGATATCAAACAGTTTACGTAGGTAACTGTAGACATTGTTTACCCCTGAAATTAAAATAAGCCGAGCCACAAGCTACCCTAATTTGTAATGGCGAGATTGCGTTAACACAAACGTTGATTGAATATTTAACAAACTAACAGACAAATATTTAAACTAAAATAATAATGAATATTTAATTTAAAATCTTATGCCTAAACTCCTTCTGCCCACGGTCCCCTCTGCCTATCCTGCTATGTGCAGGATACAGCGTGAAAGTAAAAAAAAAATATCCATTTATATAGATTAATTATTGAGGATGTCATTGATGATATTACAGATGTCGCAGTGGGACAGTGTTTGGGCGTAAAACGGAGAGCATAGTATTTTGACACTAAGTCCTCTTGCCTACCCTCCTACATACAGCGTGATTATTAAAAAATAAATATTTCTCTCCAATGGCGTACCATTGTGTTCATATATCTTAAATAGCAAGTAAATATAATAATATACAATATAATAATGTATGAAATTATGGAAGCAATCTTAAAATCATAAATTAATTCAGTGCTCATATATTAATATAATATCGTGTACGTGGAAAGGAAAAATGTGTTATACCTTATGCTTTATAAATTAAATGAACGCTTGATAACGCTTATCGTGACGTAGTTGACTGGACTGGACAAAGCAATGTTGCTATGGGTTCGATGCCCTTAAGAACACATATGGTACTGATGATTAATAATTAATTAATAGTGAGAAACTAGTGTAGAGAGCTTTCTATAGCAATTTTTTTAACTTTACAATGTATACCAGACACGGAGAGAATTTAGTGACAAAACACTACGTTTTCTACTTTTCACGTTTATATTCGCACGCAGCGCCACCATGGCCTATTATTTTAATATTATATTATGACTTGTAAATTATTGCTTAATATAATTATATATATATATATATATATATATATATATATATATATATATATATATATATATATATTATATATATATATATATATATATATATATATATATATATATATATATATATATATATATATATATATATATATATATATATATATATATATATATATATATATATATATATATATATATATATATAAATTAATTTCTAATTATATTAATGACAATATAATTGTATTCTAAATACAAAGGCGAATACCAATTTAGGACTTGACCCAAATATAGATCTTGGATAGCATAATTTTGATTACACGATCGTTATCTGTATTATCAAATACGTGAGTTACCTTATATTAGATAGGGAACGAATAAGGTGGATTTCTCTTTCCGTCGTAGCGCAGCGGCATGACGTCTGTTCGTAAGTGAAGCGGGTTCGATTCTCACTCGGGGGATTGAATTATTTAGTATTCTGATAACAAAACAAAGTGCGACGTTAATTTACGCCAATCAACACGTATCGAGAATTGGTTAGAATATACTGCGTAACGTAAAGCTATTTAATTTTTTCTTTATTAGATGCATAATCTAGAGTGTTTAAGTACTAAGCTTTTGTGTTAAGAAATATATTTCAACCAGCCAGTACAGCACAATAGGGATTATGTAACCATAAGCGCGGTGATTTTGGGCTTGATCTCCTCTAAGGGTAGTAATCGGGTACTGGACTCAGCATGCAATATCGGAGAGACAAGAACAGAGGGTCCTTACACTGCGAAAGCTTAAAAGCGTGAATCTAAAAAAAGTATAATTTACAAAAAAATGATATCCGGACATATATTATTCTCTAAGGAGGTCCACCACGTGGACTGTGGTCTTCCTCTACCCTTTTTTGTGTGTATATATATATATATATATATATATATATATATATATATATATATATATATATATATATATATATATATATATATATATATATATATATATATATATATATATATATATATATATATATATATATAGATATATATGTAAGTATATATGCAAATTTCCTTTAATCCAAAGTAGCTGTTAAAAAATTAGCACAGTGCAATGCAAGGCTGCTGTCACATAATCACTTAAAAATGCTAAGAAGTTCCTCTGGTTCCTCTTCTCTCCATATATTATTTATTCAGTTTCAAAATAATTTGGATCGTTTACAAAATAACCTATACATTACAACGTAGCAGGATTTGAAGCCGTAACTCTTGAATATAGTCAAATGAAGCATTCCTATATGTCGAAGCTGCCTTCATTTTACATTAATACAGTGGTGCTAATAAAAGTTTCAATAATTCTATTCAATTATTAAATGATTTATGAAAGAACTTAATTTATTTTTACAAAGACACTTTATTTGACAGCATTTGATTATGAACGTGAGGGTTGTAGGATCTCTACTCTCCCTTTATCGGGCGGAAGTAAAACGGAATGTCTAGACACTAGATTTTCTTTGTCTACCACGTTATATGGTATCAATTGTGTATATCTTAAGGTTAAGGGTTGCTAGGCACTATTTAGTTATAATTGATAACTGGCGAAAGCTTTACATTTAATACTACGAGTATCAGTAATTTGCTATAGTGCTATGCATGTTACGAGAGTTGGCATATATTTGAAATATCTCTCAACTAGATATAACTTACAAGATTATACTAACTTGAAAGTATATACTTATTACTTGTATAAGAAGGTCATACATATATTAAACTGCGATATATTTTTAATATATACATCTCAAATATAGAAAAAATAATGGAAAGCAAGGAACGGAGTGTTTTAACACTCTGTACCCTCTGTGGCCTGCTATATGCTGGATACAGCGTGAAGTTAAAAAAAGAACATAATAGTGGATTTATATAGTTACTATTTAGAGGCTTCAATTAAGACTTAATTGATATTGAAGTGGCAGTACCGTACATATTTAATATCAATTAAATGAATATAGACATCTGTCAGTGGCCAAGCGTTAGCTGTGGATTAGAATTTCCACGAGGAGAGATTTATTTTTGAATATATTTTTATCATTTAAAACTTAATACTAAAAGCTTAAGAATATTATAATAAATAATAATTAAAAAAATCAATCAATACAAGATCAGATAAAGTGTAAGTTGTTTTAATATCGTACATAAATATCGTTTTTATTTATGAATATAATTACTACCTAGTTAAATTAGGCATTTATAATCTAATTTGTACATAAACTTTTAAGCTTCGAAAGTTCACTTGGAATTCTAATAGGTATAATACATACAAAGTTATTTTCAGAGAAGAAGTTTTTACGAATGATTTCATATTTACCACTTGGATAATTTAATGTAAAATTTACAAATACACGAAAAATGTATAAATGATGTTCATACCATATATTATAAAATATATAACAGTAAAAAAAAAAAATACTATTGAGTGCCTTTGAGTGACACGAACTTTCTTTCGAGCCAGTAGAAGGTTTTTAAACTCTTCGTTCTTAACGTAATTATTTTTAACAGGAATAATCTAGTGTCAAAAAAATAACATGTAATTAACATGTAATGCCGGAGGATAAGAAGATTGTCGGTTCAAATATGAATCAGAATCAGAAGAATATGATTCGTTGATAGTTGTACTTTTGTCTGTTTGTTCGCGCACATCTTAGGATCTACCAGAAGGATTTGTTTTTTTTTTGTTATATAGCTGTTAGATCTGGGCAGGATCTAGGCTATTTACATGCGTATAGTTTAACAAAAAAAATATCGAACATGGAAAGTACTTTCCATTGACATACAAAAATCAAGGATATGTAACACCTAATGTAGAACCACAATAGATAAGCCGAATTATAATAAATAAGAAAATGGTTATTATCTTCTTATTTATATAATGTTTTTGACAATTTTTCGTTAACATATGAAAGTCCAAGATCTGAAAAACCTCTTCATATATGTTCTCCGGCGGGTCCTCGTGCTTTTTACGTGACCTTCCTCTACTATCTTCCACACTGTGTTTTCGAAGGTCAACCGAGGTCTTTTTCTGTGAACCGAGGTCTATATATAATATTAGCTACACCTAATCTATCTATCTATCACAAATGTAAATCTGAATAACTAAACACTTATAAATAAATCTCAATTTTTTTACTTTTGTTCCAACAAAATCATGACATGAATTCCATTTGGAACAATCCAGCGGTTTTAACTGCAACAGTCACTTTTACCTTGACTCGTATGAATTTCAAATAACGTCCCTCGGTAAATGGACTATCCGTCACAAAAAGTCAAGCCAACCGGTAGTTTCTGTGATTAACGATTTCAACAAAAAAAGCTTTATGATATTTTTGATTTTATATTCATTTGTTTTATTACGTGTTATATTGAATTTAATAGAGAAATAAATTAATATTTCTTTGTAACTTTAACACGAGGAGACCAATTTAACATCGATAGAATTTTACATATTTTAAAGTTCCCAATGCTTATATGCAAATGCATGGGAAGTTCAGAATTCTCACAAAAAGCTGTTAAAAACATGTATATTATGGAAACTATAGTTATATCCATTTAATAAATTAAATTTCGTTCGTTTATTTGTCGCTTTTCTAGTGACGTCTGACGACGTAATATGCACATTCCAATAGCTAAAAATCCTTTTTTTTTATATATCTTCCAAGTACATATCGGTTACATTTTTATTGTATATAAATGTACATACTACTTTTATAAAAAGCACAAGATATATAAATCTTTTGACAAATTAACAAACAAAAAAGGGCATATTATCTAACATATAATATATTATCACTGAAATGGAATAAAATTACACAACAACAATTACGTCATACTAAAATTATGGAGCTTAATTGTTTGCTTATTCTCTGGCGTGGAAACTTACTAAGTCTGAATGTGACATACAATTATATATTTCTTTGTATTAGTGTAAAGCTAAAATGTTAAGTTTAAAAGCTTTGTACTCACTATGAAATGTAAGGGAGCTTTTTTTACTACCAGATGATGCTACTCTTGGTGTTAATTTAAACGATTTTTTTATATATTTACATAATTTTGTTTACAAGTTTATAATATGAACATATTAATAATTAATAAATAATAACGTTATTAATATGAACATATAAATAATTAATAAATAATAACATATAAATTATTAATAAATAATAACGTTAATAACGTTATATAGCTGTGAGCTAAACATTCACTTATAGTTTATTATAAATTTTTTTTTTTCAAGAGTCACACTTTATTCCACATATAGATGAGTGAGTGGGAAAGTCGTAGTGCCAAAACATTCTATTCTCCGTTTTTCGTTGATGAACTCAAC
Organism: Dione juno; assembly: GCA_037127375.1. NCBI lineage: Eukaryota > Metazoa > Arthropoda > Insecta > Lepidoptera > Nymphalidae > Dione > Dione juno. Next base: position 10,959,608 of record JAXRJS010000004.1, on the reverse strand, counting down.
GTTGTTCTTAATCCTACCAACGTGGAAATGAAAATAGTGGGTACGAATCCCACGAATCCCACGAATCCCACGAACAGGAATCAAAGAAATTTCTCAATAGAGGCACTATTAATAATCGGGCACTTTTCCATCATCATAATAATGATAACATCAGCCCTTTGACAGCTATTACTGGACATCAACTCTTCAAGGATCTCAAAAGCCATCCAGCGGTTTGGAAGCCTGCCTGAGCGTCTTCCGGTTTGTGGCCATCACTCAAGAACTCCTTAATAATAATTACGTAGTAATGACTGTGAAAAATTATTATATTTTGAATCAGATTTTACCTGCCTCGTGGTCAAACGTGGAGTAAATTAGGAGCTAATAATGATAAGCAATTGACGTGATATATTAAATACTATAATAGCTTTTAGTACTTTTTTGATAAAATAACAAATTAACTAACAGGTGCTAAGTGCTTAATACTTAAAGCATTATTATATGTTAAGTATTTAATAAAACTTCTCGTAAGTATAACATATTAGGCTATGGCCTTAAAACAATCCGCCTTCACAAACGGAGGTGTTGTAGAATGCATGCTTTCGTACATAAGATAAACGATCGCCTATATTTCTACTATAGAATTGTTTTAAAGAAGTTTATTTTACAGCTTGAGCATGAAGTATTTACTTTGAAATAAGATAAGACAAAAGTACTGCAGTTTGTGTTAAGTACCTGTTATTTTCTTGTATTCTACGCTACTTCCATTTGTATTATATAATCTAAAATATTGAGAGAAGAGATGTGTGGGAGAGTACAACCAAAGCTTCTGGGCATAATGAGCTGAATAATAATCTACTTATCTATGGCTAGTATTTTCGGAAGACCGTATTTTAAATTACTTGAAACCTTCTACGCTGTCTGTTTCCGATGTGCATTACTCAAAGACATGCGTTCAAGTACCTCAGGGTCATTTTAACTGAACAAGTTCCCTTAGGGTCATAAACGAAAATCTTTATTTCAGCCTAATTTGTTTTCCATATAAATTGCACTTGTATACTGTATTCCAGAGCTTTGGAGATCGCAATAATTGAAATATAACTACTGATATAATCATCGCATTTACTGTCAGGTCAGACGCCGTACCACCGCTCCACGATCTCTCAATACGATTAATATAAATATATTAACTAGCAATTCGCCCGCGGCTTCACCCGCTTGATTATTTATTTATTATAATAGTGTGAATTATAAATTGTAGCCTAGATGTTGTAACTGTTGCAGAGTGTCATCTAATTTCGTTTAGTAGTTTTTGCTTGAAACTGGTACAAACATTCATCTTAACAAACTTTTACATTAATAATATTAAATAGGAGGATGTACAGGATGTAACTCGATCGACAGATCAAAAGCACCTCATGGATGCGAAACCTCACTTCCGCCGTAAGAGACCGGATTACCAGAGGGCGGTACAGGATATCCGCCTTCTGCCCAAATTTGGCCAAAGAGCGTCCAACTTGGGGAATCTGATCGCCTCACCTGGACCGAGCAGGCCATTGGGGGTGACACACCACCCCAGTCTCCGTGACATACCTTGCAGGCTCCTGCCGTAGTGTTTCACGGAAGATTTCAGTTAACATGTATCACAGCCGATTGTAGTCAAGGACCATGAGGTTTCTATGGGATCGCTTACATCAGCGAATCCGTCAGTCCCGGAATAATCCGTTCGAGTCCCCACTGGGTGGGTATCAGTAACAGGATTTCGTCGCAGAAAGTGGTATATTAATAATAATAGTATATTATTATGTAATTAAAGATTTGGTATGGTGTCTTTTATTTAATTATTGCATTTAATTTCTTTTGTATATCTCAAGTGAATTAATTTAATTACAATTGTATAAACATTTCAATATTTCATTATTTTTGGTTCTTCCACTTTACTCTATGGTACAATTTTTTATAAGCAATAGTAAGTAAGGTATCACGTATGCTTAATTTGTTATAAATCTCCTAAAGCAGCTCAGTGTAACTAATTACAAAATAATCTCGAAAGGTAAGGAACTGAAAACTCCGTAAATATCATTAATTGCTTGAAAATTATTGAAAACAATGTGTGTATTTATAAGAAAAAATCGCACATTTAAATATCTTTCAAAAATTTCTTAACATGATTTCTGGGGTTGGTTCCAATTTGACACATTCGATATATATATATATATATATATATATATATATATATATATATATATATATATATATATATATATATATATATATATATCTCAATCCGATTTTCCCACACCGTCCTACGTATTTTTTAGCTTTGAAATGTATGGCTGAAACCAAGCCATTGCGTGTAATTTAAGTAAAAATATCAACATATTACTTACTTAGGTAAATCTTATTTCATCTTAATTAGTGATGGAGCTGAATTTTTGCAACTCCTTCAATGATTCTTCAGTTATCCTCCTCCTCTCGGTTACCTCCGATTCACCTCACTTGATGTGTTTTTGATTAGGCCCACTAACCTTTTTGTGCTGGAAGTGTTTTTCATTTGATATTAAGAGGCTTTTTAGAGGTTTAGGAAGTAAACTAATTTTTTTTTTTGGATTACTTGTTCTATTGCTAACATTTTCCTTGGAAAATGCTATTAATTATGTCCTTGGTTTCCATGTCTGGATTACATAGTAATATTTTCATTGATAGGTATTGATCTAATATATTTATATATATATATATATATATATATATATATATATATATATATATATATATATCTATATATATATATATATATATATATATATATATATATAATATATATCTATATATATATATATATATTTATTACTATTACCATTGTTGTAGAAATAGAATGTGTTTGACATAGCACGATATCAAAGCGATTTCTATTCTCATTAGCTAAAATTACGCTTTATGCTTATATGTTGTTATTATGCATATATTATAATTAATAACATAGTGGCACTTGAGAACTGTCTAAATGTATACACGACGTTTGCTTGATAACTACTTGTCTTTAAATCATAATGATCATATATTAAAGATTTTCTCGGCTTACTAAGAAAAAGCTCGGCATTGGGCGCTTATCGTTCAATATACCTATATATTAATAATAAAGAGAAAAGAATGTCCAAACACTATTCTATAGCTACTTTGATCAAATGAGAGGAAGATGCTGAGAAAATGTTGAGAAAATAGAAAAAAAAGAGAGAGTTCTGTCAATTCGAAAGGCATCGTGTTGTTTTGTTAAGTGGCGGAACTCAACGCCGCGCTTTCTCTAATCCAATCAATCCAATCAATATGACCATAATGCATATGCATGTTCTCCACTAGAAATTTATATTACAACGTTCCGCGTATTTGATTGATTATTTAACATACGCCGCTGTGTATTGGACCTCAATTCCTTGGGTAGCGGAGTTCGACGCCTCAATTTTTTTCTTTCTAGAGAGCAAAAATGATAATAACTCCGCGAATGGAGAACACGCAAACATCGCCATTATGAGGGCTTCAATGTAATATATTATACATTATTCAATTTACTTTTAGGCCTGAATTTCATAAATATTTAAATAGTATATACGATAAGGTCTGTCTCTCTATGGACTTAAGTTATAAATTTGCCGAAATTATGAATTTGGGTAAGTTTGTTTTTAATATACTTTCTTGATCATGAAGTAGTCTTAATTACTCAACTAAATTAACTATTTATAACTAAACCGTCAATTTAGTTCGTTTCAGTTTATTTTTTTTACTAGAAAACGTATTAAACGTAAACGTACACTTGCATGGACGTAAAATCCCGGTTTCCGTTGGAGTTTAGGGAAAACCTCGCGTAATACTCCCATTTACAGTAGGGATGTATCTTTAAATATAACAAATGACCATATGTAATCTTGTAGTTTATTTTTTTATCTAATACTAAATTATTGTAAACTTTTTGTATTTATATTACTATGACAAGTGGCATAACTGTGTTTTAAATAACTGAAATGTTTAAAGGGAGGTACTTGATAAGATTGTGTATTTCTAATCTGTAGAACGGCCTCAAGCCAAGGTTCGAGTCCCGCAGGGGACGCCATTGCCGCGGATGACTACTCAGTGTAGCTTTAAAGACCAGTAGCGCTAACCGCATTACCCTCTCACAACCGAAAAAACCGAAAAAATATATATGGCCTGTAAGCTGAATTTGTTTAGATAAATTGAGATCGAGGAGTGAAGGCGAGTGTTGACGCATTTTGTACTGTCGCCAAAGCTCCAAGGCCCTGAAGCGTCCTATTATAATTATTTGTTATTGTAAACTGACTTGTATTCACATCAATAAAATAGAAAAGCTATAAACACTAGAGATCACTATTTTTCCCGGATTCCGCACTAATAATAGTGTCAAGACACTCCGCCGCTTTCCACTGTAATGGGAGGCAATATAAAATAGGTGTTTAAACCATGTTATGGTAATAAAATTTGGCACCTGCACATAGATTTATTATACATAAGATTGCCTATAGAAGTAGCTAAATAAAGCAATGCCATACAAATATCACACTTAAATATACCGTAGTGTCCGTACCGTATAAGGCGCAATTTGACCAATAATATTTATATAGGTGGAGAATGGTGAGTGATTTGTCTCTACGAATTCTCTTTTTAAATTAAATTAATCTAAGTAAATCAATGTAAAATGTTATTATCAACATATTATAATATAAAATTTATTAGACTATGTGGCGTCTGATTGCAATACTACTTAAGATAAAGAATATATTAAAGATTCTTTAATAGTCACATAAATCTTCTAGTTAGTTATTTTTGTGATGATCGAAGTTTAAAGTGATTTGTTTTGTTTTCTAAGCTGGACGCTTTATTCTGTATATAGCTATTGTCAAGACTAATTGTATTGTCAAGGCGGAACCCAACGCTACGCTTAGTCTACCAAACCGTTGTATTACTATTATATACATAATGGTTAAGTATGTATGTACATACATACATACACACACACACACACACACACACACACACACATACACACACACACACATACACACACACATACACACATACATACATACATACATACATACATACATACATACATACATACATACATACATACATACATACATACATGCATACATACATGTATACAGATGACAGTAGGACAGCACGGGATTAGGTTCCGCCAATTAACACGTGTTAATCAAATGCGGGATACAGCGTGAAGAAAAGAAAAATTGTATCATTTTATATTGACACTATTAAAATGAATCTTACTCAATGATTGTGGGATCGAATTAACATATTTTTTAAATATTCTTATCCTCGTCTGCGAAACACGCCATTTATATAAACGGCCGGCAATAAAAGGACAGATAAAGTAACAACATAAAGTCGTACCTCTTTTCATATACATTTTTCTTCCAACGCTTTGTATGTGCGGTGTGAAGAATTTATCCAGTATTTATTAATTTCACACTGTTCCACGTATAGCAGGTTAGACGGAGAGAGAGAGAGCAGTGTCTAGGCACTCCGCTCTCAACTTTCGAGTTAATTGCATGACACTGAATTCAATTGAGTGCGAGTTCCGACACTCAACGCTTGAGTGCAGAAATGGTCCCCATTTATGATTTTATTATATCTATATAGATTTTATTATATGCTGTTATGACATGCCACCGTTTTATGACGCTTCATATGTCATTTTGAAAACAGTTTAATTACCTTCTAAGGGATTTAGTGGGGAAAGTTTTATTTTTAACAATACGTACATTTATCAATTAAATATAATCTGTGGACAGATAAATTATTAAAATATTGTGTTGTGATTTGTGATGTTCGTTCGACTACTTAGCACAAATGTACAAAATATTTCTGCAGATAAGTAATCCGTTAAATGTCCAAGACGGGCGGACGGTTCTTGGATGGTTTCCATGAGGCGTGTTCAAAATTTTAAATGTTGTTGTCATGAAGTATTTTTTCTATCCTTTGTATAGATTAACACTTTGAAAATCATGATTTTTTTTTAATAATAATAGCATTTTCTCTTGCCAAATGATTGTTCTTCAATAATCTTTGGGTTGAGGTAAATTTGTTAGCATCTCTGTAGGGTGATGGACGGAACGTAATAACTTGTAAAAAAACATATAAAAATTTCAACACGGCGTGAAGAAGAATGAAAAAGCATGGCTTAGTGGTCAGAGCGCTTGAACAGTGTTAAATTTTTGAACAGTGTTTCTTCACCCCAGTCGGACAGATTTGAGAACTAGATGTCGCTGACCATCCTTGTGGGTAATGCTTTTTATATCTTTCTACCGTTACCATTCAACAAACTAGCCAAATCAGGTTAAACTGCTAAGTATTTGGTCTGTGACACCTGTCGATGTTTTCTTCCTTGAAGAGAGCCTAAACTACGGTCATGAACCCGCTTGGACCGCTTAGGCATGTTTGCCCGTGTATTGCGTGTGTTTGTGTCTATTTATCCTGTTATTGTACGTAGAGCATGCGAGTCACCTCAGTTTCTGGAGCTGGAGCACACTCTAGAAGAGCCTTCCGAGAGTTAGCATTCTCCATAATACCTGGAAAATTGGCCTCGGAAAACCAGTGAACAAGTGAACAGCGAATCTCGGATATTGTAGTAATATGTGAGTCACCAACTTAGGAGTATCTTGATTACATTGCCAACACGGAGAACTTTTTAGCTTAAGCCGGTAACATCTGGATGTGGAACGGTGCAAACACCGTTGTCCTTGTTATTCATTTCGTTGTAAACCGTTTCATGTATTTTAGTCAAACAACGTGTATAAATAACGCCATTAAGTTTACACAAGCTTTATATTACTAATATAATTTTGAGTAAGAGCTTATTAATGAATATAAATTTTAAACTAATTTTTTTCAAGTGAATTGGATGTTGCTTATTTTTAGAGAGAGAAAGCATTTAGTACTATATAGTAAATATAATATTCCACTCAGTGTGAAGTGGTGGAACTCAATACCGTGATTTGTTTTATCATAGCGGGACATAGTTGATAAATAACTTTTCGAGTGATGTACCTCACTTCCAAGTGATGTACCTCACTTCCAAGTGATGTACCTCACTTCCAAGTGATGTACCTCACTTCCAAGTGATGTACCTCACTTCCAAGTGATGTAACGAACCTCAACCGTCATTCATGTCGTTGACAATCACACTTAAGTTCATAATTTTAAATAATTTGTTTTTAATGTAAACAGTGTATTCAGTACTTAATATTTAGTTCTTTGCCCAAATCAAGACGAACAATTGAAAAAATTAAATAAAAATTTAATATTTGAAATATAAATAAAAGTAATATAAGTTTAGTCAGCTCAGAAATAAACATACTCAGTGAAATTGCTGGGCATGTGCAAAAGGGCAAAAATTACTATATTATAACGGAATATATTGGATAGAATATATTGTGTTCTTTATAAATAACTAGTGTTTAAGAAGTGTACGTGTTTGATAATTTGTGGAAACTTAATAACTAGTGCTTAAGAAGTGTACGTGTTTGGTATTTTGTGGAAACTTAGTTGGTCTTTGTTCTATTTCGTATGTTTTATATTGAAATTATTTTACTGTACTGTATGTTTCCCTTAAAAATAAAATAAAATAAAATAAAATAAAAATGACATTTATTGAAATATTCTTGGTTTATTTCTAAATCTTGTAAACAGGTCCTTCGTTACATATTATATTATCTAAGCTCACGCTATACCGTTATGCTAGAGGCTAGTATCAAGACACTTTTTGGCGGCGGAACTTAACGCCGCACATAGTCTTATCAGATCTACATACATTACGTCAACTTTGTTCCACAATGATCCACGTATCACATATATTGTGAAAATTTATAAATATCACATATATTGTGAAAATTTATAAATATTCCCAAAAACAATCTTTATACCATTCCTTAAGAAGTAAACGTCGAACTCGATGACAAAAATCTATTTAAAGTGGCCAGTAACTCAAGGTAGATGCTCCATAAAAACGACATGAAAAGGAGGACCATAAAAACCAAAAAGGTATGAAGCAAGATTGTTTAACTCTAACTGTTCTCCTCGACTAAATCTCTTTGCTTAAAATAAAATAGGCTATATCTTTAAAATAAATTATACTAAAATTTTTATAAAAATACCAGTTCCATTTTTATTCTAACCTATTTTTGAGATATTTGAATGTTATAAGTATAACAGTTAGTTGGTAGCATTATCAAGAAGGTACGCGGGGCCGTCTTAGCACGTTCTGGGTTCGATTTCCAGTCGGGGCAAATGAATTATTGTCATTTCCTTGGCTCCAGTAACAAGACCACGCGCAGCATTCCGCCATTAATTACGCCATGTGTCAGAATTGGGCGGAAAGTGTGTAAGAATACACCGTGACTATAAATGCGATGTTTTTGACACTAAGTTCTAGCCGCTATATGTGGCATATAGCAAAGAGCTGAAAAAAGAATATGACGTTTCATAAGATCATTGCAACGGTCGAATCTATGTATACTTAGGTATATATATTTTTACAGAGAAAGGAGAGAGAGGGAGAGATAGAGTTTCAGCAGAAAATGGCATCGGGAGTGATGCTACACCACACTTCATTAGCAATAACGAATGCAAAACAAAATGGCCTGTTCAATATATATAATAATTCATACTAATTAAAATCTAAAATTCGTTACTGCCGATTGATAGAATAATTTATTATGAATGATCGAATATCCGTAATATTAATACTGGTAATAATGATGGGCGGTTAATTAATCCTAATGTTTTATGTCACATGTTTTGCTCAAATTGTATCTATTTATTTTAAAAATCTATTGAAATTGTATAATATTGTAGTTTTTTTTTTATTTCACACTATATCCCTCATTTGAGCGATAACCTTAAGTTAAGACACTCCTCAACTTCTCAATTGAGTTCTAGACACGCGTTATTTCGCGGAACTAATCCCGTGCTGTCCTATTGTCATCTGTATATATGTATGTATGTGTGTATGTATGTGTGTATGTATGTGTGTATGTATTTAGGTACGTACATACATACGTAACGTACACTAAACTAAGCTAAACTAAGATAAAAGAAACTGTCTCTTGTTGCAACTAAATTGCTATAGTTTAAGGGGAAACTTTAGAAAGAAGGATTCAGGGCATACAACTTTGTGACTTGACGACGAAATCGTTAACGATGTATATAATACTGACATTTCTTTCACAAGCGCTGTAAGGAAATCATTATTTTATGTAACGTCTTATTGGATACAAATACACGTACATACATACTTGACTATTATGTATATATTAGTAATACAACGGTTTGGTAGACTAAGCGCGGCGTTGAGTTCCGCCTTGACAATACAATTAGTCTTGACAATAGCTGCTATAAACAGAATAAAGCGTCGAGCTAAAAATTAAGAAATATAAACTTTATACTCTTCTTTTCATATATACAAATAATAAAAGGGCTATAAATTTCTATATATCGGAACATTCAAAGAGATTGAGTAAGTGAAGTCTTACCTTAGCGGAGAAATAAAAAACTCCCCCAAGAAGAAATCGAACCCGCATACATTGGATTACAATATTTTG
>JAXRJS010000004.1:10897500-10945000 GCA_037127375.1 Dione juno | reverse complement strand
ATCGAGAAGTTCAGCAAGAAATATTATGTCGGGAATTTCTTCATAATATTTTTCTTTAAGTAGTATAATATTTTCGGGTATAACTTTCCCGCATACATTAAAGTACTAATAACATAAGCCCTAATGATTGAACCCATAATAATACTACCGTTACATTCACTACCTACATACCTATTATTTACATTAATTTAATTAATACTTGAGTCTAACTTAGCTAATGATTGATTGATTTGTAAGGACGACAAGTTATTGGCGTTGCTTATCTCTCTACCACGCATTAATGACAGTTTGCTCAAGTTAATCAATATATATATATATATATATATATATATAATATATATATATATATATATATATATATATATATATATATATATATATATATATATTTATATATATATATATATATATATATATATATATATATATATATATATATATATATATATATATATATATATATATATATATATATATATATATATATTTAATTGGTATTTGTCCTTCATATGTGAACTTTTAAAGCTTTTACAAGTACATAGAGATATTTGTACGATATATATGAAGGAAAGTCAGGGAACTTTAGTACTCAGCCTTAAATGGAAGAACCATGAAGACCGCCGTTATTGTTCACATCACTTTTGACTATCAGTATACGTATTTCGTGGAAATATTATGATTTTTTTGCTCTTGAGTGCTATACACCAAAGACTTTTGCCTATACGTGATTTCTTTGTTACATTTCTTCTGGTTTTTATTTTACTTCTCACTCTTGGATCTACTAAGACCCGGTAAATCTATATAGGCAGGTTGATAAGTTATATATATTTTTTTAAATACACAAATCGCACAAGACATGTTATTATGTGTACCTGCACATGTTATGGTTGCTTAGGGCTTACGATTACCTCACGGCCGCGGATTATCTGAGCGGATTTTGGTGCATTAGATGGTATTAGTAGGATTAATCATTGAAAGGAAGACTTCTCTGTTTTGAAATAAAAGTAAGTTGTTTTATTGTAAGGAATATTAACGCCTTTTACTAAGTGGAGGGTAGTCAGGTTCAAATAATTTGATATATTATTGTGTATGTAGCTTCACGCACTATCTAGTATCTAAGAAGTGTTAAGACATTCAGTTCTCCATGTGTCTCACGGACTGGAGACACTGCTTGTTGAGTGGTAGAAGTCAACCCCAATTTTGTCTTATTAGAGCGAAGAAAATGAAAATGATTTATTCCCCGATTGGGGATTCAATTGGGGATTCAATTGATCTAACGGGCCCTCAACCTGTTGACGCGTGAAAACGGGTTGCCATAGCAACATGTATGTCACTTTATACAGAAGTTATATTGTTAAACATACGGTAGTGCGTGTAATGTGTTATTTATTGATTTAATGTACTATATAAGCAATATTATTGAAAAATATTAGTGTTCTGTAATACTCCTATACATAAATTATAACTGTGCCAAGTTTCATTCTCCTTAGTCCGTGCAATGTTCGTTAAAAGGGGTCCAAAGTTTTTACTTCACGTATTATATAGTACACGTACATATGAAGATTTATAATCGCTTTTGCAATTATAATATATACAATAAAAATTCTATATGCTATATCTTTTATATCTCCAAAACGAACTTAAAGTGAAGAGGCAAAAGATAGAGTGATTTATCACTAAGTCCTCTAAATCATTGAGTTATGTAACAAAACGGATAAAATAACTTACCTAAAATATAACATATCGTATAGCAAGTATTTCATATAAAAAGCTATTATAACATAAATTTAAAATTCACTGGAAATCGTAACACACAAATACAACAAAATTTTATATGGCATAAGGGAAACTCGTCAGTTTCCTTATGCCATATATATATATATATATATATATATATATATATATATATATATATATATATATATATATATATATATATATATATATATATATATATATGTATATATATATATATATATATATATATATATATATATATATATATATATATATATATATATATATATATATATATATATATATATATATATATATATGGCATAACGGAAACTGACGAGTTTCCCTTATGCCATATATATATATACGAATTTTTCTCTAAGGAGCAGGAATAATTTAAAAAAAATTGGAAATGTATAAGTTCTACAGCCATTATTTTGTTATAAAATATATTAATATTAATACTAAATATATTCAATCTGTATATTATTATTGATATTGTACACAATGTATTTATTTAAACGACCTGTAGCCCGCACTTCATTTGCGTAAAATATAAAGCGTATAACTCCGGTTTTTCCTGTTCCCGTTGGAATTTGGGAAAATACTGTCTCAGTGCTTACCTTAACTCCCTAATGACAATGAGGAATGATGAGTGATATATATATATATATATATATATATATATATATATATATATATATATATATATATATATATATATATATATATATATATATATCTCACAAAGAAATCATGTATTTGGTGTATAGTACTCAAGAGCAAAAAAATCATAATGTTTCACGTAATACGTATACTGATAGTCAAAAGTGATATGAACAATAACGGCGGTCTTCATGGTCCTTCCATTTAAGACTGAGTACTAAAATTCCCTAACTTTCCTTCATATATATCGTACAAATATCTTTATATACTTGTAAAAGCTTTAAAAGCTCACATATGAAGGACAAATATCAATTAAAGCTTACACTTAAAATAGATAAATATTACATAACTTAAATGTACTTATACTTACTTGTATTTCATAATTCTTTCTCCAAGAAATTGGTCTCGATTTTTCACTCGACGTTCTTGTGTAATCTCGTATACTGTGCCCATATTTACCTACACCTACTACATGATAAGTCGCTATATAAACTGTATAAAATATCTGTCTGTACGCAATAATTCTGGACCTATCTCAGTCTTGGTTCACCATGTATTAATCAGCCTGGTTGGCCAAAATGTGTCGATAGGCGCCGCTCGCTGGCCCAATCACTCACACGATACCTCTCATATAGGCCACAAGTGTATGTAAAGTGTTTTATTATTGAACTTTGCTCTGTTCGCTGCATATAGCTAATTACAAAAATAAATAATTATTTTACAATCATTTTTGAAATAAAGCGTGGCCTTAAGATTCCACTCAGCACGCAATGTGTGAAAATTTGTATAGTATTTATATTACGTACGTATTTACACCCTGTTGCGATTTGCAATATTTTTACAAAAATATTGCAAAATTAAGTCTCAAAGGAAACATATATATATATATATATATATATATATATATATATATATATATATATATATATATATATATATATATATATATATATATATATATATATATATATATATATATATATATATATATATATATATATATATATTTCTTTGAGTATATTACCATCCTTAGTGTGGATTAGCACTTTTAAAATAATAATGAGCTTGTTTAAATGTTTGTACATGCATGTCTTTGGATCTACTGGAGATTAGTAAGATATTTATTTTTATTGTTTCACTATTAGGTCTGAGCTATAACAGATTTTGAACACCACATGAATAACTCAATACTCCAGCTAAGCTATAAGAAATAATTAAAGAACCATTATAGAGAATTAGAGGAATTCTAAGTTATATCAAAATGGCGCTTTATTACCTGTATATTGCAAAAGCTCTAGATAAGCTCTTGTTGTGCTAAAGCTACAGATCTTAATCCGTTGTTTCAATCATAATACAATACCAATCAGTTTTTTCCAGCATACTATAAGATGTAATGTAAAGCCCCAAGCGGTGTCGCTGTCAAAGCCAATAGGGCCAATAACAGCATTAATCTCACAACAAAAAAAAATGTAAATTTCGAAGTGTGCTGACTTTCAAATTATGTATATCTATAGTTTTTCGTGTACTCTCGTTTAATAATGTCTTTTTAATTTTGATATCTATAAAAGTCTGTCTGCCTGTAAATAATCTTAAATAATACGAACGTTAGTACGGTTTCCAATATATACAGGTTCGAGACTCGCTAAGATTCCAATTTTTTTTTCTTAATGGATGAATAGCATTTTAGAAATATATAAATTTTAAATAATAATTTGAGATAAAAAATATATATTAGTAATATCAAGTCCCTTGAAAAATGGAAACTTGAATTTTAGGAAAAAATAAATAATGACCTTGAAAAAAGTCGAGAATCGAGTTTCTACGATAGGTTAATTCTGCCAAGTAGACAAGCGTCAAGCTAAAAAAATACTTCGTCACAATCAAGTACTTGCCAAGTTTGTTGTTGACCCTCTCGAGCTCTTGAGATCGTCGTAATAAAATTATGTGAGGAATATAAAGATTAAAGAACTACATACGGTGATCTTGCCTAGAAGTACACACGTCTGTGAGTAATAATCTCTTGAGAAATGTAATATTTTATATAGTAATATATATATATATTTCTATTCAATATCAATATTTATAATAAGAAGCCACATGGCATAGTGTCTGACTGTAAACGCGACAGTTGCGGGTTCGATTCCCACTTAGGAAGTAAGAGAAAAAAAAAGAAAAAAGAAAGTTAACAATAACCTTATGTATAAAAATAAACAGTCACTAAAACTTAATCTTTATGGAATGGTATGGTATTATACCATTCCAAAAAGATTAAGGAATGGAATGGTATGGTATTAAAGTTCATTGAACTAATTTCAATTGACTTTTAAGTATTATTACCAATATTTTGTATGGGAATATAAAAAAGTTTTTTTTATTTTGACTTTTTCAGGCATTTTTTTAAGTTATTCTCTCCGTAAGAACCATCCTCGTATTTCAAGGAATATTATTAAAAAAATAATTAGCCCTCGAGATTCCTTTTTTATACTGTAGATATTCTTAAATCAGTTTCTAATACTAGTTAACGTAACGCATGTAAAGTAAACAACCCCTTTAAACTTTATTTATTTGTACTGTAAGTTTTTAGCCATTCATATTGACATTCCATTAATGTGTAATGGAGATTTTTTAAAGTCTGAATTCAAACTAAATATAGAAAAAACTCTTAAAGAAATATTTATATGCAAACATTTTTGAACGCAACGGGATTTGAACCCGTGTCTCTTGGACGATTTCCATGAAGCGCGGGTTCAAATCCCAGTGTGCTCAAAATTTTGTATATGCTTTCTTTAAGTATTAATAGAGATTCCGATTCCAGTTACTATAGCGCGAATCATCGTTTTTTTTTTTTTTTTATAAAATAAAACACACAAATAATACAAAACTTTCTAATATAATAAAATACTACAAAATATTTTAACTAAGTATTAAATATTTGGCTTTAATATTTTATCATATTTATTTACTTTGAGGTCATAGTGGCGAAGCAGCACAGCATCTGTCTGTAAGCGATAGCTTTCGGTTCGATATCCACTTGGTAGAATGAATTATTTTCATTCACGTCTCAAATTCATATGAAAAACGGAGAAACTAGTGGCTAGACACTAAGTTCACTCTGCGTACGCGAGACACAACTCTATGCTTTACAGCATGAAAATGAAAAATCAATATATTTAATATTGTAATATTATAAAATTTGATCAGTAAAATATTTTAAAATATTGAAAAGCTTACTTCCATCTACAAAAAGCTCTAGATATTAAGTAAGTACACGAGTAACATATTTTAAAGGCATGTATATATATGTGAGTATATATTCATGCAAAGTAAAAATATGCAGCAATCTTACTATAAAACTGTGTATTTTCGTTTCCTTTGAGTCAACCTAAGTACATTTAGTTTGGAAATCCTTTTGGCGCTCGAAAAATCCCTTAGTTGGCATCTACAGGGATTCTATAGAAAGTACAATGATTCTAGTTTCGATGTTTTTGTAATATACTATTTATTTGTGGCTTGTTTTACACAATTTTAACCTACGTTGTACTTTTTTAAAAGCTTTGCGCTATTTATTATCAGTATCTGCGACACTGTTTTCGAAGGTCAGCCTAGGTCTCCCCTTACTTCTCTTTTCCTTAACAGATTGTGGAAATTAAATTAATTAATTCACCCTAGTTTAGCTTAAAGCCACATTAATGTTTACAGTAAGATGTTGTCACACTTTGTCACAGAAGCCTCCTAATAAATATTATAATATATTGTATATTAATAATTAAAGCTCTAGTTACGTGACAAATTACCTACTAAAAGCTACAAAAACGGAGCATAAACGTTCGTAGCTTTTGATTAAGTTTACTTAAAAGTTATTTTTAGTTCTCCAAAGGATTAAAGCTTTCTATGTTGAATATTTAACTCAATTTGATACTTTGACGTGAACTTGAGAAAAATAGTCTTGACAGACGAACAGACAGGCAGACGGACAAAGTGATCCGGTAAAGGTTATCGGCTACGGAACCCTGAAAGAAGGGTTTCACCTCATTAGTGTGATATATATATATATATATATTATATATATATATATATATATATATATATATATATATATATATAATATATATATATATATATATATATATATATATATATATATATATATATTGTATTTGCTAGCTATATATTATTTTTGTGTTTACTTTAGCCTACTAGATAGATCTCACCTAAGGGACGAAAGAGCATACTGTTTTATTACTTCTAGCCTCTTTCAAATCAATTTGAAGATTTTAAAGTTAGAATACGCGATCTCCTCCCACGACACGGCAAAGAGCAACTTTATTTTATATAGGAAATTTTTAAAATCTTCTTTAAATAAAAATCTTCTTTAAAAAATTTTAAAATTTTGACTGGTAAACCTTAAAAAATATACTATACTGAACTCTCAATTCATCTATAAAGACGATAAATGGACACAAATTATAACTAATTGGCTTCCAATCTATAAAAAAGTCGATGAGGACCACCGTAACAAAGATGGGAGCCATACAGTTAGAGTGACGTTACGTTGAATATATTCACTCTCTAATAACATTTAGTATATGTACACATATCTTTCCAGTACTCTGTTGATACATTTTCCAAGCAAAATCTCATGAATTATATGAAACTTTACATGTTAATAAGTAATATAATATTGAAGTATACCTTTGTGAGAATAAAGGGGCAAGGCCTCAAGCTCTCGGTAGCAAGTATCACGTTAGAATTCCTCTAAAGACACTTTAAAGTGAAAATAAATTTACATTGTTACAAATTTTTTGTATGAAAGGAAGGGAATTTGGGTTAAGAGTTTCTTATTAGTTTGAAAATTTTATAATTTTATAATTTTTATAATTTATATAATTTCTATACAATAGTATTAAAAAAATATATCTATTAGAGATGTTCGCTTTTGGGCCAATTGAAATAACTAAGAATTGTGTGTATGTGTATGAGACTTGACAAAAAGATGTTTGGCCACTATTACAATGGGTCATATGGAAACCATTAACGTCCTGTCATACTTTAAACATACATAATATAAGTTGTGGTAGGTCGTGAGATTAGCGGGTTTTTTCCTGGAACGTGTTTGAACAGGTTACGTGGTTAAACATGTGTTTTCTGTAAAATGGCATGACATGGCTGACAGCGAATTGTGAGTATCTCAGCACTAGGTTCCTTCTGCCTACTCTGCCGTGTGCCGTATACAGCGTGAAACTAAAAAATATTATAAAAACCGTTTTAAGGTCTCCGTAATACTTCCGCTCAGGATAATAAGTGGTTAGAACGTAAAAAATAATATATAGTAAAAATTAATAAATAAATAATATTGATCAATCAATAATTGTATCAAATATATTAATAATTGTGTATCAAATATATTAATAATTAATAATTGTATCAAATACGTTAACACCTCAGACTTGAGGTGTTTTTAGGTATTTTAACGGAAATGTTCGATAAATTACAACCTTATAACCTACCGGAAGTAAATCTAAATCATATCTCCAGTTTTTATTTTGTAACATATTTAGACTGACAGACACATTTACGATTTGTTTTAATACTATATTTTTTTAGCTTCACATAGCGACACCAGCGAGAGCTTTTACCAGGATAGGCAAACTCCCCTTCCCCGTTTTTCACCCAAGTATACACACTGGGTGTTGAGTGGCGGAACTCAACGCTGCGGTTAGCCTACTTACCAAAACGAAGTACTAGATTGCAATTTTGTATTAAAAAAGCTAAACAATATATTTCTAAAATAAATAAATAGCTTCCAGCCTTTTTACGTTTTCTTTTCAAACAATACATTACAATTTCCTCCTTTCTAAGAACTCTTCGTACATTAAATTAAACTTTTTCGATGACTTGAACGCCTGTTGTTTCATTAAATTCAGAGGATTCTTGAATAACATTATCCTAATATCAGTTGAGAAGATTTTAAAGCTCCTTATTATCCGAGAAAAAAGTTCCAACAAGAAATGTAAGTATATAATATGTATGTATATGAATTTGTATACAATTTTCTTTACACAAACATTTTGTTACTTAAAATCTTCTTGATTATTGATAAAATAATGTTCACAGAAACAGGGTTAGGGTAAGAACTAAAAGTTACGACATTTTGTTATCTCTACGCCTTTTTAATAGATATGTTGATTGATAGAAGCTTTTCTTGGATTTTCCACTAGTTTAATGATGTTTCATGGTGATAGAACATATATAATATATATAAATTGAAAATAATAAAGATTCTTAAAAGGCGATTGAAGCTTTGACAATTTGTTCTTAATTAATAATAAAACACAACAAAAGGAAATTATACCAATAAAGTGTTCAAAGACTGCTGCAATAAACATTTGAATATCACATTTACCAAACAATTTGCAAATGAACAAATCAATTCAACAACCATTCGTAACAATACATCCTTAATAATGCACGAACATGTGAAAACATGTATCTATGTACACGTAACATAGTGTTGATTCATGTAAATAATATTACTGATACATTTAGTATGCAGCCTATAATTGAATAGACCTCAATAGATGTTAATTAAATATAATTCTGATTTAAATATAATATAGCAATGTCGGATTGAAATAACAAAAACAATGATTGCTAGGCTACGGAAAAACGTGTTATGAATAAAAAATGATTACAAACATGCACATTCAAGCAGTATGTGCATGCACATGCAAGTATAATTCAATTTACATTTCGTGTGCAATAAAATTGGCTGGATGGATTCGTGTACTTGTTCAGTGTATTATAAAATATTCAAAAGTTAATTTGTATTGGAACTGAAAAACATTTGTCTTTTGAATTTACAGCTTTACTGTGTGTTTGTATAAAAACTGAATAATCATCTAAACACGTGTTTGTAAGGAAACAGTGCTTTTAAATGCAATTATTGGAGTTTTCTAATAATTGAATGTGTTGAAAAAATTTGTTTTACATGGATTTTCATACCAGATTATGACTATATATGTATATTGCATATGAATTGGGCGATTTTTGTATATGGATAAGTGAAACCAAGAAACGACTCAAGAGAACTCTTGTACGTCTGTCTGTCAATTTGTTTCCGTGAAATAATTAAATCTATAAATTCAAATTACTACTGTACCTTTTTTTTAGGTTCAATCTGTATCCTGCACATAGCTGGATATGCAGAGAGAACCGTAGATAGAAGGAACCTAGTGTTAAGACACTCCGTTCCCCAGTCCAGTCAGTTTCCAGTACTGAAAACGTTTAGAAAGGTTTTAGTGAATGATTACATCTTTGATTTTTATGATTAAATCACATATATAATGAAATATTTTAACGTGCGCGTGTATTTTTTTTAAAATATATCCAAGAACCCAATATTTATAACATTTTACTGTAGGCCGTATAAGCTGATACACTGAGCTCTTGAATCTGTAGGTTTCTAAAATAATAAGCAATGTTTTCCTTGTGTGGTGATAGAAAGTCTAAAATAGTATTGTCTATCGGAATTTGGATGTTATTGTATTGTTTTTGAATAATTTTATGAGTATATCCGTTTGCCTTAGCGAGGATAGGAAGGTTATCGAACCTGATGATTGGGCTTATCCACTACACTAACGCACGGACCCATTCTTGAAATACAAATGCTTCTCTTTATTTGTCCAACGTAATATATATGTAAGTAACAGTCACTGCATACTGTCAAGGAATAATGAGCTTTTTTGTTAGAATTCAACATAAACTTTATGAAAGTTATTAAACTAATCCAGTTAAAATTGTTATATTTAATATATTTTTATTAAATTAAATAAATTGAATCCGAATTAAATAAATGAAAATTGAATTGAATTAAAATTGAATAAATTATTATATGTTAAACTCAACCAATATGATTTATATATATATATATATATATATATATATATATATATATATATATATATATATATATATATATATATATATATATATATATATATATAATATATTATATATATATATATATATATATATATAATATATATATATATATATATATATATATATATATATATATATATATATATATATATATATATATATATATATATATATATATATATATATATATATATATATATATATATATATATATATATATATATATATATATATATATAATATATATATATATATATATATATATATATATATATATATATATATATATATATATATATATATATAACATATATATATATATATATATATATATATATATATATATATATATATATATATATATATATATATATATATATATATATATATATATATATATATATCTTCTTCTTCTTCCTGGCATTAGTCCCGGCTTTTGCCAGGGTCTGCCTTCCGACTAAGCCTACTCCACTTTGCACGGTCTTTAACATCCTCAGTGGACAATCTATTGGCTCTCATGTCTTGTGTCACGACATCCAGCCATCGCTTCCTTGGGCGTCCGGGTGGTCTAACTCCAGGGACAGACATGTCAAGGCACTTCCTTCCGACATAGTTCTCAGATCGGCGCATAACATGGCCATACCATCTCTCGACGCTCTTGGAGCTTATCCGCTACGTCACGGACCCCAAGACTACCTCGAATGAATGTGTTGCGTATGCGGTCGGACCGCGTCACGCCACACATCCATCTCCGCATCTTCATCTCCGTGACGTGAAGCTCCTGAGTGTGCCGAGATAATGTTGGCCAACATTCGCTGCCGTATAAAAGAACCGGTCGGATAATGCTCTTGTATATCAGTCCCTTGAGCTTGGGCGGTATTCTGCTATCACAGACTTTATACGAGCATGGATGTCGTGGTCGATGCCTCCAGACTCATGCAAAACGGCTCCAAGGTACCTGAACTAACGGCTACGGTAACGGCTGGCTCAGGCCCGATATGGATGGTGCTCGAGTCCGGGTTCCCGCAAGCCATGTACTCGGTCTTCGACACATTCAGTTTGAGACCACCGTTCTCAAGCGCACCCTTCCAGGCGTTCACTTTACGCTCCAGCATCAGTCGGTTCTCGTCGATGAGTACTATGTCATCGGCATACATCATCAGCCACGGGGGCTGGCATTGGATGTGAACCGAGACAGTATCCAGCACTACATTGAATAAGAACGGACTAAGAGCTGAGCCCTGGTGAACCCCTACAGTAATCGGGAAGGGCTTGGTGTCGCCAACAGCGGTCCTAACCACTGAAGCGGATTCGTTGTACATATCTCTGATAACCTCAATATAGGCTTCAGGGATCCCCTTGGATCGCAATGCCCACCAGATACACTGACGTGGCACACAGTCAAAGGCCTTCTGCAAGTCCAAAAAGGCCCCATGCAGAGCTCTCTTTTTTTCCCTGTAAGCCTCCATCAAAATTCTGAGGGCAAAAATGGCGTCCATAGTGCCTGATCCTGGTTGAAACCCATACTGAGACTCAGAGACAGTACATTTTTTTTTTTTGTTTTTTTGTTTTTTTTTTTTTTTTTTTTTTTTTTTTTTTTTTTTTTTTTTTTTTTTTTTTGCGGGTAGATACGAAAGTGCAAAGACGTACTTTTACCAGCTCTTCAATTTTTGTAATTGAAATTGTATAGTAAACATAATATATGTAAAAAAATCTAAATAAGTGTGCTTAAGTTGACGTAAACTAAACTTTCCCACAAAGTAATTTCACAATTTACGCAAGTATGGAAACACCTGTGGAACAGCTGCTTAGAGGTATGGATGAACTATCTTCGATGTTTTCTTCACGCATGGGTGAGTTTGAAAAGAATCTAGCTCAGCCTGGTACTACTACCTCCACTCCCACCGTAAAAGCTTTGACTTCAGACTTCCAAACATTTAAAGCTTTTGTTTGGAAGGCACTCAGTCTCTTAAAGTCACAAGTCGAGTTGGTTGTGATTGATATGGACCGCTTGGAGACTCATTCCAGGAGAAAGGTTCTATTGCTTCATTAAAGAAGATTAAAGAAGATAAGGATGAAGACGTCTTGCGGAAGACAATAGAGGTATTATCCAGCCACATGAAGTTGTCGGAAGTGAATCCCGCATCTATCGAGTCATGTCACAAACTCGGCGCTAAAAAGAGCTCAGCCAGGCCTGTGCTTGTTAGATTTTCTACTCAACAGCTACGCTCCAACGTGTGGAAGGCAAAAACTTTATTAAAGAGCACTAAAATAACCATGACAAAATTTTTAACTAAGTCGCGTCAGGAGGTGTTTATAGCAGCTCGAAAACACTTTGGCCTAAAAAATTGCTGGTCTGCCGATGGCAAGATAGTCATATTACTTGCAAATAAAGCGAGAGTTAAAATTTCCTCCTTGCTTGAATTCAAACGGTTAATTCATCAAAATCCTCATACGAAACCTGCTAACAACAACTAGCCGGGTATTTGCACTGTTTACGCCTTTTCAATTTAGCTGCTTTATATTCTTAGTAGTTCTTATAATCACGATTGCTTGTATTTAACCTATTATCTATTATTTATTTACTCTTGTAATATTAACTTAGGCAAGAATTTTAATTGTATACTGTCAAACTGTTTCAAATGTAAAATTCTCAGATTTTTGTTATTAGTATTAACACAAGTGTCATTCGTCTTGTGTTAATTTATGCCACAGATTATAACTTTTATTTATTTTTTTTTTTTTCATACTGTTTGTATATATACAGATAATGATCTGAGTGGTGTATACAGATAATGAACTGTCATAGTATTTGTTTTTACTACTGTTTTGATTTAGTACTTTTTTTTAAATTTGTTTTAACTACTTAGTGTAAATTTGTTTGTTAGTCAACTTGTGCACGTGGTTTTACTCGTAAATTTTATAAGTGTTTTTTTTTTTTTTGCATTTATTTATAAATATTATATTATTATTTTTATTTTTATTATTTTGTAACTATATACATATATTTATATCATTTATTTTTAAAAGGATTTATTTATTTACTAATATGAATATAAATGATGAGTTCTTATCTTGCTCATCGAGTAACTATGATAGTGCTGATAGTGATCTTTCGTCTTGTTCAGATTCCGAAACATTAATGGATAAGTTGTTGAATACTTTTAATCGTCCTACAATTTCTCTTTCCTTAGTGCATATCAACGCGCAGAGCATACCAGCTCATTATAACGATCTTCTTGCATCCTTTGGCTCCGGCGTAGTCGATTGTATACTTATATCTGAAACCTGGCTAAAACCATCCCTTTCGTCTGCTTGCTTCGCCCTTCCAGGTTATCAGTTATACCGTAATGACCGCACTGAGCGGGGTGGTGGTGGCGTTGGTATTTACCTTCGCGACAACATTCCTGCCTGTACTATTTTTTGTTCCCCTAATCATACTGCAGGATCTCTTGAATACCTCTTTCTGGAAATAGAAGTGCACCATAAGAAAATTCTCTTGGGTGTCTTATGTTCTCCGAATGATAAAGTGAACTATTTTAGTGATCTAGAAAGTGTTCTAGAAAGTCTTTCACTTCAATACGAGCATATAATCTGCATGGGTGACTTGAATACGTGCCTACTAAAGAATGATTCTAGAACTAACCAGCTTAAATCACTTAACGAGTCATACAATTTACACATTTTACCTATGTCATCGCCCACTCATTATTTTCCTAATTGTAGACCTTCTCTAATTGATATTATCTCCGTATCTAACCCTAATCTTGTTATTTCTCATGGCCAAATGACTGCCCCTTTCTCTTTTCATGACTTAATCTTTCTTTCGTATAAATTACGCCCTCCCAAGGTTAGAGGCAAAATATTTCTTCAGCGCAATTTTAAGCAAATGGACCTGGAACGCTTTAGGGAGGATTTGAGGAACATCAACTGGTCACACATAATGTCATTAACAAACATTGACGACATGGTAGAATCTTTAACTACGGAACTGATTAATATTTACAATATTCATGCTCCCGTACGACCAGTTCGGATGAAACATGCGCCTGCTCCCTGGTTAACTCCAATAATTAAAAGATGTATGGCTAAGCGTAACAAAGCTAAACATAAAAATAAAATCTCTCCTTGTGAGGCAAATCTGTCAGCATACAAAAAACTGCGTAACATTTGTAACAGAATGTGTAGGGATGCTAAGCGCCGCTATATTCACAATACCATTCAGAATCTGTGTCAAGCGCAAGTTTGGAGGTTCTTGGAGTCGCTTGGTGTAGGCAAAACCACTGAAAAACATCAGATTTCAGTGGATCTTAATGTTCTAAATTCTCACTTCACAACACCAATATTAAATATAAATCCCCAAATAAAGTCGCAAACATTTGCCTTTTTGTCTCACATTGCCCTACCAGACTCAATGCCCTTCTCCTTTAAACCTGTGTCAGAAGATGAAGTCAAGAGGTATATCCGCTCCATTTCTACTAAAGCCTTCGGGAGCGACAATCTCAGCCTTGAGATGATTCTTCCTGTGTTGGAGGACATTGCACCAGTGCTTACCCACATCATAAATTTTTCACTGTCATGTAATGTCTTTCCCACACAGTGGAAGAATGCTTATGTCGTTCCATTGCCTAAAATTTCGAATCCCACCAATGTCTACGATTATCGTCCTATATCCATTCTTCCTATCCTATCCAAAGTCCTTGAAACTACCGTTTACAATCAACTTTATTCCTTCCTTTCCACTAATAATCTTCTATGCCCTTACCAGTCTGGTTTCCGCCCCTTTCATAGTACAGTTACTGCGCTGCTGAATATTACGGAGGACATTCGTTGCGCTATGGATAATACCAAGCTCACTGCAATGGTACTACTGGATTTCAGCAGTGCTTTTAACTCAGTAGATTTTAATATACTTCTTGCTTCTCTCCGTGCAGTTAACATTCCTCCTACAGTTGTAAACTGGTTTCACTCTTATCTCTTCGGTTGCCAGCAATGCGTGAAAGCCAATGATAATACATCAGCTTGGCAAGATCTCACAGCTGGTGTTCCTCAAGGCGGCGTCCTTTCTCCACTTCTATTCTCTATTTTTATTAACAATATTTCAAAAGTCATCTCTTCTCCTTACCATCTGTATGCCGATGATTTACAATTGTATCGACATGGCTACTTTAGTGAATTGCCAGAAACCATCGCATCATTAAACGAAAATTTAGCTGCGATACAAAGCTGGGCTGAATCTTTCGGTCTTTTAGTTAATCCAAAAAAGTCACAAGCAATTATTATCAGCAGTAATAGACTTGGATATAAGATCAATTGGGATTTAGTACCCAAGGTTATGTACTCGGGAACTCATATTCCGTACCATGACAAAGTTAAGAATTTGGGACTAATTATCGATAGCAACTTAACATGGAGATCTCATATTAACGAACTTAGTAAACGCATGCATTTTTCATTTCATTCTCTCAAGCGTCTCCAATATTTTCTTCCTCATAGGACCAAAATTATGCTTGCGCAATGTCTGCTTTTACCAATTCTTGATTACGCCGACGTCTGCTACTTGGATGTAAATGAGGAGCTACTTAGCAAATTAGAGCGCCTTCAAAATCTCGCGATACGTTTCATCTATGGTCTACGGAAGTATGACCATGTCTCTCAGTTTCGCGCACAGCTTAATTGGCTCCCAATCCGTTTTCGCCGTGATATGCATATCCTTTCCCTCCTTTTTAAAATACTTAATTACCAAAATTTTCCGACATACCTACGTTCCCGTTTCAACATCCTGCCCACTCCCGCCCGCTCAAGAAGGTCTTATGTAAAACCAATTCTTGACATCCCAAAAAGTAACACAAAATTCCTACAAAAGTCCTTCTCCGTATATGCCGCATCGATTTGGAATAAACTTCCCAAGCCAATACAAGAGAGCCAGTCATTAACATCGTTTAAATCTAAATTAAAACAACATCTTATTCAACTTTCAGGCAGCACTTAAAAAGTAAAATATTGTATAACGATGTATGTGTATGTGTATATATGTGTATGTATGTATGTATATATATATGTATTTGTGTGTATATATGTGTATATGTATGTATGTATGTATTTATGTATGTTTATTTGTATATGGGTATATGTATGTATGTATGTATTTATAAATTAAATTCAAATGTACATTTCTTTTGCACATTTTTGTCGCCCCACTATGTTTATCACCTTCACCCACTTGCACAGGTTGGCTGGAAGAAATCTCTCTTAGAGATAAGTCCACCTTTGCACACTTCTTACTCTGTACTATCTGCTTATTATGTTTTTGTGCAATAAAGTATATATATTATTCTTGGCGGAGCCTGAGGCCGATCATGCGCTCGAAGAGCTTCATGGTGTGGCTCATAATCTTAATGCCACTATAACTACCGCAATCTTGAACACTGCCCCTTCCTTTGTAAATAGGGATAATAAAGCTCTGCCGCCACTGATGTGGCATCTTTCCAGTATTCAAGATACGGTTAAACAGGTCAGTAAGTATAAGCACACCAAGAGAGCCCAACGATTTCCACGCCTCGATTGGGATGTCGTCATGTCCTACCGCTTTTCCGTTCTTCATGCGTCGAAGACAATTACGAGTTTCGTCACGGGTTATTGGAGCAACAAGTCCGAGGTTAGGAGATAATTCAGGAGGAAGACTACAAGACTGCTGAGTGTTCAGCAGCTCCTTAAAGTAGCTTCTCCATCTCTCCTTCACAGAGGCATGACTACAAAGCAACGTGCCCCGAGAATCTCTGACGCAAAGACATTTTGTAATATCCTGCGTCGCTTTATCTCGAGCACTAGCCAGTTTGTATATGAGCTTCTGCCCCTCCGCAGTTTCAAGTTTATCGTACAATGGCGACAAACTTTCTCTGCGGGCTCTGGCTACAGCTCTTTTGCTGGCCCGTTTCGCTGCAATGTACTCCAGTCTGTCTTCAGAAGAGTTGGAATGCTGCCACTCTTTAAACGCAGCCTTCTTTTCCTGAATCACCCCCTGCACCTGGTCATTCCACCACCATGTCTCCCTGTCGATGACACGCCCACCCTTAGTAACACCAAGAACTCGCTTGCCCGCCGCAATAATTGCTGAATGAGCTCGATCCCATGCAGTCTGAGCGGTCTCGGTGTTAGTCAGTAGATTTTGACTCTCCACCTCCGCCAAGAAGTCTGTCTGCATCGGCCCATTCAACAACCACCACTTAATTCTAGGCTTGCGTTTCTCAGCTACTTTCTTTTTCGGGGTAACATTATAGTCCAAGACAAGGAGGCGATGTTGGGCCGTCAGGCTTTCGCCGGGAATGACCTTACAGTTGGTCACCCTGCCTGTATGACACCGTCTAGTCAGCAAATAATCAATTTGAGTTGAGTGGGACCCGTTCTTATACGTTATAAGGTGCTGAGGTTTCTTCTGGAAGAAAGTGTTCACGATGGCCAGATCAGACGCAATGCAGGTTCTTAGAATATTTTCTCCCTCTGCATTGCGAAGACCATATCCAAAACCCCCGTGAACACGTTCATACACCTCAGCGACCCTACCCACGTGACCGTTCAAGTCCCCCCCAACTAAGATTGCTTCGGTAGACGGTATAGCGAGTAGGACCTCTTCACACTGCTCCCAGAAAGTCTCCTTTTCAGCCGCGCTACAACCCGCCTGGGGAGCATAAGCACTGATTAAGTTTGTGATTACGCCCTCGATCAGTACCTTTACCCGCATCAAGCGGTCGCAGCGACGGTCAACTTCAAGAAGCCCATTCTGAAGCTCTTCAGAAAGCGCTACCGCTACACCGTTTTTGCCCGTAGGTGACCCAGTGTATATAAGGCGGTAACCCTGCCCGATGTTACGAGACTTATTGCCCTTCCAGCGAGTTTCCTGAATGAAAGCACACTGGACCCGACGTCTCATGAGTACATCTGCGAGTTCTCTGCATCGTCCGGTTAGAGAGCCAATATTCCATGTTGCAAAGCGGAGTTTCCGTCTGGGTACTGACGTCGTTAGCCGTGCCCGTACTTGACACGGTAGCCCTTGCCCACTTATCGCAGGTGTAGGGCGATGTGCCTGCGCGTCGTTTAACGGCGACGCCCTAGCCATACCCAGCTTTTTTCTAAATCGTTCCATACTAGTGGCGAAGTGGTTTTTAGTGGAGCGATTGCCATCTGACCTCAAACCCATTACTGGGAGAAACCAAGAAAGGAAAGGGAATAAAAGGCAGAAAGACTTGGAGTATAGGGGAGGGACACCACTTACATGGATTGGATAGGGTTATGAAAGTGGTGGCTCGAGGCCCCGGGGTCGCGTACCCGTATGCCGAAAACCAAATATCGGACAGATAATTGGCTAGACACCCTCTGAGGCTGTATATATATATATATATATATATATATATATATATATATATATATATATATAATATCTATATATATATATATATATATATATATATATATATATATATATATATATATATATATATATATATATATATATATATATATATATATAAAAAAGATATATTATATTTTTACTTTGCCATGAATAATCCTGGTGAGGCCAGGATTGGTACAAATATTAGAGAGCGTTATTTTTAAAATGTTTTAATTTTCTTTTAAAGCTTCAGTGTATCGTATTATACATAATTTCTGATAACTTTTTTACTATTCTGTGGTATGTCTTTTGGGTGGAATTAAAAAAATAATAAATAAATTTTATAATATTTATACCTATTTGGTATTTAGAATCAGTTACTCTTGGATTCAATGCCAGTTTGAGTATTTTATTTGCTTTTGTTCAAGGAATTTTGTAGTTTTCTATGAATTTTCTCACTTTATCTATATACATATTTATTACTTAAAGTACAAAAGTGAAGTTAATGAAGTTAAAAATAACATAATACAATAAATATGAAACCGAAATTTCATATGAAAGTTTACGAAGCAAATTTAATTCCAAATGGTTCCCCCACTGCCGCATGCATGTGGGCTATCGATATAAGTACAATATAACTTTTGATTGCATTTTTTGTCTATCGCCGTGCTAGGACAAAGTTATTATGAATGCGAGAATGGGGAAATGTAATTTCTACTCTAAATGTAAATAGAGTTTAAAGCACAGATATTTTGAGCCCAATTGAGAAATTTTTGAATATTCTGTTCAGAATTTTTATGTTGATTAATTCAATTTATAATATTTAGGGTGTTTGCTTAAACATTTGAGTTTTTGTATTGTAAATAAGAATCTTATACGTAATTTGGACAGTTAGCGAGTGGTGCGTGTACAATTTCTACTTGTGGAAATCAATTAGTTTCAATTTTCGTCATAAGTGGTACAAGGTGCGGCGTTGATATCCACCAAAGTTGTTAAAAAGTACTGGTACTGTAAGCGCCTCTTGAAGTATAAAAAGGGTGGGTTCACATATTCCAAATATCTAATTGTAAAATAATATTATAGACTAAAACTATAATTTAAATTGTAAAATAATAAATATACATACCTCTATATAAAATGAAAACCGCTCATAAGCTATGTCAAAGTGAATACGAACGTAATAATATGTAAGACAAGTATGGATGTTGAAGCTTGAAGATTTATTTATTATGTTAGTTTATGCTACCTGCACTGTCTCAGAAGATATAAGCGTTTTCAATATATAAAATTAACCATTAAATTAATTATTTTATTACTAAAATTCATAGAAAAATATATATTTATTCCAAAACATATTAAAAATAAAGTTAATTTTTTTCACAATCTACATAATATATCACCCACCTTTTTATCACCCATTTTATCAATATCTCTTTATATAAAAACTAGTAAGTTTTTTATACTGATGCGCATGTAACTCGATTGCATAGAGTCCGCAATTCCTTCATGGACAGTGTGTGCGCTTTTATAACAGGATCCCAGAATACGTTCGATTATGTTCTACATCACAATTTAACAAAATTGTAAAAAGACGTTTGTGTGTTAAAGGTGTAGGTGTATTACCTAATTAATGATTTTGTAAATGATAACACACCTTGGGAATGAAGTGCTCGCTCCAGTCTATCTCAGACATCGTCATTGTCAACAATGAATAATTGTATAATAATACTGTATAAAAAAAGTCCCGCTGAGTTTCTTGCGCCGGTTCTTCTCAGGTCTGAGGCATTAACTTTAGTGAACCGGTGGTAATGTTTATGACGTTCAAAAAATGAATCATGCATTCTTACTTTGAATAAATTCATTTGAATTTGAATATGAATTTGATGTATATCTAACAGTTTTATATTGACTTCTCCAGATAGCAACGGCAGGTTCTTTGTAGAGCGTAAGAAGGAAATTTTGGAAACTAAGATAGGAAAGTACAGGTAAAAATTACAGCTATATTTGAAACTTGAGCTCTAAGTGCAAAAAATAAAATGTTTACTGCTTTTTAGAGACTGTACTTAACTTTTTACGGCGTTTACTTTTTAAAAAAACACTGAAGCAAAGCCGCTATTGGGGCTAGTTTTATACAGGAAATTGTAAACAACGTTATCATTCATTTTAAAATATTCCTGATGAATGATTAGTGAGAAAAACAATTGTAAATTTAAAAGAGCGATCGGTTCCATCTCACTAACTTTCAATTTCGTGAAAAGTTCCGATGGAATTAGCAACTACTAAAAGGCTTTATTAATGATAAATGCTTGCAACAGAACGTGATAATTTAAAACTTATCTGGATCTCTTCCAAATGAA
Organism: Dione juno; assembly: GCA_037127375.1. Classification (NCBI taxonomy): domain Eukaryota; kingdom Metazoa; phylum Arthropoda; class Insecta; order Lepidoptera; family Nymphalidae; genus Dione; species Dione juno. The sequence continues at coordinate 10,923,910 of JAXRJS010000004.1, read as the reverse complement.
GAGTAAGATCTCTAAAAGCACTCTAGATCAAAAGTTAAAGAGAGTTCAAGTTTACAAATATATATATATATATATATATACTTACTAAACAAATATTTTTAGATATATATATATATATATAATATATATATATATATATATATATATATATATATATATATATATATATATATATATATATATATATATATATATATATATACTTACTAAACAAACATTTTTCATCGGCCTTTTACATCTATGTTACATGATTTAAGTATTGAAGGCTATATAGAAAAGGCTATATTCTGAAGCGGAGGGTCCAACCGCGTAGCCCACAAGAGAAGGCACCAAGAAATTTTTGACGTAGCACTCACTTCAAGAACGTGTTGCTTAATGACCCATCTATTTTTAAGATAAACAAGAAACGAGAGTTCGAGTCTCACTACTTATAAATATTAGCTGTTCAATTTTTATTTTGTGGTGTGGTAGATCATATGAAATTAGTTAATAGTTGTATGTACATATGTATGCATATATAACTTAATTAAAGTGAATATATATATATATATATAATATATATATATATATATATATATATATATATATATATATATATATATATATATATATATATATATATATATATATATATATATATATATATATATATTATAATATATATATATATATATATATATATATATATATATATATATATATATATATATATATATATATATATATATATATATTTTTTTTTTTTTTTTTTTGTTTAATCAACATATAGTTACTTTCCCGATAAATCTATTTAAATCAACCAAATCTTGGTTTCACCTGGAATTGTAAGTGTCCAGATCGGAAAAATTGGCACGAGAAACGCAATCTAAACAGAACAACGGCCACAACGGAACAAACTAAAGTATTTTACTACTAGGACATTTGTCCAGCTTTTTTTATTATTTCCCGACCCATTTCCGGTGGAGGCTATATCTGCACTTGCACTGGAAAGTTTTAAGCTTTTGGTAGTTTTCGCAAAAACTACTACTACAACCTACATATTATGTTCATTTATGTAGAGATAAAGTTTAAAATGTGTATGGATTGAGTTTCAGGTGAACTTTCCATTTTTTTTTTTTAAATTCATATTTTTGTGTAATATTAGTAAATTGGTGTAAATTTAAAACGTTCCACTTTATTTGCTCAATTAAGGAAAACAATATCATATTTTATCTTATAGGACCAGATAAGCGAGATTTATAATATATGATATGATAACATATGTATATATATATATATATATATATATATATATATATATATATATATATATATATATATATATATATATATATATATATATATATATGTATATATAACTTAAAAGCGTCCCTTAAAAACGGCTTAAAATCATCATTTTAAATCTGCCTTTCCTTTACTTAGTTATTTAAACTATTACTTACCATCGTCTATATATGTACAAAACAAGTAAATGTACACATACTAGTGCACCAACACACACAAGCACACACATAAACACACACACACCGATAAAAAAAATGTATTTAACTTTATGTTGTAAGAAAAATGCAAATGCTTGTCAAAAAATGATCTTAAGTTGCCATCCTACAGGTAGCACCCGCTCAATATCTCAGGGACAAGTACCTTTTGCCATAAATGGCACGCTTAACACATTTATTTTTGTATGGTATTATATATATATACATATATATATATATATATATATATATATATATATATATATATATATATATATATATATATATATATTAAGTTAAGTCTGATATATTCTAACTTTACTTTTCAATGTATTACTTTAGGCTATTCTAAAAGCTTCGAAGCTTTATATTTTTTTTATAAAAGTTTACACGCACCAGTTGCTAAGATCGCCTCGTGTAATACAAATATGTTTAAACAATATTTTTAAGTTAAAAAGACTAACTCTACCCCCTTGGCAGATGAAACATTCCTACCGCCCTACGTAGCTCTGACCGCAAGTACATTGTTCTACATCGAAATTATTAACAATAATGTTGGATAGCTGGATAGTTCCATTAACTATTTTTCAATTTTAATCAGTAGCTCATGAAATTTGGGCGTTCGGTTAAACATACTTATCGGTTTTATAACATTAGTACAGTATATAATATAATTTATAATTTTGTTGTTTTTTTACTTCATTCCGTATAACGCAGGATGAGCAGAGGGAGTCTAGTGTTATGACACTCCGTTATCCATTTCTCTCTCTCTCCGCCTAATCCTCCAGCCATTACACGTAGAGTGACGGAACTCAACCGAAACTGAGGTAAAGAGAGAGAGGACCAATCCTAGTGTCAACTTTATCAATCTAGTTTTATTAAATTTAATATTCTTCTTATTTTATGCTTATATTTAGGGAGCCCCTTACGAGACGATGATCACTTCCGGTGCTAAACCTGTTGATCACATAAACATCCCTGAATATATGACGTTTAGATATGATATAGTCGATTTCATTTTTAGTAGCACCATTGGGACCTTGCCACGTCCACTTCCTTTAGGGCTTTGTTTAGAAAAAAGAATTCATCAGAAATTAACCCTGGGACTCCAGGAAGCTTATCAGCATTTTCCTCGGTTGTTTCTACGCCTATAGCCAATTTTTCTTATTCTTGATTCACCATATTCTTGTACTCCCACTTTAGCGTCGTCAGGGTGTGTTAGAGGCGTGCACTTAAATAACCTTCAAGCAATATCTATCGGTTATTCTTAATACAAGGTACGCCACCCTCGCTGACACACTACCAACCTCTGCGACGTTGTTTTTAAGTAAATTGTGGATCATAAATCCAACGCCACCTTGGGTTAGTTGGTGTCCTTCTCTGAAATAGAGTCAGTGACCGGTATCCAGTATTATGGTCTCCTCTCCCTGTCTTCGGAGTTCTGATAGATTTACTATCTGCCAGTTGATTTGACTTAACTCTACTTCAAGTTCTGCAAGGTGTTCGTTGAGTCGTAGAAAGCATCCATTGAAAGTTGCCAGACACAACTGTTTATTGTACCCTGCCGGAACCCGAGGATCATTCGCACTCCCATCCCACCGTTACCATAGTCGGTACCGTGGCTAGAAATAGTATGACTACCGAGAACTGGGGGCCGTAGACTTAGTTGTTACTCATATCTAGGGGAAAAATACCTTAGTCACCACGCTTTGCAGGCTGGTTAGTGATCGCCGTGGCTGAAAATTTTTCACTGATGACGCTGCTGTCCGCCATTAGCTTTGATATTGTAGTTTTCAGCTTTTGTGTGATTATATCGCCACAGTTTGCCAGAGCCTCGGCTGTTGTATAGCAGGACGTACCACGTGCAGGTGAAGTTGACAGTTAGGAGTCTTAGATGATTGTTGACCCCTATTACATAAACATTGTATATACAAATAAATTTCAAATAACACTTTGGTCTAAATCTTATCACTTTAACCCCTTTACTTTACAACTGAATGAAGCCAATCTTATCTATATGTAAATTAGTATATTTCGGCCACTATAGTATACAATGTGCAATCAGATTCGAGTGTAGGGGCTGAGGGAATAGTAATATAATGGACGTATGTATGTTGGTATGTACATATATGAATATTATAACTTCTCTATTGGATCTTGGAGTACAGTATTTTTTTTAATATCGGTTAGTGTATGAATATAGCAGGGTAGGCAGAGGGAACCTAGTGCTAAGACTCTTAGTTTCCTTCTTTTGGCCCAAACTTGAGTGGCGGAACTCAACGCCGTGCTGTGACTTGTTACTAGAGCGAGCAAATTAAATCATTTATTCTCCCCGAGTGGTAATCGACCCCACAACCGTCGCATTTATAGCTAGAAGCATTTATATTAATAGCATATGTCGTATTTGGTGAGGAAATAATTAAAAATAACTTAGGTACTATGGTTTTTTTTAAATTATAGCTATAGCTATTTAGTATCTAATTACATGCAGGTACTAAAATAAATCTGCTCGGAAATCGAACCCGTAACCATCGAGTTTACAATGAAATGCGGCCCTACTACCCCGCGTTAGTCATTTTTAGGCGTATTCTTTTTATATTTCCCAAGAAAGGTAGTTTCTTAACATTTAGTAATAGATTGACGCTTATGGCAAACAAGAGAATATTTTTGTAATAATCCATTTCTGTTGGAAATGGACTACGTTATTTATGTAACAAACATGTAATTTAATAAATGAATCTAAATGACTTATACTGCTTTGTTTTATATATATATATATATATATATATATATATATATATATATATATATATATATATATATATATATATATATATATATATATATATATATATATATATGTATTTGATTTGAAATAATTAAAAATAACTTAGGTACTATGGTTTTTTTTAAATTATAGCTATAGCTATTTAGTATCTAATTACATGCAGGTACTAAAATAAATCTGCTCGGAAATCGAACCCGTAACCATCGAGTTTACAATGAAATGCGGCCCTACTACCCCGCGTTAGTCATTTTTAGGCGTATTCTTTTTATAATTCCCAAGAAAGGTAGTTTCTTAACATTTAGTAATAGATTGACGCTTATGGCAAACAAGAGAATATTTTTGTAATAATCCATTTCTGTTGGAAATGGACTACGTTATTTATGTAACAAACATGTAATTTAATAAATGAATCTAAATGACTTATACTGCTTTGTTTTATATATATATATATATATATATATATATATATATATATATATATATATATATATATATATATATATATATATATATATATATATATATATGTATATGTATTTCTAATAGTGAAATGTCCCTTCGTTTGTCTTTGTTATAAGCTAAAGAGTTTTCTTGGTTGGGTACTATAATCTCAAGAACTAGTAGTTTCTTGTATATTAAATCACGTCAGTCGTTTTAACACTATTCCCGCCTGTTAGAGTTACGTAGGGCACTCTAGGAGACTTTTTCTATTGATATAGTTTATTATATATAATTGTTGGCAATTTTATAGTTTATAGTTTATTATATATAATTGTTGGCAATTTAACTATACAGGGGAATCTGCTGGTCAAAGGAAGTATTTTATATTATATATTTAGGATTCAGATGCAGGTTTGTTAAAAATGTATAGGTTTGTTAAATAATGTTATGTATTCAAACTTTTACATAAATTAGTACTAACCGAAAGGAATCACCGATATAACTCAAAAACGTACCTACACCAGCAATTATCACAATTATTTAAATAATACAAATCACAACGACCACGACGTACTGTCGAAATCTAACAGAATAATGAGCAGTCCGTTACTAAGCTGCCTGGTTTTATAATGTTGTCACTCACGTCAGTGAAGGGTAGGTAGAGAGTCCTAACTATATATTATATTTTATAATTGATACAAAAAAAATTTAAACGATAAAATTTATTCTAAAGTAAGTATCGCGAACTTTTATCGTTACATAAAAGTAAATAAAAATATTATCATTGTATGTATTATGATCGTAAAAAAATGTCAATTGTGGGTTTAAAATTCATACGAATAATGGTCAGAAAGATTATATTTTTAACGTTTTTAGGGTACCGTGTCTCAAAACTACGGAACTCTTGTATCCTATAACGGTTCCGTACTTTGTCAGTGTCTCTATCAGTTATATAGTCTCTTGTGGAAAATTATGAGCCGTTTAAGCCGTGTAAGCTTGGATACCGTACTTAGAGCTTTTCCGAAACAAATGCTTTCATTTGAAATTTTAAAGATTTTTGAAGAATTGAAGAATTACGAACTTTTTGTCTTACTATGTCACGATTCTTAGATTTTGTTCTAAGATGAAGTAAAAATATATATTTACGTATTTCATTTCATACAAGATGTGTGACAATGTCAACTATGTAGAATAAATAGTTTGTGAAAGTTGCATTATTCATTGATCTACAAACATGACTGATGAGCACAGCGTCTGACTGTCGGGGACGGTCGTGGGTTCGATTCCCGCTCGAGGAGAACTAATTATTTCCTTTCCTCGCTCTGGTAGGGGAGGGCAGCGCGACCTTAAGTTCCACCATTCAAGACCTAATATCTCAAAAATTTAGTGAAAAGTTTATTTATTTCTTTTTACTTTTGTTTCGACTGTTTTTTTTTATATTACTTTAAAGTATAAGTAATAACTTAAAGAGGTAATATATTTTTTAACATTTATATTGTTAATATAAATTTGTATGTAACAACTATTATGGGTACAGATAAATAAATTCGTTTTTATTGTTGTTTAGTTTGTTTAAAAAAGAAATATGTAAAGTAAGCTAAAATTTAATTTTTCTGCCTATTATAGCAAAAGGCGACAAGCTGTGTGCCGGACAGATTGACAGGTGGCCCGACGGCAGGGGCTCGGTAATAAAGTCTCGTTGGCACTCTTTTATAACGAAAATACCTAAATTTTTGCTTTACACAACAAAAATGAAAGTATTTAATTCATTAATTACAATTAAGAATTCTCCGTATTATACTGTTCTCCTTTTTTGTCATTGACATTATACTTAAAAGCTATATCTTTATGTTTAGACCAGGTTAAGCTAGGATAGCTACTAAGCTATCTTAGCTATCTAGCTAGTTAAGACACTCTGTCCAATTTTTATGTAAGATATATGCTCATATCAGCGCCTGGGTCTTGTGACCCAAGTGTAGGCTTAAAGGAGGCCCATTTAAACTGCATTAACACTCATCTGCACCCTTCAAGCTGGGAGGACCCATTATCTAAAGAAATGCGAAAAAATTCTACAAGTGCTACCTTCGATGAATAATATTTCTAGATAGGTATTTTGGCGAACTATAGAGACATTGTTGAGATTTAATATAATTCTTTTTGAATTAATATAATATAATATAATTCGCATACAATATAATTCTAAACCAATTCAAAAAAATGCATATTATATATATATATATATATATATATATATATATATATATATATATATATATATATATATATATATATATATATATATATATATATATATATATATATATATATATATATATATATATATATATATATATATATATATATATATATATATATATATATTATTTGTTGAAAGCAAGAACTCACACAGGTTTTCGTGTCAAAGCAGGTAAATCCCACGAGAAGAAACCAAACCCACGACCGTCGTATGTAAGCTGTGTTTGGTCCTCGTCGATCATCTGAAAAGATACAGTTGATGCGCAAATATGACGAAAAAAGAATATGTTAGTTAAGTGAATTTGAAGTTTCAAACACTGTATACGTCTTTACTTACGCTTTACGTCGATTAGGTAAATTGGAATGTCTATTAAATGTCAGATTAATATAATAATGTGTCAAAACTTTTGCCGATGTCATTGATTAATTTTCTTAAAATCTTTAATATTTTATTTTATCTATTTGAAAATACAAGAGGAATGTGAACCTTTACTTTTTTATTTATATATATATACATATATATATATATATTATATATATATATATATATATATATATATATATATATATATATATATATATATATATATATATATATATATATATATATATATATATATATATATGTATATATATATAAATAAAAAAGTAAAGGTTCACATTCCTCTTGTATTTTCAAATAGATAATAAATTGGATAGTGTATAACGTTATGAGCATATATATATATATATATATATATATATATATATATATATATATATATATATATATATATATATATATATATATATATATAATATATATATATATATATATATATATATATATATATATATATATATGTATATATATATATATATAATATATATATATATATATATATATATATATATATATATATATATATATATATATATATATATATATATATATATATATATGCTCATAACGTTATACACTATCCAATTTTGTCAGAACGATGTCAAAACATTCTTTATATAATCAGGGGCAATCGAGTTTACTCTAGCGTTCAATATAATGTTGAGGATAACAGGACAAATGTATTGGAAAACTGAAAACGTAGTAAGTGATAATAAAAAAAAATCACTTCCTTTCACTCTACTATTGAACTGTTGCTTCTATGTAAGTAAGGAAATTATTTCCATAAAAAAATATATATTTATTAGATACACTTTTACATATTTATTATGTTTATTTATATTATTTTGGCTTGATTTCCTATTGGGATTCCGCCATCAGTACCAAGTACAGTAGATCAAAATTCCGCTACCCGCTATTATTGCAAGGAATAATCATTTGGCAAGGGAGAATGGTATTTTCTTTAAATATTATGGTTAAGCTTGGCTTAGTTGTCAGAGCGCTTGGACGGTGTCTATGAGGCGCGGCTTCAATTCCCCTTAGTGTGGATAACCACTTTAAAAATTACAAAAAAACTTAAAGATTCGGACTTGTTGTATATATATTTCAGTATGTTACGCTAAGTGCACAAATATCATATTATACGTAAGTCAAGCGTTAATAGCCTATAGTGTACGTTCAAGGAATTCTTTCTAAAATATACGCTGTTCTAATGAAATTTATTGTAATTAGCTTATTGTAAAATGTTGTTTTAATATTGTTACCGGCTGGTATTTTATGGCTGGTTGAATAGATATTTTTTATTATATGTGTAATATAGAACGTGTTAGAAATGTTCTATAGAAGATATATAGATATAAAGAAGATATGTAGATACGAGGGCGGGTCAATAAGTCCGTGACTTTTTGAATTTCTGACCTCTTTACTGAAACAGCAACACTTCTCTTGTCAACAGGTGTCTGTCAGTTGACTTCTGTCAAAATTTGAACTCGCTGCGTCAGTTAGTTTGTGTTTGACAGCTATCTTTATCAGACTTCCCACTAATTTGAAGAGAAAATGGAAAAAAAATAATTTTGTATGCTTATTAAGCATAATTTTTTACGGAAAAATACCATTACCGAGACCAAGGCTAAGCTTGATAAATACTATGGGGACTCTGCACCATCGATGTCAATGGTAAAAAAGTGTTTTAATGAATTTCGTTGTGGCCGTACAAGCACTGGACATGCCGAACGTCCTGGACGCCCAGTTGAAGTCTCTACACCCGAAACAATCGAATTCACGATGGTGTTGGCCGACCTAAGATTGAAAGTGCGAGAGATTGTGGAAGCCGTAGGGATCTCGCATGGCTCAGTGGTTTCAATTTTGAATGATCACTTGGGCATGAGAAAGCTTTCCGCGAGATGAGTGCCGCGTTTGCTCACAGTCGACCGCAAACGCAATCGTGTAACAACTTCACAGGAATGTTTGGCGTTGTTTAATCGCAATATGGAGGAGTTATTGCGCCGTTTTTTAACCGTGGACGAAACATGGATCCATCACGACACACTAGAGACTAAACAACAGTCAAAACAATGGGTTTCTAAGGGTGAACCGGTGCCAAAGAAGGCCAAGGTGGGTTTGTCAGCCAATAAAGTTATGGCGACTGTTTTTTGGGATGCACGCACGATAATCTACATTGACTGCCTTCAAAAGAGAAGAACAATCAATGCGGAATATTATTCCAACTTATTAGACCGATTCAATGACGATTAAAAAAGAAACCTCATTTCGCCAAGAAAAGTTCTTTTCCAACAAGACAATGCAAGGGTACACACATGTGCAGTTGCCATGGCAAAAATCCATGAATTGAGCTATAAATTGCTCCCTCATCCACCCTTTTTTCCAGATTTGGCTCCGAGCGACCACTTCTTGTTCCCAAACCTGAAGAAATGGCTTGGTGGGAAAAGATTTCACTCCAATGATGAAGTCATCTCGCTAACAATGGCCAATTTTAAGGACCTCAACAAATAATTTTTTTTTGGAAGGGATAAGCGTTGGACAAAGTGTATAGAGCTCAAAGGAGACTGCGTTGAAAAATAAAATTATTTTTTTTTATCAAAGAATCTGCGTTTTATTCCAAAAGTCACGGACTTAGTGACCCGCCCTCGTATATAGAAATATAGAAGCAAAATGTCGAAATAAATTGTATTAGGCATACAATTAAATTAGAAAATATCAAAACGTTAAGGAAATTGCATATTTCGAAAATATTTTTCTTAAATAATGTTTATGAGAAAAAAGGCATAGTTTTATTTATTTTATTTTAGTTTCACGCTGCAAAAAATTCACACTCTCCGAGCGGGAATCGAACCCACGAACCGTCACGTGTACAGGCAGACGCTATGGCTCTGTGCCACGACTCTCCTCTAATGAATTGACTCACTCGGTATCGATAACTAAAAACTTTAATTTATGATATATGTTACTATAATATGATGAATAGAAAATGGATATATGAAATAACTACAAAAATAATTGGATTTTATGTAAAGTAACAATTAATATTTATTTATTTTATGTTATATATCTTTCAGTTTTGCATATATAAAATAAAAAGTCCATCCATCTCATCCATTTTTTATAGACAATTTACGTTAATTTTTTTTACAAATCCTTGTCTTCGATACTTAAAAAATAAATATTAATTAATTAATAAATTCGATATATATATATATTAAGTAATTTTCATACAAATTATCAAAAAATCATTCTATGGTTAAAAAATCTTATTTGTGGCGTAATTCAATTACGTTCAACAGTTACGGACAAAATTCTTCGTTATATCAATAATATGAAAAACAACAGAGTAACTATTAAGAAAATTGTATCTGCGTCATCTTTATGATGTATGGCTATTACTACAACTACGCGTTTATTTCCGCTATTCAACACGCAATGTCTAGAATCCGAACAGCAAGTGGAGATCAGAATGTTTTGATATTAGGTACTATATATATATATATATATATATATATATATATATATATATATATATATATATATATATATATATATATATATATAATATATATATATATATATATATATATATATATATATATATATATATATATGCCAGACAAATTATGCATAATATATATAAATACTACAAAATATCCTAAACCAAGAATATAACAATCATTTATATCCATTGTTAGTAAAGTTCCAATTATTTAGCGTAGCTCAGCCATATTTGAATAACCTATTTATCAAATATTCATCATTAATAGCTTCGTTCTATAGAAATGCGATCATACGTTCTATAGATCTTTAATAATATTCACCAGCTATACAGGAATGGAGCTGGAAACTGAGCCTTATTATAGACGAAGAATATAATTATGAATTTTCGTTTTATTATTTTTCATATTTAGTATTTAGAATATATAGCGAGCTAGGTTAATGTTAAGTGACTCATTTCTCCATTTTTCTCTCTCTTTTATGTGGATATGAAAACGGTAACCACCGTGTGCATTGTAAGGTATTTCCCTTGTATACAAGAATGGCGTTAATCTGTGAGTAATATGATAATTAGTTTTTTGTAGCTTCACGTTTTATTCCGCTTCCGCCAACTCTTGTACCTAAGTTTTGACATTTTTTTTATCAATATATATATTCAATTATATATTATATATATAATGTATATTTATCTCTATATCTATATGTTGCATACATACAACTTGTCATCTCTGCAAATCTTACCTGGCTTTTATACAAAGAACATTGCGAGACGGTATTTTTGGTGCGTAATAAGGTATTTCGAGAATTCACGAAAGGATATCAAAAGGAAGACATCATTTGTTAAAGACATTTAAAAATTACATTAAATGTGGTCATTATACAAGGATTTTTGTGACTGACTGACTTGACTACTCGCTCGTATTGTAATATCAATGAAATTAATACATATTTCATTAATACGGGTGGGTAGTATAATATTATATTTTTTTTCCCTATATTTAGATAAAAAACATGTATGTGAATATATTGTTATATTATTATCATTCTATAATTGAATCTTTGACTTGACATTGATTTTTTTTTAAATCGAACGAATAAACGAAGGAAATTAATATAATAATTCAAGTGACGTTTGAAATCTGTATATAATTAAGCATTTACGATGACCTACTTTCAAGAAGATTACAAATATAAAAAGCTTACTACAAGCTTAAATGGGGAGAGCTGAGCGAATGAATGAATTTTTTTAATGAATACCTTTCAAATGCAAGTCGCCACTAATAGGTAGATATTATGGAAACCCACACGATAATCCCTACAATAGCGTAATAATTTAGTATAGAACTGTAAATAGTATACTGTAGTATAGAAACATTTTTTTTTGAATCTGTAGTACAGATTTAAAATCTGTCGTTTTTTATCTTATACTTAATTCGATTAGTTTTATTTAATATACTGCATACTATTTTTTATTAACAAAAAATTAACAGGCGATAACTTATATATATATATATATATATATATATATATATATATATATATATATATATATATATATATATATATATATATATATATATATATATATATATATATATATATATATATATATATATATATATATATATATATATATATATATATATATATATATATATATATATATATAAGTTATCGCCTATGATTTTTTTTTGATCCCACCAGGAATTTGAATTTAGAATAAAGATCCGCTAATATCACCATATAAGATGGAAACGGAGGGAACATAGTATCTTAAATCTTAACACTTCACACATATTAGTCTTAACATACACGGGATACAACTTGAGGCTACTGTAGTCATATTCGACAGCAACTTGGCGATCGGGGTGTATGTCTGACTGACTGACTGACTGAATGAATTATGTCATTTACCTTCTGTGCTATCAATACACAGTGTAAATAGTCTCTTCAATAAATCCTCTGTCTATTCGGCATGGCAGAATACATGACCTTTGCCAAAGACAGTGTGAAGCTAAAAGTAGTATATATGTATATATTATATACGATAAGCCAGAGTTTTGGTATCCAGGGTTCATTTTCACAATTAAAATATCCACAACATCTCAACATTTAACGAATAATATTTAAATAACGCTATAGCCAATAGTTAACATTCAAAATTAATATCATACAGTTCGTATTTACCTAAGCTGCTTTTACATATAGCACCATTAACAGGATGCTAAATAAAATTTTACTTATTGATTATTACAATTAAATTAGTAGAGTTTAATAGCGGTTGTGTGTTTTCAAATAATTCTAAAATATATATTATATACGCATATGACAATTTAAAAAAATATAATACACTACAGCAAAAGTACGCCAGAAGATAATATTTTCCAAAGCTTACACTAAGCTTCGAACCAGATTTTGACTTAAAAGCTCATTGAAAATCTGACCGCAAGCTTATACTGACAACGAAGCGGTTTGTTTGACCACACGGAAATTTATAAGCTACAAGTAACAAGCATGTCCTTGAGGACTTAACATTTACTATGAGGTCATCCCATTATGTATAATTAATGAATGTTACCAGTGATGTTCAGAGCTTAAGTGTCTATATATGGTGGTTATAGCTAGGTGCTCTTAAGTGAAGCTCTTTTTAGCTTCATGATATATACTGCATATAACAGGATAGACAGGAAGTTATTTAAGATAATCTCTTCCACTTACCAACTAATAATCGAAACTTTGCGATTGCAATTTATCTTGTTAATTAGGGCGAAAGAGTAAAAATAACGGTCCGAAGCTGCGCTGTGAATATATATAGTGTGTATATAAGAAGTAATTTGGACTGCCTTGTTTGGTTTGTATGGACGTGGTATTGGATTTCACTAGTTAAAATTATATATAAATAAACTTACGATAGAGAACAAAAATGTTTGGCCCTAGATTGTCCCTAGATGATGCCAAAGAATGATGTTGATGATTCGTCAATAGTGAGATAAATCCCATTTTACTGTGGGAGGTGTTAGGTCATAGTTATTCCGCATAGTACAAAGAACCCTTAGGTATTTCCCGTTGACCTAGAATTAAGAAATTTGGCAGAAAGCGAGAACTTACAGATTTAGGTCAAGAAAAAATTGTTGTTTAGTTCATACAAAATTTGTATGCACTAATTTTTGTAATTACTTTATGTTTCTACTTTAAACTTTTATAATATAAGTTCGTACTTCAACTAGATATATGATAGTGGAGCTGGTAAGGAATCCCCAGTGTTTGACCGATATTTTATAAGGAATTTCAACACGCCTCGGGAATGAAATGCTCGCTGCAGTCTATTTCAAAGGTACCGTTGTCACTTATATAAATAGTTTTAAATCTGTAAATTGACTTGAAAAAATAAATGTATCTCGCGGCCCATTCGTCTCAGATCTGCAGCGTTATCATTACAATTTCTTATTTTGAATAAAATTATTTGACGTTCACTTGATTTTCTCAGTGTTTAACAAGAGAATTTATTAATAACTGATTGTTACATAATATCTATACAACAGTGAAATAATAATGAACAAGATTTCGATGAGACCATAAAAATTTACAAGTAATTTGGTAAACACACCATAAAGCAAGCTCAAGACACTGCCTTCAAATTCTAGCTATTCTTAAATTATCATCTTCTTATTCTTAAAAGCTATTCTTAAATTATCAAAATTTCATGAATTTCAAGAATGCCAGTACATTATCCTATACTTAGTTTAGGCAATCTTGAACCTAACAAATGATGCATTGATCGTCGCAACTACTCAATCGTGGCTGATTGACGTTACCCATCAATCACGCTCAACGTATGACCTGATTTGCATACGAGCGTTGAATATTACAACATTTTAATAGCAATTTATAATCTTTACCTATGCCTGTTTTGATATACATGTGTGTGTGTGTGTGTGTGCCATGCTATTATAGAGTTTGTGCGTGTGTGTTTACATAGTGAGCTAAAATCCTGCCATAGAATATTTTATGTGTAACTACAGCATATAAATTTATATTTGATGAGGAGGTGAGATCCGTCGTGGCGCAGAGGCACAGCTTCCTGTATACGCAACGGTTTGTGGATTCAATTTCCACTTGAGGAGAATTAATAATTATCATTTTCTTCGCTTTGGCAACAAGGGAGAGGGCGGCGTTTAGCTGCCTACACTGCTACGTGCGGGATAGGACGTGAAGCTACAAGAAAATTAAATTTGATCTGCTTAAAGATCCTCAGGGTACTCGTAATATGTAAACCTCTAACAAGCATTGATTAGTGCCAACTATACCTACGCACATTCAGTTTCTCACACCGTCTAATCGTTGTAGCTCGACGATGTATCTCTTAACACCTCGATCACCGTCAAGAGGGCCAAGAATTATTTACGTGACCTCCAGTCTTATCGACACTGTACGAGTACTTTTTAATATCACTCGAAGTACTTCTACCGCTTCTGCCTCGTAGCCTATAAAAAATTATATTCGATTTTATTATAATAAAATGATACCATACGACTGACTGACACGAGCAGCCAAACAATAAATTCTGTGTTTTACTTAATTAATGACTTTTGTCTATTACTACTACTACTTAAACCCTTTGTGTCACCTGCCCTTTGTTCTGCCGAATTTTCAATGCATTCCTATATTATTGTGTATTGTACTATATATATATATATATATATATATATATATATATATATATATATATATATATATATATATATATATATATATATATATATATATATATATTATATATATATATATATATATATATATATATATATATATATATATATATATATATATACATATATATATATATATATATATATATCTATAATATATATATATATATATATATATATATATATTTGGCTTCTATTCGTCGAATATTTTCTTTTTATGCAGTTTAAAACGTGAACCAAATTCGTTGTTTGAAACAATATTTTTGGATAATTGAAATGTTTTGTATACAATTAAATGCTGTCTATGGCTGTAGCTTCGATATCCATTAAAGGGAATGAATTATTTTCAGAGTACGAGTTAAGTAACGCCTCTCAAAGCGTCATTTGAGAAAACAAAATACATACAATCGTTGTATAACAATATATAAAATTATCTTCTTCTTGAACTCATGCATAACGGATCCAAGGTACCTGAACTTCTCCGACTTTTAATGGCTGGCTCAGGCCCGATATGGATGGTGCTAGAGTTCGGGTCTCCGCGAGCCATGTACTCGGTTCTCGACATATATATATATATATATATATATATATATATATATATATATATATATATATAATATATATATATATATATATATATATATATATATATATATACTACAAATATAACAAAATATACTTCCAAACTGTGGACTTATATGTCTAGAAGAGATTTCTTCCAGCCAACCTGTGAAATTGGGTGAAACGAGTAAGCAGCGAGATGACGCATAAAATGCAATATAAAGGTCAAAAAAATACATAATTACAAAAAATATCTTCAATAAAAAATGTCCAATACACAAAGCATAGAAGACATACATACATACCAGTAAATAGACATATACTTATACACATACATACGTACACTATAAAGTATATGAAATTTCAACACAAAGAAAATGAATACATATAAATAAAACATAGTGAAATAAAATAACTTTCAGATACTGTTAAGTTCGTTGATGAGATGTGTAACTCTAGTTAAGATTTCGATTTGTAAAAGCAATTCTACGCCACACTTTGTTAGACCGGTATCAAGTACATATTGTGCGTACACTGAGTCTACTGAGTCACTGACTACTCTATGACTTAAGTGAGGTTGTGGAGATTTGTAGGACCGTTCATTTTCTTTTCGGCACTGAAGCTCCTGTTGGGTATTTTAGTATTTAGAAATAAATCAGTATATTCTACATATCTTATATCTTCAAAGATGATACCTTCAATATGAACACACTGTATAATCCCTAACTACAGTATTATCAAAGTTAAATAGCATTTCATTGATTTTTCTTTATAAATATCCGCATTTTGTAATGCGGAGTAATGATAGATCTCTATATATACATAATATGCTTACATTTAAATCTAAAAATATCTAGACTATAGTATCTAATCTATCTATTATTTCATACTAATATTATAAAAATTATGAGTTTGTTTGGTTGAACGTTCTAATATTAGGAACTACTGGCTGAAATCTATGTTACGGGTACTTAGGAATAGCACTTAGAAAGTTTTATATACTACTATTACTACAAGAGTACAGCTGCAGCTAATCATATCTTCATTAAAATATAGACCACATAAGACTATAGAAAAAATAAAATAATAATTTTGAATGTTGATTTATGACACTGACTGAAAGCCATAATCGATTGAACTGTCTTCTTCATACAGTTTACATATATACGACTTGTGTCAATTTAGGACAATGCACGGTTTGTGGTAAGCTGACGATATGTTATACATATCTACATAACATAATACTTACTGATTAAATTGAATTGAATATATGGAATATACTGAATTTTTCTATAAATTTAATGTCCATTGTTGTCACTATAAGTTTTTACACTTACGCTTTGGATAGTTAAGTGAGATCAGAATCGTGTCGAAGAAACATAAAACATATTTAATTGTAGAAATTCTTGTTCCAGACACTTCCAGGCTTTTTCCCGCAAATAGTAAAGTAGACACGAATATACTATTGTATTATCTAATTTCCAGATATTAAATAGAGACCACACCATATCCACCAATTGGGGACAACCACTAGGTTCCTAACGCCTATCCTGTTGTACGCGGGATATAAAAGCATCACAAGCAAAAGAGCTTTCATTAAGCATTCACAAAATCCATATAAAAAAAAACATTAGATGAATATTTATCGTATTCAATATTTATTTCAGGGGACGATTTCATTTTTCAATATCGCCTCCATTCAAGTCAAAGTAATAAATGGATGGATAATTAACATTCCTCACGGAATCAACTTTTGGGCTATCAATGGATCTGGTATATGTTACTTGGGTATTTATTATACATTCATTCAATTTATTTTCAGCTATAATATTATTTTGTGAATGGTGGAGAAACGCCTTTTTAATCAATTTTTGTGTGGTACCGTCGTGTCGCAGAGCCACAGCCCTCTCTGGGGGAGAATTAATTATTTTCATTTTCTACGCGTACACTCTGCTAATAAGGTAAAGCGCGGTGTTTAGTTCCACCACTCAACGCGCAATGTCTTGAAAGGTCGAAAACGGGGAACGGAGTGTTTTGACACTATAACCTTCTAC
Organism: Dione juno; assembly: GCA_037127375.1. Taxonomy (NCBI): domain Eukaryota; kingdom Metazoa; phylum Arthropoda; class Insecta; order Lepidoptera; family Nymphalidae; genus Dione; species Dione juno. Next base: position 10,905,740 of record JAXRJS010000004.1, on the reverse strand, counting down.
CTACGGTTCCCTCTGTCTACCCTGAAACAGGGTGCTACGTGCGGAAGATATAGAGCATGAAGCTAAAGTCAATTTAAATTTAAAAATTATTCAATATATCTAGTTTACCTTTTCAATTGACAGGTATTTCAAATTGATTTAATTTTTTAAAATTTATTTTATTTTATTATAATTAATTTTTTTTAACGTTTGCAAGGAAAGCTTAGCTACTATTTAGCTTAGCTACTATATTAAGACGGAATAGGAGTCAGGTAATCTAATATATTTTACAAATATAGTTTAATTACGAGTAAGATTTTAAATTATACTAAAGCTACGTAGAAAAGTTTTTGACTTTAATGAACACGTGATTTATGTTTACTACAAATGTCACTTAAAATATATATTTGAAATATCAGTTATTTTTGGTTTCCACTCTAGTTACATACCTTAGCCGTCTGTGGCAAGCGATTTGACAGATACTCATCTGTGTATTTTCTGATGGCAAAAACTGCAGAAGAAAGTGGCAGGTGGCATGACCTGAGCTGGTTGACGCTTAGCTCTCTTTGAGTCTTTTCGTCCATCTGAAATGCGCTTCCGCAAGCCACTCTGTTCTCAGCGTCGTCACCTGTCTTTGAAGCGCAACACGGGTCTCTCGACACCTCTGAGCGTAGAGAAGGTTACTCCGTAGCAAACGAGAGGTCTTCATCCAGTGCACGTGACCATCGCATTCTTCTTTGCGTAAGCATGGCGGTAAAGCTAGATAACTTGGAAAATAGTTTAATTCACAATGCTCATTTTTTAAAAGAAATTAACAATATGACTTCTTTGCGATATTGAATTGTGGTACAATGAATAATTTTAATATTGTAATATATTATCCAATATATATACTGAGTCCAAAGCGTATAATTTTGAGCCCAAACTTATTTTAAATGTACTTAGACTAAGTGTAGAGTACATTATTGTGAACAGCGAAACGGATTTCCGTACCAGGATTAGTTGGTAAGTCCATTCTCTGTCCTCACTTGGCCACTGCTTTCGATGACTTCTGGCATAGCCCCATATTGTAAATTAAACTATATAGTGTAGAGATACAAGCATAGACAAGTGTTTTATTTATTGAAAATTGACTGTAAACGTGACGACTGTGGATTCAGCGCACAGTGTTTCGAAATACAGTAAGCGGCAAACACAGTATGAAGCGAGAAAAACAAAAACAAATGGTATATGAAGTCACTAACAAAACATATATTCATACAATAAAATACAAAATCTATAAACAATAAATAAATATAAAATAAAATAACCATACAAAAGAGGATAATCCAGTCCATCCAGTACTTACAGTATAGCCAATTTCTTACTAAATAACTATAAAAATAAAAATTCTACCATATATAAGTTTATACTTTACATGTAATATATATTCATATAGACAAAAATAATATTAAAATTCATAACACAGAAGTTATCAAAGAGAGTTGACCGAAGCTCAGTAGTGCAAATAAAAGCCTTAAAGATAATATCGGATTTCGTAAACAAATCCGAGGAAAAACTTTATTAATATTTTCAAAAAATTGGAATCTAATATATTAGTAAAAATCGTAATTCATTTGAATTGTCTAAAGCTCTTTGGAATAATGAAAGTAATTTTAATTTAATAACATATGATGTTATACGCTATATATCATACACGTAAAGTGACTATGAAAATGTTTTAATTTTTGTATTTAATAATTTTCAGAAAATACTTTCGAGCGTTACTGTACATTTACACCGAACCCGTTAATTGAATGCGAGATATAAATATTTCCAATTAATGCAAATTGAAAAGGCCAAGCGTTTCGATCAGACTTTGCTTGAGTAGATAAGACTTTTGATATAGAATTCATGTTTTAAAAACTGATATTATGTGAATATTATTAGTAGTAATATTATTATTAGTATTAGATGAGAATATAACAAAAAAAAAAAATTTTTGTCATTCGTCTGTCTTCACTTCACTGTCCGTCTTGATGTTGAGACATTATATAACTTTTAACTTTTAACTTTTATATAACTTTTTCATAACAATAGCTTTAATAGCGTTAAAATCAATTCTCGTAAGAAAAACTATAACTATTTACATTAAAATTGTAAATAGTAATTCAATTACTGAGATGTGGATTAATATGGCTTGGTAACACTTAAGAGCCTATAGTCTATATCCTATATACGGGATAGTATTTATCCTGGTGATAAATGTAATTCCTGTAGCCACCAATGTAAAACGGAGACAGTTTGATTGCTCGCAAATGAAGCAATTTCATCGAATTGTACTGAGTAATATAGTTATTAGATAGAATATTGACTTAACCGATCTATTAAGCACGTCGGGCCATTTGACAAGATGGAATAATCTTTAACTTGTATTTATACCAATAATCATTCTATTAAAGTAAAAATGAAAAATAATTGCTGTTCTTGAGATATATTGGGATGTTTATTTTACTATTTTTGAAAATTTGACGAGAGCACTATTATTTTTTTATTTTATATAGAACTCGCTATTGGAAATTTAATTGTAAATAACATATCGGATAATATTACAATAAATAATAATCAATCAAAAAATCCTACTCATTGTGGAAGGAGTAGCAGGCAATAAAAATAACGAATGAAAGATGACTTTAAGCTTCACCCTGTATGTAGCGCGCATATAGTGAGCTCTCCGATTCCTACTTTTTGACGTGTGAGAGGTGGATTTTAACGCCGCGCTCTGCCATCTCACTAAAAACAATTGTGTCGTATTTACAGTCTAGTCACAATCACCTCTTAACTAATATTTATATACTTCTTTCAACTTCTTAAATAAATTTCTTAAAACATACTGTATACAACGTGTTTCTGTTATAAGATATTTAAGTTTCTTATATGACTTCTCACTTGAATGCACTTAATAATACAAATAAGTCAAATTTTAATGTAACAATTTGTAATATAAAAAAAATCTGTCCTAAGATTTGTATTAGCTAATTTGAATATACATATATAATGTGGGGGGGGGGGGGGTCTACCACGCACACAGATCATAAAAACTAATAATCAATAGCCTAAATATACGATTACTATAAGAAGACATCGTAAAAGAACGATACATACACCAGATGTCGATAACGATGTGACTTTGATATGGGTTCGGAAGCAAATATTAAGTGACGTTTGTGATTAATGTCCCCCCACCACTTTGTCACAAGTGCGATGTGTTAACGAGATAGCGGTTAACGTGTTTATATTTGTTATTTACGTGTTTATAAATAATGTGTGGAAAATGTGAAATACTTAAGCTCTAGTGGTAAAATTTGAATGTATTCACGCTGTAGATGATAGAGGGAGGGAGCCTAGTGTTAGGATACTCTGTTCCCCATGCACCATTCGTTTATATAACATTGTGTGTTGAGTGGGGGAACACGATGTCGCGCGTTGCCTAGTTACCACAGCGAGAAAACAAACTAATCAATTTTCCCCAAGTGGGAAATGAACCCACAACCGTCGTGTTTATAGTCAGATCGTGTACCGCTGCGCCACGACAGCTTTTCTACAGCACGTATATGATTTCTACTTCGATTTTCAGTATTTTTATTGTTATAATAAGTAGCCCATTTAATAATAGATGTTTGTTTATTATTCATTTTTATAGGCCATGGCGATTACATTTTTATTCGATAGAATGTTTATATAATAAATATAAATAATATTTGAGTTTTCCTTTTTCGAATTAACAAAGACAGACAGACAGACATCTTGGAAATATGGCCAACAAAAATGTTTCGACACTAATTAATTTGTGTAAGTCCCACTTACTAGCATGTTCATGAAATAGGCTTTAGCCGATTATAATTAAAATTAAAAAAAAAGTATAAAATTATGTAAATAAAAAAAACCCAAATAGTTACGGTCTGTTCCTAGAATATGGCGGTTGTAAGGTACAACAAAATAAGGAATTTAATTTAATTAATTGGTCAAAGGTGTTACACAATTTAAAATGTTAATTAAACTTATAAGCCAAGTATTTTTTTTTGAGGAGAGATTTGTTATTTCTATTTTATTATGTCTTTTTCTATATATAAATTTTAATCACATTATTATGGAATATAAAATATTATGACGGGGAATTTCTACTTTCTAAAAGCTGAGTACAGTTTATAGTGCATTTTAGTGTTTCAGTACAATTTATATGGACGAATAAAATCAGATTAAATTTCAAACACCATGTATTATGTGCAGTAAAATTTGATTAAAAATTTTACTTCATATATACTTAAATTCCTAGGTTTGATGCCATTCCTAGGTTTACTCTGACAGCAATAGTGGGTAATAAGCTCTCATCATCATGAACATTGAGAGGAACTGGTCTGCAATGGTCTTTTTGTGAACCAGTCATTGTCTTGTAGGAGGGGAGCAGATGTTAAAGGTTCAGGCCCGTTCCACCACTTTAGTTAACAGCAGAAGTGAATATGGGCATTTCCAGCACCTCTACCTTAAAAGAAATACAGCAAGAGGATCCTCCTACGAATCATCGCGGTTGCAATTTTAATTATTTAATAGTTGTAATTTCATTTTGTTATATATATATATATATATATATATATATATATATATATATATATATATATATATATATATATAATATATATATATATATATATATATATATATATATATATATATATATATATATATATATATATATATATATATATGTTTAAAAAAAAATTCTTTTAACAAAAATAAAATATAATGGAAAGTTTAAATCAATTCTCTTTAAAGTAAAGTAAAATAAAGATTTTAAAGTGAAGAAAAAAATTATTTGTATATATATCAGGTGAGATAAAACCTGCGATAAAATTCTCTTTTAATATATATAGTTAAAAGAAAATGGAAAAAATGGAGACTGGAGAGATTTTCACTAAGTTTTCATGAAATAAGTATACGCGTTGATAATATTTGGCTAAAGTTTAAGAAACATATAAGCAAGTTAAACTTAACGTACCTCCAAGCGCTCTAGTTAAGTTATCATTTTCTCCATATTCCTTCTTTAATGTTGAATAACATTCAATACTTTATTATTAGTATCTTTGGTATCTATGCCGAAAATTAATGAAATCTTCAATAATAATTAATTATATACCGTTTCTTTCTTTTTTCTTTAGCTGTACGCTTTATGCCGCAAATAGTAGTAGCCAACCCTACCTAGAGGGAACCGTAGGCAAAAGTAACCTAGTGTTAAGACACTCCGTACTTTCAAGGCATTGCGTGTAGAGTGTCGGAACTCAACGCTGAGCTTTTGGCTTGTTACCAGAGCGAAAATAATGGAAATAATTAATTCTCCCTAAATGGGAATCGGACCCGCAAACTGCGTCACATACAGTTAAGTAGTGTATGTAACAAAAACTACATAAAATATAAATTAAAATCTTCTTTTTCATATATTAAATGTAATTGTATTAAACATTCAGTACAAATATAATATATTACGAGATTAATATTATTGTATTTTTGCATGGCAAGTATTATCATTGTATGTTACATTGTCAATATTAATTAATTAATATTATAATATTGGATAAGCGAAAGTATCATATATATATATATATATATATATATATATATATATATATATATATATATATATATATATATATATATATATATATATATATATATATATATATATATATATATATATATATATATATATATATATATACATAGTATAAATAGACGTGTCGCAGCAACGCAACGCCTGGCGGTGAACGCAACGGGCGTGGGTTCGATTCCCACTCGATGACGATGAATTTAAGTAGTATATATTTATGATATTAGCCACTGGTAAGTACAAAACAAAAACATCTATTAAGTGGTTAAAAATTTAGTTTGCGTTTTTTTTTTATTTCTAAGCAAACAGTAATTTATTTAACAATTATTCATTTTACTAACCCCCGTTGACATTTATGTACTTTCAAACTTTTTCCTGTAACGTCTCTTTTCAGGCTTGTTTAGGCTTAATTGTAGAATATAAATTTTCATTCAGCAAAAGTTTTCTCATATAGCTACTGTCTGTGTCATTAATGACCCATCCGTAGCAAGTCGAAGCCACTAAATTGAATGCTACGGCTCTATGTAGAGTCATATTAATATCGGAGACATTTTATATAAGAAAAATGATATTGATGTAATTAATTATTTTTACTTCCTTTAAATTCCATTTTGCTTTCTCCATTCACTCTATTCAGTGTTATATTTTTGTCTATTTTAGAATTTGCATAATAATTGGTGGAATACAATGACGTGCTTTGGCCTAACCTGGTGAAAAAAATGAAAATATTTTAAATACTAACATTATCTCTTGTGGGAATTGACAGGACAACCTTGGATTAGAGCCAGACATTATCACATTTTATATATAATTTAATACTCAACACTTTATATAAGCTAAAGCTTTAGTATTTACTAGTAGGTAGGTTTTTTAGCTTATAGCTTTAGTATTTACTAGTAGGTACCCACACCTTCATTGGGGTGGACTTTATGATCCTTCCGATCCGATTTTTATTTACCGATTTTTTGACTGTTTTCTTATTTTTATAGTTATTAGCTTATACATCAGATTTTCCAGAGCCTTGATTTTTATACATCAAAACGTCAATGAGAAATGTAATATACATCACGTTGAACAACTTTTATTAAGACGACAATGCCTGAATAGCTTAGTTAGTCATTATGGTTCATCATGAAATGTTCCAGATCTTGGATTTTCATATGTCAATAGAAATTTTCCATTTTCTTTTTTCTTATGGTGTAGCCATCCCTGTAGTAATCCTTGATTTTTACATGTCAACGGAAAGTGATTGTCATGTTTGATTATTTTTGTGACGGCAGCATATTATTATTTAGCTAGACTGCTTTGGGTCAGGTGTGCCAGTCGTCAAAATAAATCGTAGCGTAAATTGTGTCCAAAAAAAGGTCTATTCAAACCAGTTCAGTGGTTCTAAAGATACAAACAGACCGACAAAAATTTTACATAGCTGTTCATCAATTTTTTGTAAAAATTTTCAATGTAACAGACAGATTTTTTTCACTGTTTTAATTATAGTATAGATTAAAAATCCGGTCTGACTTTCAACGTAGTATTGATATTTTAATCTAAAAAAGCGGCTTCCACAGTACGCGCTCTCGTCGGTCCTAAACTTAATCTATTTCCGGTAGTATTGGATTACCGTGCACACACGGACGGACGGCTTACTAATAGACTTCGCAAACCTTTGAGTACGGATCCCCAAAATGCTTTGACAGACCTAACTTGGTGGCTAACTGTTAATAATTTAAGCTGATTAACCTTTTATATTCACGTGCGCCTTGGTATTCTGGTAGTGGGGCAAATGAAAACTGGTATTAATGAACTTCTCGTATTCAAACCTAATATATGTATTTAGATATATGTTTGATAAATCATTCCGCCACTCAACCCGCAATGTCTTGAAAAAGCGTAAGAGTGGAAAGTCGGTCTTGGAATGTCTTAACACTAGTTTCCCTCTGTTATATGTGAGAGAAAGCTTAAAGCTGTATTGAAGATTTATTTGTAGCTTACACAAGCATATATATGCCAACGTTTAACGCAATATATATGTTTATATTAATATATTATAGTTCATTAAACGGTGACACAAGCACTTACGCTCAGACATTGACACGGGGTGACATATTTGTAGCGTACACACATGAAGTTAACCGACGATAAATTAGGGTAGTATTAAAACGAAATATTTGCTCTTAAATAATGTAAAACGTGGTAAGAAATCCGTTTAAACACTAATAACAAAAATAATATAGTAAAAATATTACACATATATTCCTAATAAGTTAATATATGACGAATGTGGAAAATGTCAGATATATATATGCGAGTATATTGAGATCTAATCCTACACCAGAGAGAATTGAGCCGTGAGAGATATATCGAATCGTTCGTAGTAATTATAAATTGACGCCGTCATGTAATCAGTAACTACGGCTGCACTCCCGAGGGAGATATTTAAATTCATTCACGTTTCCAGACTCTCTAACACGTATATATTTAAAGCTCATTTTAGCTTTACGCTTCGATTTGCATGTAGCATGGTATGTAGAGACAGACAGACGGACATATCGCCCGAATACAGTGTTGAGAGGTGAACTTAAATCAGCACTTTCACTTATTATAGCTAATATATATATATATA
>JAXRJS010000004.1:10880000-10892500 GCA_037127375.1 Dione juno | reverse complement strand
ACATAGCCTATTGCTGGACGTAGAATAATTTCTTAAGATCGTGCGAACTTATTTCCCCTGAGATGCGAATTGAAAAGGAGCTTAGCTGGCGTTTTTTTTTTTTTTATCTTCACGTATCTTCGTATTTGTCAGGCTAGTCAGAAGTGAATCATAAATCACTGTGTAGCATTAAGGGGTTGATATATATATAATGAAATTATAGTTAACTATACTTTCACGTTCTCCATTCTTCATTTTGAAATAAAATAGTCGAGGAAAGAAATGAAAAAAATTAATCAGAATCGGAAATGAATTAACTTCATATATCCGCTCTGTCAGAAGAGAGCCTCACCATTCAACACATCATATCTCAAATTCAATTAACTATAGCTTCTGCCTGCCTACCCTGCCTGCCATATACAGGATGATCAGTAAACATAATACTGAGTGGAATTTCAGCATATGCTTATATATACATATATAAACATCCATCAGAACAATAGCAAAATAACATGAGGATAAAACGAAATAATAATAGAATTTAAGTCCTCATGTTTTTGTTTTTCATGGACAAAAAAAAAGCTAAAAAATCTAAATCATTTTGTTCTTTCGTAGAACAAAATGTACTGCAAAAATAAGTGGCCAATAGAGAAAGAATATTAATGTGTTTATAAGCATTTCCCTTTCCTTGCCAAACTGTTGAAGTGTCTCCAAAGTGAATCACATAAAATTATGTTAATGCGATACATTTCGTAATTTACGAGCGGAAATAGTCATTTCGGTTTAATATTATTCATTTTTGTTGAGGTATGCTGACTTGTATTGGATTATATATACATAAATATATGTATATATATATATATATATATATATATATATATATATATATATATATATATATATATATATATATATATATATATATATATATATATATATATATATATATATATACACTTTTAGCTTCACGCAGTATTCCACACATAGCAGGGTTAGCAGAGAACCGTAGGCTGAAGGAACCTAGTGTTGAGACACTACGTTCCCCGCTTTCCGCCATTAGAGGCATTGCGTGTTGAGTGGCGGAACTCAACGCCGCGCTTTTGCCTTGTTCTATCAGATCATAAATTTATATGTAATATGTGTTGTACTTTAGAACAATTGAAACTGACCATCGTTACCAGACCTTTTTCCGAATATGACTGAAGCTCTTCTCTCTATGCTCCATCTATATTCTTTTAGAATATATATCCAATCAGTTATCTCATCCTACCCACTGAATATCGGCACGATCTTTTCGGGCATCCTTTGTTATGCAAGTAATAATATTTATTTTTATTTAAAATATATGCGTGTGGCGTGGCGCAGTGGCATCTGTTTATAAGCGCAAGGCCTTGGATTCGCTCCCACTCAGGGCAATGAATTTAGGAGGAACCGGAAGGAACGCTGCATTGTGTATACAACTGTCTACCCTACTATATACGGGATATACGTACATACAAACTGAAATAAAAATGTAATAAAATTAATAATAAAACAACAAAACTCGTACCACACTACCACATCACATCACACAAGTTTGATTAAAAATCTTTGGACAACCACGAACAAATGGGAGTTAGATTTCTTTATTTTTTCATGAATAGCGCACCAGATGTTCTGAAACTTGCTTACATTCATTGAATGGAAATATGAATTTGTGGTACGTGAGCTGACTCCGTATACTCTATACAGAGCGCAGCTGAAATGTAGGTCTGACTGGGCGTAAATATATATGCTGGTAACGCGATAACTACAACGATAAGGTGAACAATAAGTTGTTTTGGATATTTTACTTGTTTATTATAAATATGAAAATTTGTATGGATGGATGAACTACTGAACGTATTTAGATGAAATTTTCCAGAAATATAGCCAATTTAATTTATCATGAACAAGTGCAATGCAATGTTCCTAATAAATAAATTATAGTGTTAGGCGAGAGGGCCAAGTGAAGCCAAGTGTTTGTGGTGTTTAAGTTAGAATCCAACGAAAGTGGAAATGTAGGAAATAGAGATAAATATATTATTACAATATAAGTCGTATAAGTCTAGTTCTGAGTGAGTTCTAAGAAAAAAATTAATTTATATAAAAACTTAAAAAAAAAAGGATGCCAAAATTATGTAACAAAAGGTACAAATAGTATGTGCCTGTTATTATTCTCTAATATAAATATTAAAAAAAAATATTAAATCAGGTTACTTTCATGTCCCCGCTTTCATATGAACAAAATGCGACGTTGAGTTCCGCCTCTCCATACGTCATGTCTCCAATTCGACAAAGGTAAAGGAACGCACAGTAAATATAAAAAAAAAAAATTTTTTTTTTCAACTAATTGTCCCGGGAAAATGATATGTCGTTAATAACATTATTTTCAAATGTAAGCGAATATTTAGAACTAGTATGATAATTATATTGATATGGGCAATTACAGATTATATTTTGTATGCTTGCTTAGGTGTTAATTACATAGTAAATTTAGTTTTTATTAAGTGGAGGCGTTAAATTAAAATAGGTTTCACAATAAAAACAGAAGAAAAGATTTTTTACATGTCGCCATATATTTATTGTCAGATATCACTTTAAATATATCCACTATTTCACTTAAAATTTTGTCATTTTTTTAAATCGCTTTGTATTATTCATATGGCAGGGAAAATGCCGTATACAAAATACTGTATAATATATATATATATATATATATATATATATATATATATATATATATATATATATATATATATATATATATATATATATATATATATATATATATATATATATATATATATATATATATATATATTTTATTGACTGATTTGGCAAAATATTGTTTTTAGAAAAATTGAAACCAAAACATTTTACAAAATATCAATTCAGGCTCAAATAAAGAACTTTGAGTTTAAAAACGATCAGTTGAAAATTGCGAACGCTATCGTCGGTGCAAGCCGCGTTATATCGTATATCTATATATATATATATATATATATATATATATATATATATATATATATATATATATATATATATACATACATATATAAACTTTTGAACCATATACATTTCCTTAATCAGCTCGCTGAGCTGATTAAGGAAATGACAATTTTTTTCAAAAGTTCCGTCATGAGGACCAATGCAATAGTTAGATTTCTATGAAATCTACTAAAAAACAGCTGAATTGAGAGTAACTTAAACTTTGATCTTGAATAACTTTTGACTGAGTTGATTTATCAAAAATTGACTTCAAACCTTTTTTGTAGAGCGTTAAATTCTCTACAAAAATAATGAATGGGTATTACAATACAATTTATCGTTTATTAGTTATAAAAATCAAAAGAAAAAAAAATTTTTTTCCTGTGTTATTCTTATGGTAAATCGAAAAGTGCGATGCGGACTACCTTAATATTAATATTAAGGGCTCATATTTTCACTAGCCTATTTTGGCATCTAAACGAAACTTTTGAGCCTGGTTCCGAGAAAAATTTTTTTTTTTTTAGAAACGCCCTAATATATATATATATATATATATATATATATATATATATATATATATATATATATATATATATATATATATATATATATATATATATATATATATATATATATATATATATATAGATATATACAAACAACCACATTTTAATTTTGCCACAGTGTAATGGACACTTAAGCAATTAATTTTAACTATAAAATATTCAGAGCGCTATTAAAATATAAATTTTGTACGTTTTCAATTTTCGCTAATAAGGCTTATTTGTGCGGATATTTGGAAAGGATTGACTCTAGTAACACTATGTTGATATTATTTAAACTAATTTAATTATTGGATTTACATGATTAATGTGAATATTAGCTAATAAGGTAGTGGGTTCGATTTCTACTACTTGGGGTAATAATAGTACCTTAACCTAACCCTGTGTATGTTTAATTGGAAAATCCGTAATGAAATAATGTTTCTAAAGATATATTAAATTAGAACCGTCGTGGTGCAGTGGCGCAGTGTCTCACTCTACATGCAATGTGTTCAAAACTGGGAACATAGTGTCTTAGATTCCCTCTCAGGTTCCCTCTGCCTATCCTATAATAAATAGCTCTTTATTAATTTTTATATATAGAAAAGAGTGCTTGTTAAATCTTACGCAAAACAAGATTTATCTAATCCAATTATTATAAAAACATATTATTGTAATTAAAATTAATAATTGTAGCCAAATTGGATATGCTAAAATTTATATGCCCTGTAAGGAATCGAACTCGCTACTATAGCACCAACCAATTTCACGTCTTTCGAATCTCCACGTCAATACAGTGTAACGCGAATTTAACCATTAAAAACTACATATGTACCAAAAGCTCGTAAATGTAAAGCGCATTTCAAACTGAATATCAAGTTATAGGTAAGCTTCTTTACTGGAACAGTACGACTATATCGTGTATTTATGATGCATAGTAGTCAGTGCTTACAGGTAGAGCCTACTGATTTGAGAGTGTACCGTTTTAAAAGCTTTTTTTTACTTGTATTTAACCGTATATGCTAGTAATTAGGTACTAGTTATTAGTAAATTAAACACCACAAGCTTTTACGTGGTTTAATTTGTGTTACAACGAAAACCTATCCTTATTTTTCTCATTATATCTATCTTTTTAACATATTCAATAAAAGCTTGATTTAAAACTATTTGCCTTTTTTTTCTAATTTGCCTGTTATTTTTATACTCCTTTTATGCTTTATAAAAATAATATAAATCTTATTTTAATAATAACAAAATTCTTATTTTAAATATTCCAAAGACAGTTTGATTTTATCTAAGTGAGCTTTACGTTTGCTTATTCCGTTTATTGCACATAACGCAATCTCAGGTGTTTGCATGTAGCTGTGTACCTATCATACCTATCACTTTGTTTATAAAAAGCTATAATATTTCGATGAACAAAATTGGAGCTTTTGAATTTCGAGCTTTCATTAAAATGAGAAGCTTTTCCTTTTTTTTTTCAGGAAAAATATCACGTTTCTAATCTGTACCAATACTAAAAGACATTTCTTGTTGAATGGTGGAATTCAATATTTTAGCATAGTAATGAAAAAATATTGTTTCGTCAGCTTCACCCTGTATCCGGTATAACTGAGTATATATAGAAGAATCTATCTGCATATAAAATGATCCAGTGGAGATAGATCACCATTCCTCAATTCCCGCCCAAATTTCAAGTGTTGAAATAAAAAAAAATACTAAAAGTAAGTACTCTTTCGCTTATTTATTCATGACTGGATTAAACACGTCTTATATATTTATGTATATACATTTTGTTCTATCTCACTGGCTTCTAACTTTCTAGGGATATGATACACCATTCTCTCGACTTTGTAGCACAATTAATTTAAAAAAATAATCCATAACAGATTTATTCACCCAATCATGATTTTTTCTCCATAAAAGCTATTATTATACAATGATCCAATATAGAGTAGCATTTTAAAAGAAAAAGCAAATCTGGCAAAGCTGGCATAGTCGCGCCGTTTAAATAACACTGACCACAGGGGCTATCCATTCGTAGAACTAGTTTGTGTGCCAAAGAGAACAAGTAACGTTAAAATTGGAAAAGAAAAGCATTTACTTCAGGTTTTTAGGTTTAAGAGTGAATATTTATGACTTGGTGTAGTTTTTAGAAGGTCGTGGAGCAGCTTTTGACTATAAAGGCGACGGTCGTAGGTATCATGTTAAGGAAAATGATTAAGTAATTTAATTTATTTACTTTTCGTGCTGTAGAGACAAAGTGCGCCACCCAATTTGAAATGGGGAATAAATTATCTTAACACTAAGTTAGTATGTTATTATTTAGACATAGTGATTCTGGAGGTGGTCGTGGATTTAAATTCCACTTAAAGTAGGTTTAATTTGCGAATTTTCAGATTTGCTTATCGAGTTCCTATACAAATGTTATTATTAACAATAGAAAATAAATAATAGAATAATGGCCATTTATTTTTTGGCTCGCTCTCTTACAATGCATGATTCAACATAATAAAAAAGATATTTATTTATCTCAAATTTTAATTAATACATGCCGATGACGACGAGACTGCCTCTTTTAAACATTTTGTATTTTGTATAGCAAAATCTAAAGCTGCGTAAAGCGTATAATACCTTATATCTCTATAACCAGACCACATATACACCTTATGAAACTACAAGGAATGGACTTAGAAGCCATTTTGTGTACAGTCAAATACTAATTCGCCCGGTGCGCCAGACGCTAGCCGCTAGCAATATTAGTCAAATTCATAGTATTGGTCTTATGTGTCAATATTAGGAATCCAGATGCATTCATGTGTACATTTGAAGTTTATAGTCGAGAATATTCAATTTCAATATATAGTAGTGCATACTATATACTCATATATAATAAAGTTGAATAGTTTATTTGGTTGAACACTCTCACCTCTGGAATTTGTGGTTCGAATTTCAAACTAGATAAACAAGTGCGAGTGGAACTCGCCCATGAGGGGTTCAGTAGCAGTAAGTAACATAATATAAAGTTTCTTTAGTTAATAGTACGGTTTTTTATTTTGACTTTAAAAAAATCCACACAACAATCAACTAAATAAAAATCTAGAACTTATCTTTTAAACTTCGAACTTTTCTTAATCGCACCTAGTTACATATACATTATTACTTATACACTATTTACGTAATACCAGGGTCAGCCTTAAAGTACCGAATTGGCTGGCGGAATAACAAGGTGATATTATAAATACTATCACACCCCGTGTGGGAATCCAACCCAGAACCAACGTGTAAAATTCAGGCGTATTTATTTAATTTTGTACGTTAAATTTAAATTAAGATTTAACACAGTGTGTATAATTTTAATAAAAAGGAGAAAACAGAGTGTCCTAATATTAGATTCTCTCTTCTCTCGTCTGCCATGTTATAACGTAAAGCTAAATCAATAAACAATTTCAACAAATGCTGCTTTACCTTATTATACAAGGGAGATATAAAAGTATCTATATATTACAAATTTAATTTAACTGCCGTCCAATAAATCTTCCTCTCGATTCCTACTCAAGTGTAACCTTTTATGAAGCGTCGATTTAACTTGAAGAAGAATGGTAGATTTTTATGTATTCGTGTTCACTTTTCCAATACACTGAACCCGTTATACTATTTTTTTTTACTTTTTTTTTTTTTTCTAGTACTAATGTAGGAAAGGTGTGTGATGTCGATATATTTTGCCGATATAGGTGTGTTAAGTCACTCATCTTCTGTACGAGAGAGGACATTATATTAAGACACTAAGCTCTCCCCTTTACGTTTTCGCCCAATTTGGGAAGATTGCATATTGATAATTAATTAGCAATGAACCCATGCTTTGACTTACCGGATAGTCAGAATAAGATATATTTAAAAAGACTTCGTTTTTCATTAAGACCTAACTTTTATTATTATATTTAATTAGTATTGTTAATTTAATTTAATCTAAATAAGAATATGATGTCCGTGCTTTAAAAAAATAAGGCAAAGCGCTGCGTTGAGTGCCACCTCACTACACGTAATATCTGAAACGCAGGCCGGAAGCAGAGCACAGAGAGGTTGGACACTAGGTTCTCTTTACCCAACAAATTAAAATGTCAAATATTAAAATTGATACAATAAAACTCCCACGAATCTTCGATTAAAAGCGTCATCTAACTGAAATGTCCAATTGCGTTAAGACATGTCCTTACCGTACTACTGCTTGCTTGTATTGCTGCTGCTTGTTAGTTATTTTTCCTTAATACATTGATTCATTCATCATCAGCCTGTCCTTGTCCACTGCTGGGCATAGGCCTCTCCAATGGCATGCCACTGAGCTCGATCTTAGGCGTTGCCAGCATTGCCAGCTACTTTGCGTATGTCGTCATTGCCACTAGCTGGCACTAGGTGGCTAGCCCACAGCCACATTAGCTTGCCAATCCTTTGGGATATGTCAATAGCTTTGGTTCTCTATTATATTACTCGTACCTTATTTCGAATTCGATCCTTCAGAGATAATCCAAGCATAGCCCTCTCCAGAGCACGCTGATCGACTTTAAACTGATGGACCAGTCGCACTGTTAGTCTCCATTTCACGGCTCTTTTTTTTACTAATTACTAAATCCTCCTTTCTCCTTCTTCGCCCCTGATATGCTAAAGTTAAATGACTTATACTGTTAACCTTATCGCCAACGTAATAGAAGCCACAGTAACAATATAATGTGTAAAGGCTTCTTAGCTCAATTCTCAGCTTCCGACAAGCATTATCTAAACAACTGGCAGAGCACTTAGGACTATATGTGATAGCCATATGTGAATGCACTTTCAGTGATCTGGAAGCATGTTCACACAAGATGTACTCAGATTATCTAGCTAAAGGGATTTAGTGAAGCAGGTAATAAGATAAAATTAAGAAAAATATATACATATATATTGGCAAGATATATATATAAAACAAATGTATAATGTTTGTTTCTATATATAAAATTTATAATTTGTGACGTATGAGCCATATATATATATATATATATATATATATATATATATATATATATATATATATATATATATATATATATATATATATATATATATATATATATATATATATATATATATATATATATATATATATATTTATTTACTTTATTATCACACTGTATCAAGCACACAGCAGGATAGGCAGAGGAAACCTTAGGCAGAAGAAACCTAGTGTTAAGACACTCCGTTCCCCATGTTAATATCCCGTCCAGAGATGTTGATTATTGACTCAAGTTACTAAATGCATGTATGTATGTATATATTCTTTTGAATACGGTATATACAAGTCTATGTATAAGACATTATTTAACTATAGTATAACAATTTTATAAATTATTGAGATATATTATTATAGTTTCATTGTACATAGTGATAATGATTTCTTTCGCATTGACATTTTTAAAGGGTGTTTTACACTTTTACCATTACCAACAATATTCCGAATTATATTTCTAGCAGAAAGCTATATATATAATAAAGTAGGCAATTAACTTAAAGTATTTAGATCCCTGCTTTCTACTTTTTATTGAGTTGTGTGGCGGAATTTAACGCCGCGCTTCGTCATAGTAATAGAATGAGAAAAATGAAAATTTTACACAAATCTGTAATTATATATAGCATTTTTTTCAAAGCTGCTGCTGTACGACATTAAAAATTTGGTCAGCCTCACTGTCTTTCTGTTCGTCCGACCTAATATCCGAAACAGCTTTTTTTTTTAAGATACTCTAACTGGAACATAGGAACAAAGTGGACAAGAACTAACATAAACAATAATATTTTTTCATAAGCTGGCTAATTAACGAGTATGTACGACACTTAAATTCGAGAAGCGTGCGCATTCGAGTGGTTCCAGCGGTCGAGCCTCTGATGGTAAAATCTTAAAATCATAATTTAATAAATATTTCAACAAAATAAATAAAATTAATATCATATAATTAATATTAAAATTTCAAGCTAAGCGAGCATGCAATTATTATGGAAATTTCTCAAATTACACTAGCAGGTACGAGTATCTCGCAACGTTTAAGCGTGTACGTTAAACGTTATAATCTTAATAACATGACAGTAAGCGGCTTTCAAACTATAAGAGGAAACATTTAAGCTAACATTTTAGGAAATGGCATATTTCCTACACAAGATGTTGCGAGAACATTCTAGAGACTGGACTGGACTATTTTTACTATGTAAATAGTGTAATGTTTTAGATTGGATGATATCTGCGTTTATTATGATTGAATTAGTAAAGTTCTCCGTGACTTGAGTTCCGTCACTCAATTTGCAGTGTTTCCTCAAATTGGACGATAATTGAGAAACGGAGTGTCTCAACACTAGGTTCTCATAAAAAGCATAAAGCTAACGCTTTATGCTATCTTATCGAATTAAAGAAGGTCAAAAGCTTCATGGTCCATATTTTACATTTTGATACGATTGTTTAAAATATATAATATACTCGTATATGAATAACTCTATAATTATAATATAGATAATTGAATAACTAATAAGGATAACAAAATTTCTTGACAAATAAAAAAACTACTTGTACAAAAATATACTTTATTCATATAAACTTTTAGTGTATACTATACTTACATTAAAAAATGCGAAAATATATTTCATTCAATATCAAAATAATTATTCACGTAAATACAATAAATTTTAAATTTTTTTTTCTAATAAGTTATTGGAGTCATTAAAAAATAATAATAATAGTTATTATTAAAACTTATATTAAATATTACTTATGTATAAATCCATAGGTATTTATAATTTGAATCAATTATCAATTTTAGTATTGTTTCATATTCACCCCTTTAAGCCTGTAAAATGATTGAATGCTACATCTATGGTAGCATAAGCCGTAAGCTTTACCCCAACTACGAAATCGCCGAAAAAATTTATATTATTAATTTTAAATTTAAAATTTTAAAACTTAATATTTATATATATTTTTATACATTAAGTAATTTATCCGCAAATTAAAAATATGTGTAAATGACAGCAGCCAAACGTGTCATAACCTTGCTTTCTTGCAGAGAGAGCCTAGTGTTAAATCGTTCCGCCTTAATTCGATTGTTTTTTTGAGTTGTGGCACTAAGAGCTTTTTCCATCAGTCTACATTATATACTATAAGTATATCAAGCTATATTAGCTTTCGATCTCAATGTCTTTATTTATTAAAAAAAGTTGTGAATTAAAATTGTATATATCTATTTAAATACGAAACAATAAGCATACATAAGCATGAAAACTCATAAATTAAATAAATGAAGAAAAAAAAATTATAATGTAAATGTACATATATATATATATATATATATATATATATATATATATATATATATATATATATATATATATATATATATATATATATATATACATATATATATATATATATATATATATATATATATATATATATATATATATATATATATATATATATATATATATATATATATATATATATATATATATATATATATATATATATATATATATATACTATACCGCCACTCAATAAGCAATGCCTCGAGAGGCTGACAATGTGGACCGAAGTGTCTTAACACTAGATTCCTTAAGCCTACGGTTCCCTCTGGCTACCCTGCTATGAGCGGGATACAGCGTGAGGCGTGAAAAAGAATATATAAAAAACGATCCATAATCTATACACGTACGTGTGTATATATACGAGTATTATGCATGCATCATGTGCAAAATTGATATGTATGTAAACAAAGTCGGGTTTAACCATTAGTTTGCATATAAGCATAGTTTGGGCCGAGCCTACGAAATCCTCTTATAAGCGCAGACAGTGGTGCATTTGTTTTTTCAAATCCGATTTGAATATAAAAGGTTGTCTGGCGATTGAAGTGCACTTCAATTAATGAATGGTTCAAATGGACTTAAAAGCTATCAAGGATTATAATATATATGCAAATATCTATGTCATGTATGTATGTATATATATAATAATTTGTGTTAGTTAGTAAATTCAGTTTAGTCAGTAAATTTAATTAAGTTTAGTTTAACCATTCAAAAATATTTTAATTCAAAATAGCATTACGAATAGAATTCATTACGAAATATAACGTACTGTC
This sequence comes from Dione juno, assembly GCA_037127375.1. Lineage (NCBI taxonomy): Eukaryota > Metazoa > Arthropoda > Insecta > Lepidoptera > Nymphalidae > Dione > Dione juno. Next base: position 10,880,823 of record JAXRJS010000004.1, on the reverse strand, counting down.
TCAATGATCTGCACTCGTATAAACCAACGTATTATTATAACGCCAATAAGCATATTCAATTAGTTTTCACTAGAAACTAGTATTAGTAGTCTCTATTCACTAACTAAAACATCCCTAGCGATATTAAATATTAATTATCAATGTATATAATTGTATTAGCAACTCGAAAACCAAAACGTGGAGGATTCGTCTCGATACTGTATTCTCTAAATTTAATTAAAGTACGTCTGCACGAGTTTTTGATAATAATTGACATTTGAAATATTTCATGAATATTGTATTTGTAATAACGTGCGAGTATTTATCACAAATGAAGAACGAGTTTTGAGATAGATTTTTTTTTGTAAAGTAAGTTAGTTGAGTATATACGTCTTATCTAAATAGGTGGTTCATCTGGGGCCACCATGAGGTCATTGTGGTGTGATGGGACTGGAATCATTGCGCATCAACCCCTAGTTGAAGGATTTGAGGGATGGTTAAATTGTATTATCCCTCCCTCCACCCTCTCTCCGATAAAATAAAGTTTGGCTAAAATAATTAAAAAAAATTATAATTAAAAAAAAATAATAATAATTAAATAATTAAAAAAGTTAAAATAGACTTTATAGCTTAATATGAAAATATTTCATTTTCCACCATTCAAGGCATTGAATGTTGAATGGTGGAACTCAAAATTGCGTTTATATTGTAACCAGAACGAGGAAAATGTAAATAATTAATTCCCCTAAACAGGAATCGAACCCTCACAACCGGCTTATTAACTAATCAAGTATATAATTTGGTTTTCGACGTCAACTGTACCTGCGGTCACATTTACCACGAG
>JAXRJS010000004.1:10852500-10872500 GCA_037127375.1 Dione juno | reverse complement strand
TTTTTTATTTTGTGGGGAATATGTGTCATATTCAATGTGCATTAAATGTGACATGTTTTATACTTCATTTATATATTTATCTATCGTAGGCTCTTGGCTATGGGCTAAACTAGGAACAGTGGTTCTTCTATCGCTTAGAATGCATCGTGTATCAAGTCTTACTGCTTTAGAGATCTAAATTAATTTAATACGTGAAGCTATAAATCTATCGATATATGTACGTACCAACAACTGGGAAAGGCTTGCCCTAATTAAAAACGTCTTGTAAAACGCTCTCTTGCATGTTCTTAAGTTCTTCACATGACGCCTGTTGCCAATCTTCACCTACTTTACCTCACGTAGCTTGTTTAAAAATCGCTAAATTTAAAAATTTAAAATGCTTTGCTGTTAACGTGTCTGGGTTCAAATTCAGTAAGTGCTGTTGTTAATAATGTACGTAGATTTTCTATTAAGTACGCTGAACCTTAAAATACATAAAGATATTAGAGACTATTCTACAATGAAAGTGCATTTTCATCTTTCATGTACATAACATAAAGCCACTTCCTGCGGATATATCGTTAAATCTTACATGCTACACAACTGAGTTTGATGCGCTTCTCCTTTATAGACAGTGTAATTGAAAAAGTAGGTTTATTTATACCTCCTACACAAGCATATGGCAATACACAAAGGCGGAGAATATCAAGGATATGTAATATGAAATCGTAAATAAATATTTCTTTATAATCGTGTTGTCCAACTGGTTAGCTCTGATATGATTATCATCATTTCAGGACCTGTCCTCTCTCCTCATGGATTCAGAAAGCGATCAGTACTACACTACCAGTGCCAGTAACAGGGGCTTCCGGTGACCTTGACTGCCGGTCCACCCAGTGGGGGGCCTGCCCACTGACCGTTGACGTAGTCGTCGTCGTGGCGGCCGCCAACTATTTCTAATGACAGCTTATTTTGTTCTAGAGACATTTATTATGTGGATCTGTCCAAATTTATTAAGTTTATTTATTGTATATATCCACCACCTATCTTATATATATATATATATATATATATATATATATATATATATATATATATATATATATATATATATATATATATATATATATATATATGTATATATATATATATATATATATATATATATATAATATATATATATATATATATATATATATATATATATATATGTATATATATATATATATATATATATATATATATATATATATATATATATATATATATATATATATATATATAGATATATATATATATATATATATATATAAAAAATAGTATCCACTCGTCATCCGTCATCTGTCCCACGTTTCCCGACCATTGGTATTATGCATTACTTATTTTGTTTGGTTTTAGTACGAGTATATTATATAAGAGTTCATTTTATTTTAGTAAATATCATAAAAATATAATACACAGTTATATAATAAACAAAAATAACACTAAGATGCTCACAAAATATAAAGCACTATTTTTATTTTCTAAGGACATAGATGTCTAGAAGTTTGTATATTGTCAAAGTGAACAACAAGCTGTATTGTAATGGTAAACGGGCGTCTTTATATACACAAGATCCGCTATCAAGTCCACATCTACATACTCGTACTGAGGTAAGCTTAGGAAAAGATATCAATTGGAATAACTTCGAACTGTAAAAGTTTGTCAAATCAATTTGGAAATAGAAAAATAATATATTTATTTATATATATACAATAAATAACTTTGTACGCGGAGAGAGAGTGATAAATCACTCTTTTATACAGCTCTAACCCCTTTTTGTTCCTTTTTGCCCCTTTGTAGATTCAGTGCCTTTAGTATATAAAAGCTTTGTATGACAAGACAAAAGAAATGACAATAATATAGCTATAAGCATCGAGAGGGCAAATACTTCAAGAATTTTAGGAAGCATTAAATTGTAAGGAGAGGATTTATTATATATATATATATATATATATATATATATATATATATATATATATATATATATATATATATATATAGTCGACAGTCTATTACAGTATGTATTCTTATACTAAGATTATATTGTAATAACATCTAATCAAGTATTCTCTTTAACCCCATAACAAAGCAAATCTTTAAGAGAAATGTATGATATAACGCTTTAGTTATTATACAGTTAGTTGAAATAAAAACACAGTTTACTATGGACCACTACGATTGTTAATTCGACAACCGCTCGGGAGAAGTATCATATGTCGATTACTTAATTTTTTTCACATTGGTAAGTTAAAACGCAGCGTTAAACTCCGCCGCTCGAAATGCAATGTAAAAGTGCTGTATTATCTTATTTTATCAGGAAATTATGAAAAAGAACAAAAGATTTAGATTAAATCGACGAACAGCGAGTGGGACGGCATCTCGACATCTCATTATAAACACAAAGGTTATCAACATATGGGAATAAATTAAAATAAAATAAATAAATTATTTCCATTTTTTCTGCTTTAGCCTTACAAAGTGCGGCGTTGTTTTAACCGAGTGTCTTAATATTATATTATTTCTTATTCATGCTAGTAACAAGTAAGTTTTAGCAATTTCATATATATTATATCGTTGCCTCGCTCTAGCGTATATTTTTTTTAACTAACCTAACCTACTATATATGAACATCTCTATTCTAGAAACACTAAGTATTGCCAGTACAAATTAACATCGCGTTAATTTATTCACACATTTTGGTTGGCAAACAAAGTTGTGAAGTTTAGAAATTCAGACGCCGCGTCGCTTCGTTGTGGAAATGTTAAATGTGATCTCGCTTAATTGGCTTTAGCCTTTAGCGTTTAGACTTTACAAATTACTGAGATAAATAGTAATCAATATTCCGCTTTCTACTGGCGATCTAAACGATAGCTGGACGCTCAACGTAATTTGGTCCAGCTAGCCCATATGATGAAATAAATCCGTACTGGCTAATACTCTACTTGAATACAGAATTCATAATGAACTTCTCGGCTTCGCACTGTATCTAGTACATAAAGTGGAAGCAGAGAGTGTCTAGTGCCAAAATACCCCGCTTTCCACTTTCCACCTGATTACACCAAAGAAAGCGTAGAAATTATATTATTTCACTCGCCCAAGTGGGCACCGAATCCACAACCACCTGCTATACTATATTTTATACCTACTGCTGCATCCTTATAACTCCATATATTTTCAACATAGTTTATTCTTGAATTTTTTTATAAAACACTATGAAATAAAGTCTCTATATGCTAAAAGACTTCAAAAGACGTACTATAATGTATGAATTTCAGAGATTACTCGCCTTTGCAACGTCTCCTGATAAAAATGCATAGAAACTGTTGATCGTGTTTGAAACATTTTCTTGTAATGCATATTTTATTAATATGAAGAAAAAGAATATTGCAGAATAAGTGTTTGTTCGCTTAAACGAAAAATTGCTTAAAATAAAAAAAAATACCGCTCAGGCAAGTGATCTAAGTGGATCTTTGTGACGTCATTAAGTAAGCGTATATACGAGTTAGCGTATATGCTACAATATTAAATTACCTAATATAAGGTAAAAAATACATTTATTAATTAATTATCACTTAATTATTGAAATGCATATTAAATGAATTTTCCAACTACTATTCGATACGAAATAATATCGTGGGAACAATAATTGCCGGTGGAGCTCGGTACATATTCTACGAGCGTCTTTAATTGAGCCATTCAGTGATAAAGTGTTATAACATAGTTTTTTATAATATAATATACCGTACTTTTTTTTGCTATTGATAATTTCTAAGAATATTTTTGTATACATTCAGTGGGCCCCAGGATATCTTCCAGGGCGCCCGCAGCCTGGATGACCTGTGAGAAAATCGTCATGACCTTCCTGAAGTGGCTTCTCTAGTGTGAGGGAAGTTGGAGATGTCGTCGCCTGTCATGCAACTTGCACCAGCCTAAACATCAAGAACCCAAATCCTCTTTTCAACCAGCGCTCTAGGTGAGATGAACCGCATCCTTCGTTGCCAGTTCTGCCACCAGTAATCCCAGGTCTCTCTATCGCCAGATAAAGGCTTCATCCGCTGTCCTTCTGATCCGCGCGATAACCTCACTCAATAGTTGCTTACCTCGCGACCACTCACTTGCACGAAATTCGTGAACTCTGGCGATCACTTTCACCTGCAACTTCCAAGGCGGATCACCCGCCAGGAGTGTGGCCGCCATTCACGACACTGTCCGGTATCTTCATTCAGCTCTAACCGCTATGACCCACCGGGCTTTTCGCAATTAGATCTTGTTATGAGCGGAGAAAGCGTTGGTCCACACCAGAGTACCGTAGTGTGCCATAGATCTCAACACACCGACGTACTGCCGGCGACATGGAGAATCAGGCCCTTCAACAATGATAACAACACACTATTGACTGCACTAGGAAAATATATTATAATTAATATTGCCATATTATTCAAGTGACATTTGAATATTATCAAACCTGAAATGTCCTTGAAGTTCACAAACGTAAAAGTAAGGTTGTATGTATGTAAATAGTCTATAAGTCTTCTTATGGATTTAAAATTAAACAGATGAAAATTTAATATGGCTTACAATGTGTGTGTTAATTACAAATGCTTGCATTTGTAATTAACACACACACACAACTCGAAAATTTATCAGTTGCACTTGTAATCCAAACAGTAGGCAAATGCAACATATATAATAGAATCATACTACAGATCATGTGGATATCGATTTAAGAAACAGAAAATAAAAATAAGGGTCCATGATTGAAGATTGAAATGTCAAAATTTTATAATACTAAGTTTTCAATCGGCTATATATATATATATATATATATATATATATATATATATATATATATATATATATATATATATATATATATATATATATATATATATATATATATATATATATATATATATATATATATATTTTTTTAATCTTGATTAATTTTCTTTTTAATTTATCACAAGATTTTTTGTATTTTTATCAGATGGAAAAATTGAAGTTAATTAAGAGAATGTGTTATATGAGAATATTGATTGTTTTTTTGAAAATCTCCACTAATTACTGGAAAGAGTTAAATGATTCTTTTCGATTGACAGTAATTGTGCTTTTGTTTGAAAATAAAAAAAAATAAACTTAATATTAACATTGTTGTGTGACACAATATTAAAAAATAACCTCATTATATAATTGGAGTTGTTTTCGTGGACATTTTAGGTTAGACTATTTTCACGTTAGCTGCCTCAATCGCCTTTAACTTGAATAATGTGGGAATGTACATATGATGTATTTGTCCATATATTGTAGTGTGCTAGTTCTATTTTTAAATTAATTTTTACAGTGAAGACAAGTTTTTTAAATGTAATTTTGACAGTTCTTTTTGCTGGTTCTATTTTTAAATTAGTTTTTACAGTGAAGACATGTTTTTTAAATGTAATTTTGACAGTTCTTTTTGCTGGTTCTATTTTTTAAATAATTTTTACAGTGAAGACATGTTTTTTAAATGTAATTTTGACAGTTCTTTTTGCTGGTTCTATTTTTAAATTAATTTTTACAGTGAAGATAATTTTTTTAAATGTAATTTTGACAGTTCTTTTTGCTATTTCAATTTTTAATTAATTTTTACAGTAAAGACATGTTTTTTAAATGTAATTTTGACAGTTCTTTTTGAGTTCCACCTAATAGAAATTGATAAGAAGAAAATCTAGTTAATCATCGAATGATATAGTCATCATATGTCAATGTCACATGATATAAAAAATGCAAAAAAACTTATTTTTAACTGTGACGGATCCTGGATCTGGATGCTGACAGATAATTTGTAGTAGTCTTAAGACACTATTCTACTCTACTCGAACGTCGCGTTTTCTTATACCAGAGCGGGGAAATGTAAAAAAATCGTTCCTCCGATTGAGAATCGAACCTGCAACCACCGCTCTAGCCGTCAGACGCTATCCCAATATTAAAATCCATATCTATATATTAAAATTAAGCACAGTATATTCCTTTAACAAGTAATGAGTCATCAGAAAAACAAAAAAAAACAAAACTGTCTAATTAAGTACAACAAAACAAAAATATCGTAATAATAATCTCCGGCTTTTGTGTATTTATTTACTTTTCACTATAATCTCCTTATATCATAAAATTGTTGTTTAAAAATCTTCAATAATAATGTATTAATTACTTGTTGAACAACAAAGCTCCACGAATTTCGTTCTCCACTATCAACCAACAGACAACAATATGCCCCGAACGGGAATCGAACTCATGATATTGTTCCTTCACGTTACAGATGCTCAACTTTTTTTTGCATTAGATATATATATATATATATATATATATATATATATATATATATTATATATATATATATATATATATATATATATATATATATATATATATATATATATATATATATATATATATATATATATATATATATATATATATATATATTCCTATAATCATGAGCATCATCGGCATGTTCTCGTTTCAGTGCTATTGCTATTATTTAAGTAATACGTTGTGGATTTTAATATTTTCCCAAATATTCATCTCTTGTCCTCTTCCAATTTCCTATGGATGAAGAAAATATGTAAGTGCTAAGTCAACTCGGTTGGCAAATTTAGCGTGAAACTATAGGAATGCCCCATATATAACAATACTAGTGAGCATTGTGATTATTTGAGGACCGTCGTAGCGCAGCGTCTGAATTCAAAACACAACGGTTTTTGGCTTCGATTCCCACTTAAAGTTAAGGAACTTAAGGAGAATTAAATATTTTCTTTTTCTTCGCTCTGGCAACAAGGCATGGCGCGTCGTTAGGTTCCGCCACTTCACACGCAATGCCATCAGGCAGGCAGGCTATCCAGAAAAGTAGAGATATATGCTAATGAAAACTGCAGCTGGTATACTGCTAAACTATAGATCACCACATCACCACCCATCAGATCCAATTAATTATATGTGTGTTCAAACCTTTCAGAAACCTAATCAAATATGCACATAAAATTTCATCTAAATTGGTCCAGCCATTTTGGTGGAGTGAAATTATAAGCACACGTACAGATTGATTATATAATATATTAAAATGCACATATATAAAAAAAATCTTGTTAAAATTCGAAGCCTATACCATGAGTTTAAGTTAAAAAAAAAACCCACAACTGAATCGGAGGGGAGTTAATAAATGATAATAAACCTTACTCTTTTTCCTAAGATACATTAAGAACTTTTATATATTTATATAGTTAGCTGAGAAAAATAATGGTAGCTATTTAGATAAGGAACATCAGAAATAAAAAGTTAATTACTTAATTAAACTGTTTTTGCCTTTAAGGATGTCTATCGTATATATATATATATATATATATATATATATATATATATATATATATATATATATATATATATATATATATATATATATATATATATATATATATATATATATATATATATATATATATATATATATATATATATATATATATATATATATATATATATATATATATATATATATATATTATATATATATATATATATATATATATATATATATATATATATATATATATATATATATATATATATATATATATATATATATATATAACGGTGGTATTGGGTTTGATATCCCCTCGGAGGAATTGTTTATTTTGAGGAGAGTTTTGACACTACTTCCTATCTACCAACCTACTTTACGAAATATTTACTTAATTGTTATTTTTTTATAATCTAATCTAGTAATTTTTACAACATCTAATTAACCCTATAGTACTTACATCAAAGCATTTAAGAGCTACATTATTTACAAAAAAAAAAAAATTACTTACGCTTATTGCGATTTTGGGAAAAATTTTGGGAAAAAAAAAAAAAAATAACGATCACTGTTATTTTCAGACTTCATTAAATGTTCGGTCCATAAGTTCCATAAGTCGGAGTCCGTATTCATATTGGTCGACAGCTGTTGTCGATTGGGTCTTGATCGTGTCGGTCCAATTGGCAGTTAATATCCTTATTAGTACTCGTCTCTTACAAAAATAGCCCATTTCACGTAGTATATACATATATATCGGTCACGGAACTCTCATTTGCCCGATATATGGACCGGCCGATAGCATTATCCTCGACGTCAGTAATAGATGTATCCTATAGTAAGCTTTGTTAATGCAACGAAAGCGTGTGATAAGCTGTCATGTTAAATGCTTTTGACGGTCTTAGTTTATATGATTAGTACCAAATCGTATATCTCTGTTTTTATATTACTCCTATCACTATCGCTGTCTCCATTACCAGGCTTGTGTGGACCAGGTATAGAGTTTAGGGGGTATCTGTCAAAAAGAGGCGTCTGTTAGGCATAATGGATTCTGTGATAAGCCTCGTTGAGCGCGTATGTTACAATATGGAGCATTTTAAACAGGTTGAACGTGTTAATGGAGGGCCCTTTGTTGATTTACCCAATGACTTTTAGTGTTTGGTCCTTAGATAATATGGCCGCCATTACGATTGCTCCGAAATGGTTAATGAAGACCTCATCAACGATGATTCGCAGAAAGGACCACAAGACCTTTAAGCGCCTAGGCTTACCAGAATTAAGGCGATTGTAGAGATTCTGATCTTTGTGTCTCTTGGGCAAATAAAAGAGACCCTACTCCTGAGATCCTCCACCATCTCATTTCTCACACCAACTTTTAACGCAAAGTAGCTTTGAAGTGTATACATAAGTAAATAACATATTCACTTCATATAATCTCGCTATATACTCGTAATTTTCGAATGAATCTTTGCTCATCATTTTAAGGTACTGTTTCTGAAACATGTTCATTTTACATACCAAACAGACTTTCATAATATTAACAGAAATATGTTTTACAGTGAAAATATAAACCGTCGACCGACTCCCGTGACCACAGTCTACTGTACAGCATATATTGGTTCAAGGAAAAATTACCATTATAAAAGTAAAAATATTATTGAGGCTTCGTAAATGAAATTAACTAACCACATTTTGCATTTGAAACCGTTGAAACTCAGTTAACAAGTTGTAATAAAGAAATATGAAACTGCTATTGAAAATGAGAAAATTTACTGCGTTTTAATTAATTTGTTATTGAAGTACGAACACAAAACAAATCTTTTTATGTTATGATTTAAGGTTCTATTCTTGGTTGAAGGAAATAATTCCGCTTAAACAGCTTAGTTTCATCATGATGACAATTATTAAGAGAACGGATAGTTGTCTTTTGTGGCTTTTCTTTGTCCAACAGGCTGGTCTTAAGCTCAGATGCTAGAAAGTTTAAATTTCTTACGTACTGTGTGATCTCTATAGTTTATATATATATATATATATATATATATATATATATATATATATATATATATATATATATATATATATATATATATATATATGGCGTACCATAGCCTATGGCGTACCGTAGGTAGGCGAAAACTACCTGTTCCACTATCCGCCAAACGCATAAAGGAAACATATCTATTACAACAATTATATTATAAAAAAAGTATGTTTGTATGTTTATAGAAAAAACAAATTCAAGTGACGAAAAGCAGTAAGCCTTCACTTGAAGTACCAAAAACAATTTAAGAGTGAATTAAGTTAGTCAATACTATTTAACTATAACTATGGTTGATCATAACAAGGATTTGTACTTAGCTAGTTTTTTACTGACAAATATCCTCAATCGTACATTCCATTATATATTTTTAGCTTCACGCTGTATCCTCCACAAAGTAGGGTCGGAAGAGGAAACGTCACTCCGTTCCCCGCTTTCCGCCTGTTGTTACCAGAATGGGAATCGAACCCAAAACCATCGCGTATAATGGCAGAATTCAATGAGAATAAAACGAGGTTGTCTGAGAGGCTGAGCGCGTTAGTCTCGGGAAGTATTGGTCCGAATAAAAAAAATATTATAGTGTAGAATGGTCTCTTTATCGATGACGGCTTATAATATAGCCTATAAGCATAGCCCGCAGTACCTGTTAAAGTTCACCTTACTCACACCATATAATATATTATATGAGAATTCTAAAGAAATACTTTTTTTTATGATATAAACATGGTGTAACCGTAACTGTAGGCTTTGGTGTGAACACATATATGTCAGTGGTGTTTATTTTTCCCTTTAATTATTCGCTTGAACCTTAAGGGTCCTCATTTATTTTCACATGGTGAAGGCGCTATGGATTACGGGAGGCTCGTTCATTTTTTATTGAAAGGATAAGAAAAACACATAAATGTAATGTGTTTATATATATATATATATATATATATATATATATATATATATATATATATATATATATATATATATATATATATATATATATATATATATATATATGTGTGTGCTGAAAAATCCACTTTTTTAAGTAGGAGAATGGCCGAGCCTCTTAGTATATGATGTTTGTTTGATTTTGAGTCTCTAGTCTACTTTTTAACCACCTCGAAGATATTGCGTATTGAAATAGCTGAAATCAAAGTTATACCCTTGAGAGTTTTTCATTTTAAATTTAGAATGCTCTTATACAACTTATCTCAGCCTTTACATAAATTTATAAAATTACTTAATATCAATGTAAATTGTATATAAAATACTTTTATACTGGAAAATTACGTTCAAAATGAAATAATGATGTGATAGAACCTCCATTCGTATGTTGAATTAATATAGACTTCGATTTCCTAATAGCGTACACGACGCCTACGACAAAACACATTTCCTCATACAAGATGACGAGATTTACACATAAGCTTCCATTTGAGTTCAATTGAAACGAGTTGTCAAAATAATCTTGTTTATTAATGAATAATTACACATATATGTATATATATATATATATATATATATATATATATATATATATATATATATATATATATAATATATATATATATATATATATATATATATATATATATATATATATATATATATATCTATCTGTGGCAGATAATAAAAAACTTGTAGAATATTGGCAGGTCTTTTTCGGTTGCCAAACAGATATAGATGAAATAAAAACGATAACAAAATAATATTCATATCAGTTCAATAATTTCTATACAATTTTAATATATTATAATTACTGAAAAGTAACAACTAAAAACTATATATATATATATATATATATATATATATATATATATATATATATATATATATATATATATATAATATATATATATATATATATATATATATATATATATATATATATATATATATATTAATGAATAATTACACATATATGTATATATATATTGAACATCTATCTGTGGCAGATAATAAAAAAACTTGTAGAATATTGGCAGGTCTTTTTCGGTTGCCAAACAGATATAGATGAAATAAAAACGATAACAAAATAATATTCATATCAGTTCAATAATTTCTATACAATTTTAATATATTATAATTACTGAAAAAATATAAAGGCTTCCATTATTAATATATATATAAAATTGGATGAACTTTGTAAAGTCACTTCGCATCGTATGGCCATCGTGCCTCAGGGCAGCTTCACTTTTTACTTTGTAACAAATTCTATCTCCCAGAGAGACCACTGTGTGATTTAATTATATTTTCTCGATCAGCTCCAAAATGATTGACTACATCTTGACTGACTGTATACGAATTAAGTATAAACACCAATGAACACCGCTAGGTATTTTGACGACTGTCAGTCAGTGTTGTTAGTTAGATAAATATTTTACAAATACCAAATTCCGTATATTTATATTCACATGGTCTGGGTGTATGCTAGGAAATTGAAATACGAATTTGTATAGTCAATACAAATATTAATTTCACCAACAAGCAATCTAGAAATGCTTTGAGTGGTAATTTGGAAGCTAGCAAGTGATGTTTAGTTAGAATATTTGGTTTTATACTACTCGACTTTTGACTCGTCATAAGGGCGGCGTAATTAGTTGTGAAATTTAAATGCTTTTAGATGGGAGTAAAATGTAAATACTTAAATATCAATATTATTGTATTTTGAACTAAAATACTGTTGTTACCATCATATTTTTTTTAGCTTCACGCTGTATCCTTCACGTCGCAGGGCAGGAAGAGGGAATATAGTGTTAAGACACTACGTTCTCGGCCTTCCGTCTTTCGAGACAGTAGACCGCGTTTTGTCTTGTTACCAGAGCGAAGGTTATGAGGTATGAAAATAACTAATACCCCCCCAAGTGGAAATCAAACCCTCAACCGTCTCGTTTATAGGCAGATGCTGTGCCTCTGCGCCACGATGCTCCTCAGTCGAGTCCTTATTAGAAACACTCTGAGCGTCCACTTAGGCCTAAGTTTGTGATAGCATTAAAAAGTTATAAGGAAAGGAAATTTGCGTCTGGAAAGTGGCATTATTACAAAATAATCAACATTATAGAAAAAAAAAATATCTCAAACAAAATTAATTTTATGCGAATTTTCATGTCATTTTTATTTCAGGATCTTTTGTGTAAACAGGGAAAATCTCCAGCTACACATTATATAGCACGTATAGCACGGCGGAGAACTTTAGTGTCAAGAGGAGGGAGACAGAGTGTCTTGACACTAGGGTTATGTTATATATAATAATTAATATAAACCTGTAATCATCGACTCAGACGCTGTTCTACGCCACCATGACATCAAGCCATGACTGAGAGAATGTAACAAATTTCTTGACTTTCCAATAATTTTAGATATTATTTTCTACATTAATTCTATACAACTTAAATTTGAACTGACACCTTGCATATATACTCTACTACTACACAGTAATGGTGTATTAGAATTGAAAGAATAAATAGGAGTTAACCTTATATTCTATTTTAAATGTCGTGCTTCTATTTACTTTAATTAACATTCAGTATAATAAATCTCATTTCTAATCTTACTATTGTTATTTAACTTTTTTTTAGAAAAACATTTCGCAGAAAAAGCTGGAAAATAAACTGCTCTTAAAGTAAAAATGTCGGTCGAGTTCGAGTCGAATCCAAAACGAGGGTTCCGTACCAATTTCGTAATTATAATTGTAGGTAGAAGTGTATAACATAAAAGTTAACACATGTACATAATCGTGCGAATGCATATATATATATATATATATATATATATATATATATATATATATATATATATATATATATATATATATATATATATATATATATATATATATATATATATATATATATATATATATATATATATATGAATATAAAGAAAAGAAAATATTTTTATTAATATTATCTTTTTCCAAATGATATTTAAAATTCTAGGAAAAATATAACATAACACAGATGCTAAGAAGAAAAATGAATTGTAAAAAACGTATGAGATTTCAATCAATTTGAATTGAATTGAAATTTCTATTCAATTTGAATTTGGTAAAATTTTAGCATGTTTTCTATATATTATTGTTTCCTTAGCTTAGAAATCCTAATATTTCAACTAAACTCTCTACAACTCTCTACAACTCTTTACAAATTCTAAGGACACGAACTACCTTTGAGCCCAGTACAGTGGGCTATATTGATATGACTAACGTGAAGTAATGTAGCCTGTAGGCTATATAGCTTGCTTTGAAATTCAAATTAATTCCAGAGATAAGCGCGTGCAACCAAATAAACTCTACAACTCCATAGTATTGGTTAAAATTAATTACTAAATGCTGTGAATTTTAAGCAATTATAGAGAAAGATGAAAGAGGAATGTGAAAAAGAGATATGTGAGACTAGCAAGAGAGATAAGCTCTCAAGGTAGCATATATATTATATGTATATGGAAATATAAAATAGTAGTCAACAACCTAGAGTCTTGTGTAAAAGAATATATAAATATTTAGTCTACAATTATTATAGTACAATTATAATAAAATATAAATCTTTAAAATGGATTTATTTTAGCAAAGTATTTATTAATGGCTAGAGGCGCGACAGTTTCAGATTCGATTCCCACTTAAAGGAAGGATTTATTTAATTTATCCTCGCTCTGGTAAAGAAAGAAGATCACGCGGAGAAGAAGAACACGCGGCGTTAAGTTCCACCAGTCAACTCGTAATGTGTTATAACAGGTGCGGAGAACAGGATGTCTTGACACTAAGCTCTGTATACCCTGCTATAGCTATTTTATTCGTCTCATATACTGAGACGAATAAAATAGCTATAGCAGGGTATACAGAGCTTAGTGTATCGATGTGGACTTACCTAAATTTTGTTTTTGTGACCCATACAAAACCTTCCAAAGGTTATTTAAATTTACTTACTCTAGTATTCACCAGAATCTGGATTGAATTAGACCGTTTAATTACTAATATTTCGTATTTACGTGGAAAGTGGAGAAAGGAATATATTGACATTACGTTCTCTCCATTTATAAATTAAGACGAAACATTGGTGTTTAATTTTTTCAACTTCAACTTTTAAGTATTAGCAAAGCTATCCACAAATTTCCCATACACATTGGTTGTTTTCAATTAAAAATGCTATTTTTGTGTTAATAATCTGAAACTTACAATAATATTGTTCATTATTAATGAAAACGTTTAGAATTTCGTATAAACTAAAGTAAACCAAGACGAATATAAGACTTGTGAAAATCTTCTATCAGTACTCGCAATAATATAGAATTAATAATTCGGAATTTATTTAGTATACAAACTAAATACTAATTAAAAACGTTGATACGTGCATAGTACACGACAAGAATTTTATTTATTTGACCAGTCTTTTGATGGAAACAGAGTTATAACAGCAAACTTTAAGGAAGTTTCACAAAATAATTAATTTCATTTTTCATTTAGATAAACTTTGAAATTTCTTTGTGAGTCCACCAAGTAATTTCACTCTCGGACTGACTTTTGTTGTAAAATTCTCCTGCTCATTGCGCAGACTAATAGAATGCTAAAGACTTGATCTTCAATATTGCTTGTTTGGGTGGTACAACTGTCTCTCGCTCTCTCCTCTCTCGCTAACAAACCAAAAAGCCTAAGAAATAATTAAATATAAAAGGCATTCCCATTTCAACCCAAACTGAATCGAATAGTTACATATAAAGATTATACTAACTTACTAACTAGCTAACAAATTAACCAACAAACTAGCTAACTAACTAGTTAACAAACTAGCTAATAAACTATCTAACAAACTAGCTAACAAACTAGCTAACAAACTAACCAACAAACTAGCGAACTAGCTAGCTAGCTAACAAACTAGCTAATAAACTATTTGACAAACTGGCTAACAAACTAGCTAACAAACTAGCTAACAAACTAGCTAACAAACTAGCTAACAAACTAGCTAACTAATTAGCTGTCTGACTAGTTAGCTAACCGACTACAATTTCACCAATATCAATTTAATGTCCTAACAAAGTTGTTAATACTCGTAAAAAGGATAATTTCATTGCTATACTATAATTGAAATAAATCTTCAGTTTTAAAGCAGCTCATATAATTTTTATCCTATAACAACAATATCAGTGTATAATTGTTATTCTAATTGGCTAATTCTGAGTGAAGTAATACCGTAGAGAATTACGTAGTTACGTATGGCTTAGTTAGTACCAGTGGTTATATTTTATGTGTTAACCGAGACGACTCGATTAAAAGTTAGTCTAACATATAAACTTTTAAAAAAGAATATTTTAAAACGTTAAGCTTAGTCTTCGTTCATCTGTTCATTAGATATGGTATGTCGTTCAGATCATCGTAATCACTTATGGTTAACGTTTGAACCTATCGTATCGATAGTTACTTGTAGTTATCGAGAGTATACCGAGTGCTAAAAAGACAGCCTTCTTTCATTCAATGGCATTTTTTTTAATTGGGTTTTCTTTGTAATTGCGCGTATATGTTTATTTTGTTCAAAAATAACAGATTAAAAAACCATTTACATACGTACTAATTATTTGTAAGCTAAGAAGGTAAAGAAAATATGATATTACAGGGCCTCATCTCTATCGCTTCTGCCTATGTTATAATAAAAATAATAATACAAACACTATTTGTGTTTAAATTCAGGTCAAAAAAGATATTTGTACCCGAAAATAGGTTAAATCGCACGCGGAAGTGTAAACATTCAAGCAATACTTCTTCCCGTGCTTTATGACACATGTGCGGGCTACCAAGACAGACAACTTAAACGATTTTTCGAAAGCTGCCATCTATACAAATCCTCAAATTCAATCTTGCGAAAGCTTACTGTCAGTAAAATTTTTTGCTTAAAAAAGTGCAATTACAATATATATGTAAATAAATAGAACATTCCATACATTCCATGGAAATTTGTTTTTCTATATGTATATATTATATATAGACTTGCAGGTTTTTTTTGCTACAACTTACGAGTATATAGTGCTAAGTCCCGTTCCTTTTAGAGACTAAAGTGTTAAGTGGCGGAAGTCAACGCTGCGCTTTTCTTGTTACCAGAGCGACGAAATGAAAATAATTTATCCCCTCCCCCCAATGGGAATCGAACCCACAACCATCGCGTTTATAAGCAGACGCTGTAACAATAGTAAATAATCAGTTATTTTATATGATTAATACCTCCCAGATATATTATATATACAGGAAGAAATTTAGCGAAATTTTATTTATCTTATGAAATTTATATTAGAATACAACTATATACAGACATTCGGTGCATAAAAAAATCATATTTATTCTAAATAGCTGCTTTTCTTTCTTAAGTACTATAAACATATTTATAGACTCAAGTGAAATCGCATACACGCTATCAGGGCAATACACGAACAACACAATATATAGTACAATAGAATTTAATTTCAATGGAGTGTTAATAGACCGAAATTGAATTACGCCTCCGCCAGCTAGCTAATACCTCACCTCCAATCTAAAGCACCATCAACGTTTTAACGAAGTTATTAAGTAAAGTTCCCACTTTCGTGATTAAATCTGTACTGGCTAATTATTGGCATTGTAATGTGAGATAACACTTTGGTGGAGTTTCTTATTCGGAAACAATATGAAAAAATACCGGCCAAGTCCTTTGATTGCGTTGATTTTGAAGTTTTACTTTTTATGTGCTCCAAGAGATTATTGATCTGGATATTTGATAGTACTGTCAGTTTGGCAGCGCGCAATCTTGAGAAAAATGGTCGTGGCGGACGGAAAGTGGTCCAGTAAAGAGTGTTTAATTTTTTATTTTTGAGGCACGGAACCCTAATAACAAATAAACCAAGCGGGTAGTAAGTGGAAGAGAGTAAAAAATGGAACCTAGTGTTAAGACACTCCATTGCTTACTTTGTCCAGTGTTTTGAGACAATATGTGTCAAGAGGCGGGACTTAACGCCGCGCTTCATCTCTTAGCACTCTAACAGTGAAATTATTATTTAAAAATATTCTTTACAGTCAAACGCTATCAGGCAGCCTCACGATGGTCTCGACGAAAAAAAAAACATTTATTTGACAAGTCTAACGACATGAAGCCATTTGGAACTAGATAATTGGGGGCTCACATCCGCGCTTTTCACCGTTTTGGCACATTGCGTGTTGAGTGTCAAAACTCTACGTCGCGTATTGTCTTGTTACCAGAGCGAAGAAGATGAAAATAATTCATTCTATCCTCGTGGGAATCGAACTCACAACAAATTGTTACACGTAGTAATATTTTAGTGGTCAATTTGGCAAGAGAGAACTATATATATGTATATATTTTTATATCCTCATCCTCACATTAAGCTTAATTTGTGTAATTATAATTTAAAATACCGGTTGAAATGTAATTAAGAAATAATTTTATTTGTACATTTACACAATGTTTTACGTTTACACAAATATTCACTGAAATATATATGGCATTTGCAATTGGAAAATTTTCTCATATATATATATATATATATATATATATATATATATATATATATATATATATATATATATATATATATATATATATATATATATATATATATATATATATATATCTATATATATATATATATATTATATATATATATATATATATATATATATATATATATATATTATATATATATATATATATATATATATATATAATATATATATATATATATATATATATATATATATATATATATATATATATATATATAACTATATATACAACTAACGATAAAGATGATTGTCCCTTATATTACTGACGATCTCAGGTTCCCAGCGATCACCATTACTTAACAATTTTTCTTTATTATACATCAATTCTTCATGAGTTTCTGTAGAGTATTCAAAATTGGGACCTTCCACTATAGCATCTACTGGGCACGCCTCTTGGCAATATCCACAAAATATACATTTAGTAAGATCAATATCGTATCGTGTAGCTCTTCTGGAACCATCCTTACGTTCTTCAGCGTCAATAGTTATAGCTTGGGCTGGACAGAAAGCTTCACATAGCTTGCACGCTATACATCTTTCTTCTCCAGAAGGATATCTTCTTAAAGCATGCTCTCCTCTAAATCTCGGAGATATGGGGCCTTTTTCGAAAGGATAATTAATTGTGGCTGGTTCCTTGAAAATGTGGGCTAGAGTCACGGCGAATCCTATAATAATGACTTAGGTGATTAATTTTCATGAGATGCTGAATTATGCTATATATATATATATATATATATATATATATATATATATATATATATATATATATATATATATATATATATATATATATATATGCTAAATACTAATTTTAAGAATTATTCTACCATACTATACAGTCAGCTCACCTCTTACTAATTCAGTCCAAAAAAGGGTTTGAGAGGCTCTATCAACAAAATCTTTTAAAGCGGTATCGGGCGGCTTATCGTTTACATATATGAAATTTACATCGTACTTCGTTCTAGGGCAGCAGTAGAAGGGCGGATATTGGGGACAAGGTGGGCATGGAGTACAACATTGCTCTTTTGGGGGGTCTGGAGCACAAGGGTTGGTGCAGGTTCGATTTTGAAGTAATGCTGTAGAAGGTTTGTATAAACGTATATATTTTAACATTTTTGTTCAAGAAAATATGAACACTATTTTGAAATTGATTGATAATCTGACATTCAGTATGACACGTAATTTATTTTTATTTTTATATTTAATTAAATATATTACAGGTAGTTTCAATATATTTTTGGAAGCCCATATAAATATTATACATTTTTATTGGCTGAATGTGCTAATCTCAAGACCAAAAAAGTAGAATAGATTTTTTTTATGTAGCCCTCCAATCCTTATAATAATATGCCAAAAGAATTGTATATAAAAATACTATAAAAGTAACATGAATTATTACGATTTTTTGTATAGAACAATATGAAATAAGTTCCACTATTTTTTTTGTAGTGTCGTTATCACAACTCATGTCAGAGAGCACGTTGGAGCTGCTCGAGGACCGATAGTTAAATTTTGCCGTCTCAATTCCTACAAACATATATAATATTATTTATTATTTTTATATTTATTTATTTTGCCTCACACTGTGTCCCAGATCTGTCGATGCCTACATCAGCCAATTACTATGAAACTCCATTCTTCAATTTGGACTTATTTTGTTTTGTATGAAATATTCATATATATATATACATATATATATATATATATATATATATATATATATATATATATATATATATATATATATATATATATATATATATATATATATATATATATATATATATATATATACATATATATATGTACATATATATATATATATATATATATATATATATATATATATATATATATATATATATATATATATATATATATATATATATATATATATATATATATATATATATATATATATATATATACATATATATTGTTATATAAGTGACAACAAAATTAGTCGTGATTTCATTCATATATTTTGAGATACGGAATTCTAAAATCGTGTATGATAATATAAAAAAAAAACATATATTCTTTTTTATTGGGAGTCTTATCCACAACGATTGTGTTGAATCAGT
>JAXRJS010000004.1:10787500-10847500 GCA_037127375.1 Dione juno | reverse complement strand
GCAATTTTATTGATATTGTTTGCGTGTGTGTGTGTGTGTGTGTGTGTTTTTATATGTTTAAAGTAATATTAGCATATTTTTTTTTTTATTTATAAATAAATTAAACGAGAGCTTTCCCGCCCTTCACGTGCCATATTCTTGATTTCAAACTGTGTACATGACAATCACATTTTTATATATTACAGATTAGATAGAATAGACAAAAATAATAAAAACCTACAGACTATGAATATGATTTTGTATCCATCCATTTTATTATAAAAATTAAATCCTTAGATCGATTCATTTAAATATAAATTCAAGTCATTTTTCCCATTTTTCATGTAATGTCTATTAACTTGAGAGAGAGTAGAGTTTACCAAATTAACTTTAGCAACAATTACCAATTTAAATGTAAATGCACGTTTAAGGTGCATTTACATAACAATATTTTAGTACATTATTAAACAAAAACTTGCTATATTGAACATATTTTACAGCACATTAATTATTATTATCATTTGATAGTGTAGAAAGATAATTTTATATAATTTATGAAGGCTATCGTGGCGCAATGGTACAGCGTCATACTCATATTTTAAGCAAAACCCTATCCGGGAAATAAATTAAATTTTCATATCCCGCTCTGGTAGACAAGATGCAGCGTTGGGTTCCGCCACTCAGCACGTAGTGTCTCGAATGCAGGCGAAAAAACAGAGACCAGAGTGTCTTAGCCAGTTTCTCTCTGTATAATATGCGTTATAAGAGGAATATAAACGTAAAGCTAGAATAAACTATTGTTATTAGAGGTAATTTTCGTCTGAAGTAAGCAGTTTTAGTATTGTTTTAGTAGTAAGTTAGTTTTGTAGTTGGTTTTTTTGTAGTATTCTATATAATATTGGTCATAAATGCACATTGTTGAAAGTCCGATATATTTGTTGGGGACAAAAATTACATTATATTATACAAAATTACATTATAAAAAAAACAGCTGTAATTTTAATAATTTATACACACATATATATATATATATATATATATATATATATATATATATATATATATATATATAATATATATATATATATATATATATATATATATATATATATATATATATATATATATATATATATATATATATATATGCTGCGAAAATAAACTTCGTAAACTCATTGAGCACAATAAAACATTGTGATTGATTTTTTTAATTTTTGATTCCGGCTTACCTTCGCCAGTGTTACATACAGACGTAAATAGCAATGTATGAAGGGTGTTGGTAGTGGCGTTTTATTTATTTTTTTTATGGCAGGCACGTTACAACTGAGCGTCGATGATAACAGTTATGAATAAAACAATTCGAAAAGGAGAAAACGGAAAAAAATATAAAAAAAATAATCACTAAGTCGCAATAACTAATATTGTACTAATATATATATAATAATATAATTGTACTTTTTATAATTAAGAATTTTATATATTTTCTAACCTTTTACACACATACATATCTATACGAAAATATTATAAAATTGTATCTATATATAAATACGTGAAGCAAAAATTTTGGACCCGTTTTTACAAAAATTGCGCGGACGAAGGAGTATGAAACTTGGCACACTTATAGTTTATGTATAGTAGAAGTGCAGAACACTAATATTTTTCAATAATAATGCTTATAAAGTACATTAAATCAACAGATATAACATTACACGCACTACCGTATGTTTAACAATATCACTTTTGTATAAAGTGACATACACGTTGCTATGGCAACGTATATTTCTCGCGTCAACGGGACCTCTAGTAGGTATAGTAAAAGATTTTAAATTGAGTTAATATATATATATATATATATATATATATATATATATATATATATATATATATATATATATATATATATATATATATATATATATATATATATATATATATATATACATAAATTTTGTGTTAAAAAAAGAATAAGACAATTTATTGCGGCTATAGGGACAGGAATATAACACCATTAATCCACCGTTAATCTTTTCGATATAAAATAAACATATATGCTGAATGTCATACAAAACCCTTAGCTATTTTCATTTGACCATGCAGGCGAAACCGCAGCTGGAAACTAGTATATATATATAAATAAAAGCTTGTTTGTTATACTATCAGTCTAGTGTTATTGATGGACGACGTTGCGTAACAGCTCTCGATCATGAGACATCCTGCCAGACTAGAAAGTTTAGGTGTTTTCTATATAGTATAAGTAATTTACCGACGAATTCATTCGTGAGTGTCTGATTGTACCTATATTATATGGATCTAGATTTAATCTGCGTTGAGATGATAGAGATACGTTGACAGAGATACGTTGATAGAGATATGTTAATAGAGATATGTTGATAGAGATATGTAAGTAGAGATATATCGATAGTAGTATATACTATATTATATAATATTTGAACCCCCACTTCATGAGTGATTAACCACTAGGCAAAATATTCCGTAAGTGTGCAAATATATTATTTTTAGTTTATATCGTGCTTTAAAAGACTATTAAATCTCTCCTTATGGTAATCTAGCTATTACAAACATTGGCACGCATTGATTTACAATTTCGTCTTCATCCGGTTTTCTTGTTCGTATTTTCGGTATTTTAGAGTTCCATAAGACAAAATAGAATAAAGTACCCCTTAAAAAGATCAATTAGTTTAAAACTTAAAGTACTCGTACATACATATAAATGAAAGATATGAAAATTGCAAATTTATTGGTGTATCACAGACAAAAATATCGGTCAAACGCGAGCAGTTCTCGTACACCGAGGGTTCCGTATATATTTCAAGATTGTAGATATTCCGCTGAGGTAAATACTACTTAAAAAACTGACACACTTAAATTTTCATTTTATTCTTTATATATACTGTAAGTTAGAACTTTCCATCAAATTTCATAAATCTAGGTCAAGGAAATACAACTTATAAGAATCAAAAAACTTAAGTATACGGTCGTATACACTCATTTTGTATCAAATGGACGACAGTATAAATTTGTATTGGTTTTTTTTTCTGGGATATAGAGATATGTTAATAGATATTAATTTCCTATTTTTAGATTATTCTGTTTGGTTGTACTATAAGATCTAACTTATTGCAAAATTTCATTACTCTACGGGAAGTACCCAATAGTATTTGATTACGCGGCGACTTTCATACAAAATTCAAAAAAAATAAGCTTAAACGCTCATATCTTTTGTTTGTATTAACTGCTGTGCTATGGAACCCCAAAACACATAGCTTTCACCTGCAGCTTTGACTTTGACTAGGCAACTTTAACCAATGGTTCAGAGAGTTTTACCGATACTACTAATCGTAATGTAATATAGCCTATAGCCTTTATTATGTAAATGGGCTATCTAACACAAATACAACTTTTATATTCAAAAGAGCAGGCCCTGTGATCAGAGCGTTCAACGAAGCAAACTCTTCAGTTTAGAATAAATTATTATGACCTATAATGCTCTTGACATTGTAAATCAGACTGATATGCATGCTGTCTTTCCAATCTACAGCTACAGCTACATTGAAAAGTTAATTTGCACTGTACATAAATATTACAGGGTGTAACGGAATATATATATATATATATATATATATATATATATATATATATATATATATATATATATATATATTATATATATATATATATATATATATATATATGTATATATGTATATATATATATACATATATATATATATATATATATATATATATATATATATATATATATTATATATATATATATATATATATATATATATATATATATATATATATATATATATTCAAGTGTATCAAATTTAGGCCACCAGCAGAGAACTGAGTGTCTTTATACTACATTGACTCAGATTATCCATAAAGCAAAATTAAAAAATCACGCCAATAGGTGTCGAACCCACGGCCATAACTTTTACCTGATCTGTTTAAAAAATATTCGAGCAAAACTCTTTAAAATCTTCAATCCGCTTGGACTATTTATCGTTATTATTTATTAATTAACAAAGTATAGCATTAGTATTTCATTTAATGTAGCCCGTATGCTTTTCTGATGTAGAAGCTAAGCAACTTTTCATCTAAACCCATTCAGTATTTTTTACATGAAACTGAAGCAAGCATCCGTCCTCACAAACTTTTATTATATTAGTAGAACTTACATTTATATATAGGCAATACATCTGTTCCTCCACTAACTCCAATATTGCTTAAGGCGTACTGTAAGTTAACATTGCAAGATTGATCTCTTATAAAGATAAAATACTCGATATTGATAAATTATTATTATTCCTATATCGAGTAAATTTATCATAGGTAAAGTTGTGTATACTTAGGGTTTATTATATACAGGTATATCTAGATATTTTATATATAAGTAATTAGGTAATAGGTTTATTAATAAGATAAATATACAAAAGGAAGATAAATAGAGAGTTGTTACCAAGCATATAAGAATTTTAATGTGATATGAACATGGCTAATTGGCGACTAATGCTTCAATGGTACCCATAGACAGATCAATTCTTACTTTTAAAGTTTTAAAAGTTTACTTAATAAATTTTGTGTTTGCACTTATATAGGTGCTAAAATTGGCGCTGTGGATAATTTGATATATAACTTTATTTTAAAAGAAGTATATTAAATTAAGCAAAAAAAAAAATTAATAAAAGTGTAAAATATTAATAAAACTATTATTAAATATTTATATTTATATTATAATTATAAAAAAACTCGAAATTAAAATGTAATGACTGTGCAACTGTTGACATATATATATATATATATATATATATATATATATATATATATATATATATATATATATATTTGAATTTTTAAAGATTCCTAAACATATATGTATCTAGGCCAAGTCAATATACATAATAAATAAAACTTCAAAATCTGTTAATAAAGTTAAGGCTACTTGAGATGCTATGGCTATTACAACTGGGTGATTCCAAAATTAAAAACGTAATATTGACTTGGCTATAATTAATTTTTCAAGAATTATTTTTGAATATCTGCTCCGAAAGCAATATCCGTTCTAAAAAAAATTATGTAAATAAATGTAATGATAGTGTTTTTTATGTTTAAGTATATATCACCAGATGAAATTGTTAAAGCGCTTAGAAACCTTTATTATAAAAAAATCAGGTGATTTATGGGTTGTGTCTTTTAAAGTGTTTGATGCTATTATATATATGTAAATGTAGCGCCTCATTTTGCTTTCATTTTATTACATAAGTAATAAAATGATAGAAAAATCTATTCTGTATATTAAACATTTTAAAAAATATTAATTGAGTCAGTTAATATATCGATAATAGAAGCTAAAAACCACTCAGCAGAATTTTTACCTGTCTGTCTATCTGTCCGACTTTTATTTGTATACCAATCATGCCAAAACTACTGGACAGAAATTAACGACTTTTTCATAGTAATATCTTACAGTCCCGACCCGCATAAATGATAGTATTGTCTGGATTTTACTAACGCGAACTATCTAACTTAAGCTGGCAAAGCCGCGAGCGAATCGCTAGTCTTCAATAAGTGTGTATTGTCCGGCACTTTTCCAGATCTAATAAAACATAGTAGAATAGTTCCGCTTTACAAAAGTGGAGATAGACTTGAGGCTGGAAACTACAAACCAATTTCTGTGCTACCAGCTTTAAGTAAAGTTTATGAAAGAATAATATTCAATCAGCTCACATATTTCCTAAATAATAACTGTTCCTTCCATAGTGAGCAACATGGCTTCACCAAGCATATTGAAAGCTACTCTTGATCTTATTGATTTATAGCTGAGCCACAAAATCCAGACGCTTATTATAAATAATGTAAAATTGACTGGATCTTCCCTAAGGATGTGACTTTCCACAAGGATCTATTCTTGGTCCCCTTTTATTTGTACTTTATACTAATAATCTTTCTTTGTAAATTTTATGTGCTAATATACTGTTCGCAGATAATATTTCTCTACCATTTAACGTTGACAGAAACAAAGTAAACTATAACTATGTGAACAGTTAATTTAGCCGTGTATTCTTCTATGGTCCGACGCAAATATATCTAATGTTGAACGCTAAAAAAACAAAATGTGTAGAAATTGCTTTATGTAATGTCAACAAACAAAACTTTAATCTCTCTATTAAAAGTGAAACACCTAACCTTCTGTTAAGAATCAACAGTGTTCTGATTATAGATTCTAAATTCTAATGGAATGCCCGCCTAGATACACTTGCAGATAATCTCAGCTCTGCCGCGTTCTCGATTAAAAAAGTTAAGACAAATGATAGATAGCACGCCGACTCGTTTATTTTAGCTATTTTCATAGTATTATGTGGAATGATATTATGGGCCGGCCTATTAACTTCTGTAATTATTCTCCAGCAAATAGCCGTATGATTATTTTTTTTAAGAGCTAGGGATTCTATGCGATATGTTCTTAAACAAGCAGGTATTCCAATAGTTGCTTCTTACAATGTATATTGTAAAATTTTGTTTGTTAGACCAATGTAACATATCCAATGTTAAACACATTGCAAAAGACAATAAAAAATAAACAATAAATAATAAGCTTGTAACGCCTAGTTATCAAAAGTTGATAAATTTTGATTGAAACTTGATTTGATGAAAAAAATTTGATTTTGGTTGAATCATTGATGTTTCAGAGTGTACGCGGCTATAATAAAATTACGTAATCTACTCTACATATGCCACTACTGAAATTAAAAAAGAAAATGTTTAAACAGTGCTCGTGAGTAAAGCCTATATTACACTGTTCAGTAATATTCAAATGAAAAAATGTATGGAATTCATGTTATTTGGATTGTATGCGAGATGCTACTATATAATAAATATTGTAATATTTATATTTAAAAGAGCAACTGTTGAGATTTTTGCCGGCTCTACTTAGCAGAACTGCCTTCTATACCGTTGGTAGTGATAAATTCATTCGACCATTCAAAAATGCTTGTAAAAGTCTATTTGAATAAAGAATATTTTGAATTGAATTGAATGGTGAATTTCCGCTAGTAAATACGAAAACGTGAAACAGAGTGATTTCCTACTAAATTATTTCTACTGAGATACCTTGTAAAAATCTCGCTTTTTTAGTAGATTTGTTCTAAAATATATTTACAAATATAGAGACTAGGATTTCAAATAATATACACGAATATTACCAAAAAGCAGCTTTATTATAGGATCACATCCAAAAGTAATGGGTTTAGTACACGAGTATTACAATATATATTATGAAATTACAAAAAAATCACTTATATTTAGTACTAAACTAAATTATTTAACATATTTTTGTATTTAAGATATAATTTTATTTAAAAAAAATGTAATTATAGATATTTTAAGAAATTCTGAGCAAATATACTTATTATATTAATAGAAATACATTAATAAATTAAAATCTTGTTTCAAATCAATAAATTATTAAACATTATTCAAAAATAACACATTTCATTTCAAAAAAAAATCTTGAAAATTCGGTATACATAAAAGAATTATATAATTTTTCATATATAGCTTAGAATACATCAAAATTAAAGTAGACTTAAATTTAAAATCATAAATTCTTAATTCTAGAATCCTCGTGTACAAGAGAAGCAGTACTATAATTATGGGGTCTTTAGTATACTTAGTGCTTACACATATTCATATTACAAACAAATTTTTGACAGCCAGTATATAGTATTTATATAAAACCAGGTTCACATAAAAATAATAAATACGAAAGATAACTACGAAGGTATATGACACTTTTATAGATAGATATATCTATACATATCTTTATCTTTTTGATTTCAAATTTCTATAAAAGTCACATCAATATCGTCAAAGCTTTCAAAAGTGCAGTAGAACTTTCACAGTTGACACAAACATAATAAAATAAATATAGAATTAATACAAATCTTTTAGATAAAAAGGGGCCTAACTATATAGTAACGTGGATAAGTTAACACGTTGATATTATATAAAATAAAAGATATACACACTGTTTGTTCTGAGTGACACGCATATGATATCATGTAAAGCGTACATTTTAATTAGACAGAGCGCGACGGTGAAATACTGGGGCGTTGCATATTTTTTACCTTTTTTATCTTTTATGCTTAGAATTTGTTTTGGCATAATAAAAAAACTATTGTTTTAATATAAATTGTTTGTTTTTAATTTATGGTGTAGCAGTTTCATCCAAAAAGTCAATATTTGAGAAAAAAAAATGTTATTAAAAAAATAACTTTGAGTATAAGTATAAGAGTTATTTTTTTAATAACACGCTCTGAGTTTTTTAAAATAACGTTTTAGTTTCATAATACTGTAAATAAACAATGTGTTTAATGTCCAGAAGATTATCGAAGAACAATTTCCAAACGTGTCTGTCAAATTTTATGAATAAAAAAAATTTACAAAAAATTATATATCAATTAAATAAATAAATGATAAGTATTTAAGATACTAACGTTTGATGCAGTAACAGACCAAATAGCGTATGTTATTTTTTCTATTGAACAGAAAACTTGTAGGAAATCAAGTGGAATCTGAGAACATTGAAGGTCATCGTAATTACTCGCACGTATGTAGTCTTGGTACATAATCATTTTCAACAGCCAAGGGACAGACAGTTTCGTTTCTACTAAATTCCCTGTTCACATTTTAAAACTTTTTTTTTTTTTGAAAAAGCTTCATAAACTTTTCAAAAGTTCTTATATCATGGCCAATTTAACCGTTTTCACTTGACAGGTGGTCGAACCTACTACTATGACGCGTGTTGATTACATTATCTCGATGTTCTAATATAGTAAATAATATCTGGATTTCCTTTTATTTACCAAAAGTTGTTAATGCCTGACATCCGAAAAGTCAGTTACTAGCTATAAATTGTTGACTTGAAATATTGTTTAGCTCTTGATTTACTCCTAAAAGCTTGTCTAGATTTTCGAACCATACATTTTCATCTCCCTATAAAGCTATTTGACTAGCTTTATTAAAACATATTTACGTATGTACGTTGATACGCTTGTAGCTTAGAAAAGTTGCACCGAATTTTATTATAAAATTGAAATGGTAAATGTGAAAATATATCGACATGTTAACTGTGATCCACTGAAGACGGATTCATATCACATAGGGCGCAATTAAATATAGGACAGGACATATATTGTTAATATTTGTGATACTATGTTATTACATGTATACACTAGACTAGACGTAGGGCTTAGTGTTAACGCACACCGTTCTCTACTATTAGCGAGATTGAGGTTTTTGTGCGATGATTAGTGAACTTTGATAAAGTGCTAATATGTGTTAAATATTATTTTATTTAAAAATTTTCTTATTTGGTGATCGAATTTATCCTTTATATAACAGTTTGGCTTAATGAGCCAATATATTATATATTTCAAGTCTAGTGTATATACGTTATAACTCATGTTTGCTGATCTATGGTTAAAATTAATGACACAAACAAGAAAAAAAAAACACAAAAAATTAAATTAAAATTAAGTTAAATTAAATTAAAAATAAGTGAAATTATGTGTAAATTATAATCAGGAACAGCTCAGAGCTGTTCAGTAATAAATCGGTACCACATTCTACCGATTGCACAAACGCAATCTAATATCATGTGAAAATGGTATATAATAATGGAGTGTATTGTAACCACAAATCACGCAATCATCTTAGTATGAACTACGTACACACAGAAACACATCCTACAAACACCGATTTTATATATATATATATATATATATATATATATATATATATATATATATATATATATATATATATATATATATATATATAGACTAATTAATATTACATATTAAATTTCCATATCAGTCAAACCTTAATTTACTTTGCCAACGTACCTTAAGAATTTTGCAGTCGAAACGTTTCACCATACGTGTACATATATATATATATATATATATATATATATATATATATATATATATATATATATATATATATATATATATATATTATATATATATATATATATATATATATTATATTC
This sequence comes from Dione juno, assembly GCA_037127375.1. Taxonomy (NCBI): domain Eukaryota; kingdom Metazoa; phylum Arthropoda; class Insecta; order Lepidoptera; family Nymphalidae; genus Dione; species Dione juno. The sequence goes on along the minus strand of JAXRJS010000004.1, from coordinate 10,837,438 downwards.
TTATATAGTATGATTACATCAATACACATAATTAATTATATCTATAACATACAATTATGCTCTTAGTACTAAAATTGAGTGGCTACAAAGATTTTTCAGGAAGATTTTTGAATAGAGTCTGAATGAAAGCTTTCAAAATAAGAATTAGCAATCAAATTTAAAATATCACCATACTGCAGTAGAAATTTATTTTCAATAAAAATTTAAATCAATATCAATCTGTATTGAAAATACAACGGGCATATACAATAATTTTCATAAAATTTCATATTTAAATTTCTCTTTTATTATACAATTATGTACTGATTTAGGTGCGTGAGGAAAACCATTGTGAATTGGATTCTCTCATTAATAATCAAAAATCATAAATTAAAAAAAAAATCTTAGTCTATGATTACATACTTAGAGTACATGCAGACAGACAATACCATATTTATTAATATCATGGTAATTCTTAGTGATACCATAAATACTGATTATTAAGTGTGATATATTATCATGTATATGTCATGTTATTATAGAAAAGGACTTACTTATTACTGCGCTTTAGCACACTGTTATCTTATATGTTGTGATCTTTTTGATCATCTTACAGCTTTATACGCTGCGTCCTTATATCTATAATATATGTATTAATATCATTATTATATCTATAATATATGTATTAATATCATTATATTCGTACTATAGATAATATAAGGGTAAGGATATGTAAAACTATCACACAATTAGTCAACTAATGATGGATAGGGATTCTCGTGGTGAATTAAAAAAAAAATAATCAAACAGCGTACAGCGGTGTACAAATAAACATTGCAAGAATCGAAATGATATGAATATGAAACATATTACCGAGCGGGTTTGTCACGAAATAGTTGGGTTTTTGACATTTGTGGATAAAAAAAAGATTAATTAATAGTATTGATAGCCCAAATAAGAGAATAACAATACAATTGCCTCCATTATAATGGAAAATATATACTGAGACCAAAGAAGTATAGAATAGATTAAGCTTATATCTATAGACTCGAATATTATAATATTACGAATAGCTTACTTCAATAGAAATAAACAAAAAGAGCCCAAATGTTCCTTAAAAAGCGAAAATAGCCTAATAAAACAAAAATATCAAAAGGCAAATAAACGTGTAACGAATTTTGATAGAACACAATAGAATTGAATGTCATATTGATATACATTCGTTATATGCATTTATTTACAACAAGCCATATTTGAAGGTTTATCATCAATTTCAAATAAATCCTCTGGTTTGTATATAAGACACGTGTATGCCATGATTCCTCTTATATCTACAGGAAAATTTAATATACAAAAGTATTACAGCTAATTGCTACCATTACCACCCAAATTGAGAAAAAATTTTCATATTTCTAAATCATATGAAAAATTAATTATTATTAATGATTTCAATTAAAAAAAATATCTCATCGTTTTTAGTGACGCTGGTTTTTAGTGACGATAAGCGTTTATTTTGTTCGCTTGTTCATACCAATCGTATTATAAATTCGTCGATCGAATTAATTTGATATTTATGATTAAATTAATAATTTTGTTTTAATTTCTTTCATTTTGTTTTTTTGTAAAGATCACAATTTTTCTAATAGTGTTTTTTTTTATTTTTTTATTTGGGCATTTCCATTACGGAGCATCATTTTTCCTCAAATTGTATGAAACATTGAAGATATACGAGTAAATGCTGATCGATATTTTGTCTAAAAGCTTACAGCATTGTCTTTGTAGGTTCTCACTCAAAATATCGTATCTTCCACATTATTTATTGTATTATTATAATAGATTTTTTTTTAATGTTAATTTTTGGTTATTCTATGGTTTATTTACAGCTACTCATTTTGGTGTTCTGAATCTTACAGTGAAACTATGTATATAGTTTCGTATACGTATTTGGTAATTATTATAACTAGATATATTGTTTCTGTACTTTATTATTTATATCTTAATCTATGGTATATATTTTTTTTTTGTATTTTTGTTATTTTTGGCTTATTTATTATATAATCATTATTAAGTTATTGGTAATTGGTATGTATATGACTATGTTATGTGACTATGTTATATAGAATGTTATCTGACTGAAATGTAATGGTAAGCGAAAAGCAAATAAAAAAAAAATAACAGAACACGTAAAACCAAGCTAAAACCTCACAAACGTATTATAAAATTAATATAAGATTAATATTAAAAAAAAATTAAAAAAATCCAATAAATTAAGAACTAAAAGCTATAAGCTAAGCATATTTCATATAGCTTTCAAGCTAAATAAGACTGACGTGGAAACAATAAGTAATGACATTAATCACACCATCGCATGTTTTAGCAAAACGTCATTTGCAAAAGAAAAATTAATTTTCTCGCATCATAATGACTTCGTTTCTAATACTATACTATTGTTAGTTAAAATGTATAAAACAAGCAATAAATTGGAGAATGGGGATAGACATTGAGAAACTTATGTTTAAGCTACTGCATCCCTTGTGCCTCACTTTTATACTACAAGATGTTAAATCTACAAATAATAAAAATGCTAAAACTATTTCATAAAGCCCAGTAATAGGTAGAGTTTTGAAAAAAAAAAGATATTTAAAATAGTTATATAAGGAAATCAATTCAAAATATGAAAAGAATTTATTAAAGATGATGGCAGATTTAAGTAAATTTTTAATAAGATCGCTAGTAAATTATTAGTGTAAGTATTTTTACTTAATTGTGTCGTTTGGAATGTAACATAATTTGTGGTTAAATAAATTTATGTTAATAAAATATTCATATCATTTAAATAATCATAATTTAAATTACATTTAATTTAAAGTAACTTTTTTTTGTTTTTTTTATTTATTTACTTATATAAGCACCAAAGAACAAAGTGACGAACAGATTTTGAAAATAATCAATTCAAAAAAATAAAAACAAGACAAAAAATTTATTGTGATAAATGACAATACAAAAAATAATTTTAAAATATTACTGGGCTCTATACATCTTTAGTCGCCTCTTACGACACGTTAGATGATACGTTGGTGCTATTCTTCACCCGGACACCACACGGGGACGAATTAAAAGAAAAAAACAACTTAAGAATTACAAAAAAATCGATAATAATATCGATATCAATGTTATTACACACAGACATACTGGATTTATTGTTTGACAGATCAAATCTATAGCTTGGGGAAACCTTTGCTTGTATGGGAATGCTTTTATTTCTATGGGCTAAAATATAAATAAGCTTAAATTTTATTTATTTTTTTAAGCAAAATGAATAAACGTATTTACGATGAAGCTAAAAAGTACCATTACTTACTGCCGTTTCACTGGTATTCCATAGTTCCATGACAATTACAAATCAATAATTGAATAAATTCTCTCGAATATATCGAAGACTATTTAAATTTAAATCATATATTTTAATATTATTCTTGCAAACGTCCCGTTAATCATTTAAAAAACAATTTAGGTATTACTAAAATTATAATAAATCTAAGTGCGATAACCTAACATATGTGATAAGCTTTACCGGCTAAATAAAATGAATGTAATGAAGAAAATGATAAGCATTAGTAAACTTATTAATTTAATATTAACAACAGCTACTGCGAGATTTGTGCCACAAATTATTATAACTTAGCTAATAATAATTATTATTAATAAATTGCAAAAAAAAAATTGTTAAATATATTTGATAGTTCTCACTTAGGTTCGGGTGTGTTTAATATACTGGCTAAAATTTGAACGTAGCGAGATTTAAGTGAGACTTGAAAATACTTATGTGTCTTGCTTTTTCGACGGAAACTTTAAGTACAATAGAAAAGTTCGAAAATAAATAATTATGAATAATTGCGATCTATATTATATATGATTATGATTATGATCTTACTCTAATAATTTATTTAAATCTTCATATATTATGTTTTAACATATCATATCTATGTACAATTGAATACATGTGTGTACTGTCCTGCTGCTATATATATATATATATATATATACATATATATATATATATATATATATATATATATATATATAATATATATATATATATATATATATATATATATATATATATATATATATATATATATATATATATATATATTATATATATATATATATATATATATATGTATTAGTTAGTATTACTTCGAGATATTGGACTGTATCTGAATTTAACATTATTGTTATAAAAATATCTTGTATTGTTTCCATTGTAATATTTTATTTGAAGAGGTTTAATTGATTGCTTATGGGCCATTATAGTGTTATTACTTGATGGAGGATATATTCATGCTGTAAGTTATAGTTAAGTTAGTATTTGGAATTTATTAGTGGTTAGGTTTATTAGTTGTAATTTACATATAATGACTATATCGTATATATATATATATATATATATATATATATATATATATATATATATATATATATATATATATATATATATATATATATAGTATTTTATGTCTTGTACGTTAATTATCCATAAGTAGAAATACCACTTTTTCGTATGACATTCACGCTCGCACTCTTCAATAAACACATAGCGCACAAAAACACACAGATACAAAATAAAACCGTTGGAATTAAACTTTTTTAGTAAAAACAATTATAAATAACAAAAATTTTGAAATTATAACACCTATTTGTGTCAAAATCATAAAAATAATCACGTATATTTAGTGTACATATATGAAAGCACATGATATATATATGGTGGTACACATAAAGCACTGTACGCAATGACCGCAATTAATCATGAAAAGGCACGCGGTGTATGTTCACTACTGTTCTCTACAACTACCTCTACTACTACCTCTACTACTACTACTATTCTACTATAATAATATCGTATTTGCAATTAAAAAGCTTTACAAAGCGCGGCAATTAAAATTTAAATTTAATCCATGAAGTAAACAGTAACAGGTGGCATATATCTAATAAAAAGAAAACGCGTTTGCCTAAGTACAAACGCATGTATTGCTAACAATACGCAGGCAGACGAGAGAATCTGATGACAGGTCTCTTTTCTCTCCACTTTCCCTCAATTAATATATCCATCACAGGATCTTTAAGGTGATTGTCAACTGACTTCAAAAAACCGGCGATTATTTCATAGAGAATAATATTTGAGTATGACGATCTATTTAGGCATCTATTTAAGCACGTGTACCAAATTTTATATGTCATTACTGTATGTTAGTTTTGTATGTTTGTATGTTTGTATATTTGTCGTATGTGAATAAAATTGCTTTCTTAATTCCAATACATTATAAATTAGAAAGCAGTCTAAGGATTTCTAAAATTCGTTGGGTAATTTTTGTGATATATGAATTCACGCATTTCTGGAAGCGTACGTATTAAATTAACACCAGCTATTAGTATTATTTTTTAGGTTATTAGGTAATTTCATTTGCTATATAAATTAAGATATTGACAGTATCAAGTAAGAGCATATAACAATTCAACGGAATAAAAAAATAATAAAAAAAATGTTAGGAAAAATGAGATATCCACGTATATCTCAAAGAAAAGTTCTCACAAAACAAAACTATCTGTTTTTAAATGAAACAATCGCTAGCAAAATATAATATAAAATTTTACTATATCTATCTTTGTTATCCTATATGTTTAATTCCAGCTCAATTTATTGCTAGCATTCCGAATTTTAGACCGTTTCATTGTCATTCCTTATAACAGTCTGATGCTATAAGTCAGACTTTGTATATCTTTTTTTTATTATAATATTCTACAACAAAACATGTTGACTGCCGACACTGCGTATAGATATATAGTTATATACCACAAATATACCATGTAAAATTGTCATGGTGTAACCTGCATGTTTCCCGGTTCCAATTTTCCGCCCACTAGTTTACAAGAATTCATTCTATTCGAGTGGGAGTCGAATTCAGAACCGTCGAGTTTACAGTTTAGCATCGTTCACGGCACAGCGGAACGTTGTCGCGCCCCATCGCGCCACCATGATTGCCTTGATGTTAATATTTAAAAAAATTATGTAAAATAAATAAAAATCATATATAATTTAATTAAGTTAAGTAAGAGCTTCATTGATACAGGGCTTTCTACGTCAGGATGATTAACAAGCAAACATTAAATATGTGTACATATGAATGTATCGCTTAAAAAATATGCATAATTGATTTTAAGTTCGTCCTACTATCTGGAAAGGTAATCGAATCCCTAACTCCTGGCTTCACAGTCACAGGCAATAACTAACATGGATAACCGCTTTTTTTTTCATTTAGATATCCTCCAATATCTCGAAGCATATTTATAAATGTATGGATTAAGAATATATCAGTAGTACGTACATTTTGGCACGTCGCCTTATAAATTTACTTATAAATAGCATGCATATTATTATATATAAATAAAATGTTTTATATTTTTATTATATTTACTTACCTGTAGGCCATCGGCCGGTATCATTTTAAGCCAGAAATTAGTCCCACAATCATTAAGAGAAATAATATGAAAAAGCTGCCACTATTGATATGATGATACAACTCAAAATTTTATAATAATATGAAATGTAAAGAGACCTCGTACGAACTGGAAAATAAAATAAAATCAGATTAATTGATTGGTGTATTAGAGCAGCCGACTCCTAAAGTATATTTAACTTATAGGTTTAAATGGACATATTGTCTGTATACAATAAATTAGATTGGTATCCAATAGCGAATTTCAATTTTCAAGGAATAATCTCAATATATTTGGCTTCTTAATATACAGCCATATACAATTTTAATTTGTGTTTTTTTTTAATAGTTTAATAAATACTTATTTTAAATTAGTGAACTAGTATATATGCGTACATTTTTTTTAATGATTTTTTTTAACTTTATAACCCAAATTTAAACTTGTGAAAGATGTAGTAGAGATGTCAACAGTATTTCTAAATTTTTGAGTTTGTTTAATATCAACTATGGACTGAAATTTCAATTCTGTATTTTATCTAGTTGTCTCATTTTACATTGTCACCAATTTCATTCAGAAAATATATGATTACAATAGAATATTCCTTCAAAATAGATTGACCAGAATCATTTATAGAACGATCTTATCTTAGAAGATAACTTTATATATTATTTACCATAATCTATTTATGTACACACTTGAAGTCAAACTACGGAAATTCGTAATTTTCGAAGACTATCTATATAAATTTACAATCTATAAGTCCTGTACTCTTGTTTCAGGTGACAAAACACTATCCTATAAAACCTATTCATAGAAAAATATTTTTTCTATGTATATGCCAAATAATTTAATAATTCTAAGATAAGATACGTAGGTATATATATATTATATATTAGATAATAATATTGAAAAGTTCATTGGTCTTAAACCAAATCATCTTCATATCATATAATTTCTTTAGAAACATGCAGCAAATTCGTTGACAGATAGCGTAATGGGGTGGAATCGAGATTTGTGGTCGCAGCTGGGTCGGTAGAGAGCAAGAAACGTGATCGTCTCGACACCGGGGGTGTCGGGGCACGATGTTAGCTGCCCTTCACCAAGTAGGGCGCATGGATTGTAGCCACGCTCCTTAACTCGGTCCTTCCAAGCAATTCTTCAGGATGGTCATGTTCATGCTCTCTCCGTTTTTCCTCATTCGTATAATATTGGGCTGCACGACGTCTCGAACAACATAGGACAGTGGTCACGACTGCCAATATCGCAACGCAAAGCAACATTAACCCAGCGATGACACTCATTTGAGCTTCGTGTGTGGTCGAACAGGCTTCTAAATTATCATACACGAGCTCTCCAAATGTGACACCGTGCAGTCTTAAAGGCGAATGACATCTTAAATTACGAATTGTTGTATTTAAAACTGTAGTTGCCATAAAAACTAGCATCGTACCTGCGGAACATTGATCGCATCGCCAATGATTTTTGGACATATCAACGTTTGCGATTGCTTCCAGTCTCTGTAGATCTTCTTCGTTGAGGGTCTGGAGTTTGTTCTTGGATATGTCGAGTCGTTGTAAAAATTTCGTCTTCGTAAGTAGTTTGTACGGAAACAATGTCATCTTGTTCCATGACATATCCAAAGTCACGAGGTGTTCATTATATATGAAAAAATTTGGTGGTATTTCGTGTATAGATAAGTTGGCCAGTCCTACGCCGTGCAGTTCTGGTAGTATTTGTAGAACAATCGCTATTTCATTTAGAGGCAAATTATTGCCACTAAAGTTAATAGTCTTCAAGGAATCAACAACCGGCGCAAATGTCTGCAAGTGAAATCTATCCATTTTATTGTGGCTAATGTCTAGATGCATAAGCGTCGTCAAATTAGTGAGGGCGGCAGGCGCCAAGAGGGCGAGACGATTGCGTGCCAACGAAAGCACTCGTAATTCCCTGTTCCTTCCGAACATGTTGTCCACAATTACTGACAGTTGATTACCGTCCAATTTCAACATTTTCAATTTTTTCAAACTAATAAATTCATCTGATGTCAAATATTTAAATTGATTTTCACCCAAATCTAATTCATCCAAATGCGGTACTAAGTGATAAATTTGTGTGTTCACTCTTCTTAGCAAGCAACGCCTGCATTTAAATATACGGAGATGTTGAATGTCCTTGAACACTTCTGGGTTTAAATCAGTTAGAGGATTGTAGCTTAAGTCCAAAAAATATAGTTTCGCCAACATCCGGAAGAGCCTTGGTACTAGCACTGAAATTTGATTGTGCGCCAGACTTAAAGTCCTCAATGCGGTCAAATGTCGGAATGTCTCACTTGGCATCTGCTCAATGTTGTTGAACCCAAGATGCAATTCAGTCAAATTAATTAGGCCACGAAAGTTGTCAGCGCCAATACTAGTGAGGTTGTTGTGAGTGAGGTTAACAATCCTTAAATTTTGTAAGCCCCAAAACGAATACTGCCCGATAGATGGTACGTTTGATCGGACTATGTGCAATTCTTTTAAATTGACAAATGGTACAGGCTGAGTGAAGATAGGTCCAATAGTCAGGTAATTTGGGCGATCCGGTGGTGCAGCAATGATCATGACGTCTGCCTTGTGGTCGAGGAAGTCCACGGGTATAGAGCGCATGTCCCCCCGCTTGCACTCCACGAAAAGAAAGCTCTCAGTCTCCTGGATGAAGGTATAGCGACACGTACACTCGCTTGGGCAAGTGATCTCCGCGCCATAGCTCGTCATTATCAGGCCAAAGACCCATGATAACAGTACCAATGTATTCCTGCAACAAAAAGAAGTAGTTTAGACTTAATTCGTCTAGTAATTTTAGGTTTTTGAATTTACTGATTTTAATAAAAATATTCGTTAATTTATTTGAACGCCTACTAATATTACAAATGAAACTCCCAGAAACTCTTGTTGCGCTTTCACACCTAAACCACTGAACTGATTTCAAATTATATTGGTACAAAAACTATCATTTATTACTAAAGGGATTAATATAGTGGATGGAAATTTGTAAGTAATTTGCCTCTCTGTAACTTTTAAACAACGCCACGCAATTGAACCACATTTTGGCAAATAGACAGATTTTTTTTAAAAGTTAACTTTATGTGCATGACACATGTATATTATATTAGACTGACGTGTTGTCAAAAAACATAGTGTATATATGTTGTGCTGTGTGTGTGTCGTGCTGTGTGTGTGTCGTGCTGTGTGTGTGTGCATTGCTAACTTTTATCTTTACATATATCAAAGCAATGCAATAAATAGTAAATTTTATATTTCAAAAAAATATAACAAGTAAGGACCACAGTAACTATATTTTTATTTTATATATAAAAAGAAAAAAAATTAAAAGAAGTAAAATTAAATCAAAATTAAAAAAAAAAAATAAACAAATCATATTTTAGTACAAATGTTAAAAATCATCAATTCGCTTTAATAAATTAATAATAGAGTAATTCAAGTGGGCGAAGCCGCGTGCGGTTGGCTTGTTAATAATAAATAATATTTTAATTCATAAACTAATATCCAAGTGACGCTAATTACCAGAGAATTTAATTAGAGACATTATTAATATTTGAGTAAACGTCACTTTTGATACGAGTATTCGTAACGATAATGAAAGTGTATTTGGATAATCCAAGGTATGCCGTGTACTAGGTGATGTATGTGTTTGTTATTTAATTAATAACTATCCGTGTATACCGTCGTGGCGCAGAGGCACAGCGTCTGCCTGCAAACGGCGACGGTTCGTGGGTTCGATTCCCATGACGGGAGAATTAATTATTATCATTTTCTTCGCTCTGGTAACAAGGCAAACGCGCAGCGATGTCAGTTCCGTCACTCGAAATGCAATGCCTCGAAAAGCGGAAAGCGCAGAAAGGAGAGTTTTAGCACTAGGTTCCTTCTACCTACGGTACAGTACGGTAAGCAGAGGCCTACCCTGCTATGTGCTGGATACAGTGTGAAATACCAAGTACGTTACTGTAGTGTTATAGAGTTTTTAAAAAATGGTCAAGTGCGAGTTGGACTCGCCACCGAATATACCGTACCAATGTCATTATTGTAGATCAGTTGTATAATTTTTTCCTTAATTTTTAAATTAAGCTCTAATTCCTTAGCAATTCCAAATTTCAAAATATTAATATCTCAAATGCTAATGTGTGAATACATATTTATAACATTCAACGGTCTAAGCACGCTAAATGCTACTTCGAATTTATATCTAAAACAAATTGTATGGAGAGCTGTGAAATTAGTGTTGTACTAAATTCGTATTTATATGTTTAATGCATTAGCTATTTTCATTTTGTTAAATGCACATATAAATACTTTGTAATAGAAAAATTTCTTATTTAGATTTTAATTCTCAACAATGGAATATTTATGTATGTGTGTATACATGTATGAATGTGTGTGTATTATAACGTTTAAATATACAAATATTTAATCGAGAGTATCTTATTTCGTATTGTGACCAATTTTACATATTAAGTTTTGCTGATTGCCAAGAATCTCGATTTCCTATACCTAGCAGGAATAAAAATTGGTTCAGAGAGGGCGTAGTGACAAATCACTCTATTTATAACATTCCATTTTAGAGACACTAACTTTCTATGGGCGAAACGTAACCTAGGGCTTAATATAACAAATGGCAATATATATATATATATATATATATATATATATATATATATATATATATATATATATATATATATATATATATATATATATATATATATTAAAGTTAAAAATTTTCTGCACAATTGGTGTCAGATTACTCTGATCTATTAAATACGAAATCTTATATTTTTCTTCAGAAATAACGTCATATCGTTATCGATATCTAATAAAATAAGCTCTTTATATGTTTTCTGGCCACTGGTGCGGAATGGGATATTCGTTTGAATGGTCTACGAGTGCTACGATTTCATAGTACTAAATGCATTTTCATTTTCTAACATTCGATAAATTATGGTATATCTAACTTCATATGTTGGTAATTACATAATTACAATTTACATAATATATTTATATGAAATAGAAATAAATTCAATCGTGGCACATTGGGATGGCGTCTGACTTGAGACAGTAGATAAGGGTTCGATTCCCACTCGTGGGATGATTTTTTTTATTTCCTCGCAGAATGTGGTCCACCACTTAATAAGCAAGTGTGGAATTCAGACGGAACGAGGAGTTCGTATGAAGAAGAAGTAAGCTAACATAATTGAAGAATAAATTAAATTAATTAAAACTTTTACTTATGATGCTCTTATCATTTTCTCACATAAAGACTAGTCAGAAAAATCAGTCACTGTCTATTGGATATTATTTTTTTTTACTATCATAATTGTTCACTTAAATTTGAGATGCAATAAAGGACCGTCGTGGCGCAGAGGCAGAGCGTCTGCCTGTAAATGCGACGGTTTTTGGGTTCGATTCCCATGAGGGGAGAATTAATAATTTTCATTTTCTTCGCTCTGGTGACAAGGCAAAGCGCGGCGTTGAGTTCCGCCACTCAACACGTAATCCGCCTCGAAAGGCCAAACAAAAAAAAAATGCCTTAACACTAGGTTCCTGCGGTTCTCTCTGCCTACTCTGCGTGCATGTGCGGGATACAGCGTGAAGCTATTATTATTATTATAACAAAGAGGAAAGCTACGTCACTCCGCCTTCCATTCTCCATACAATCAAAGACAATATGTTTTATGTAGCTGTAATTCTTTCGTGTTTTAGTAACACCGCTTCAAACCCGTAACTACATTTATCAGTGTAACTTGTACCTACTGAGCCACTATGGACCATTGATAATCAATCTTCACTAGTAATAATGTATCATATAAAATAATCAGTAAATTAATTATCATATAAAATTGCATTATAAATGATATTATTATATTGAAATTACAAATTTGTATTTAATTGAATCTTCATATTGTTTATACATAAATATATATATATATATATATATATATATATATATATATATATATATATATATATATATATATATATATATATATATGTATATATATAATATATATATATATATATATATATATATATATATATATATATATATATATATATATATATATATATGTCATACGTATAAATTTCTAAGTAAAATGTATTTGGAACTTATGTCTAAGTGTTATAACTGATGAGCTTAATTTATGTGACGCTTGTTGGTACAAATATCACACGATTCCATGTTACTTTTCAATACTGTAAAATCGGCGGCCCTTAACGATGAAGAGGAAGGACGTAGTGTTTTAGCACTAACTTCTCACTGCTGTCATGTACTATACTACCACATATATTTAAATACTACCGATTATAGTCCTGTTTAAATATATTAGTGAGATAAATTCTGCCTCGCAATGGATAGTAGCAGTAGTAGTAGTAAGTAGTATACTCTCTTGTCAAATAATATTACTTAAGAATAATTTCCGGATAGTCAAAATTTGAAAAAGAAAAACCTACCAAGATGCTAATATGAAAAATAAATTGTAACAATCGAATAAGAATCGAATAAGAACCGACGTCGCTCGATATAAATTTACGGTTTAATAGGCTGGAGCGCTTGGACGGTCTCCAAAAGGCGCAGGTTCGAGTCAAGATTTAAAATTATATACTATTGCAAATAAACTACGTAAGGTGTCAATAAATTGAATAAATAATTAGTATAGTAATATTCTAATTTTTTTTTCCGCATACAGCAGGGTAGCCAAAGGGAACCTAGTGTTAAGACACTCCGTTGCCCGGTTTTCTCCGCGTGTTGCGTTGCGGAACTCAATACTCAATACCAAAGCGAGAAAAATGCAATTTTTTCATATACCCCGAATGGAAATTGAACCCACTAGCATCGCTACAAGCATATGCTGTAGCTGCACGACAACAGTAATTAATTTATAAATTTCTAAAGAAACAGAGAAAGGGTACCCCCATTATCGAAGCACAAACCACGCTGCCCCAGAAGCGTTTTAATTTCATTACAACAAATTGCCCTATTAAGTATCAACGGCCATTAGGAATGTAATTGTTGCTAACTGTTGGTCCGATGCAATACATCAAGCGGCATTAACGCTTTCTACGTAGAGAAAAAAAAAAAAAACGCCTCGCGAACTAAAATGAGATTACATGCCCTGAAATATGCGACTCGCTTTGTCTGCCACATCTAAACTCACTGAAAAATAACTCGGTGATAACAAAGGATTTTGACGGAGGGTCCACCAGATTAACGTTCAGTTTTACAGAGAGATCCTTTCTGTTTTTTTTTTATAATTTCATTTATAACACAACCTTATATAAAAAAAAAAAACCTTGTTTTTATATAATGCCAGATTAATATAAAAAGGTAGCGAGCGATGATATAGTCATTTTTAAATGGCAGCGTTCATAATACAACAAATCTAAATTTGTTCACGCATACAAATTACAACACGATGGCGCAATAGTACGAATACATTAAAAGCTCGTAAGTAACAAATACTATTCCAGTTTAGGCCAACCAGGCCATAAGTAACCATAGGTTTTTCACCAAACATATACTCTCTACAAATTTACAACAAAGCTATCAGATTGTTGAAAATATATAGCTTCACTTAATCTGATGTGGGAGGGAAGCTTATCAAAGCTTGTTTCCTCGCATTCACATTCCTCACAATCTATTTCCAGTGAAAGTTCAATGGAACTTTTGAAATATATCGATTATTTTTTATATGTAGCCTTTTCTCATTGATATTTTCATGTAAAAACATACGAGTATATATGTATAATATATTGGTAGCTTTTAAATAATTCATGTCGATAGAAATCATCGTTTACTAGTTGAGTATATATATATATATATATATATATATATATATATAGATATATATATATATATATATATATATATATATATATATATATATATATATATATATATATATATATATATATATATATATATATATTAATATTATAAAGCTGAAAAGTATGTTTGTACAAAACGCGCAAATCTCGGAAACTTCTGGTTCAAATTTATAAAAAATTTTTGAGTCGGATAGTCCATTTATGGAGGAAGGCTATAGGCTGTATTATATATACAATAAATAATTATTCAAAATGAAGAAGAAAGTCGTTCAATTCTAAAGATTTTCTATATAAAATTGATAATTTGAAGTCTTAGGATAAGACAATTTATAAAATAGAAATATTTGATAGATTAGGTACAATCATAAATCATGTGAGATACGTTTTGAACACGCCACTTATTAATCTCTTAGGTGTCGTGGCACTTCCCCATCAATTACCGCCATTGTCGCAATTATAACGAAATTCACATGTGATTATTAATGTTGTAGGTACGAGTAGTTTAGGTAATTTCATGTTAACTGAAATCATTATAATATATAATAACATATTCAATAGTCGCGATTTTTAAACATTTTAAATGTAACATGTTTTAATTGTTCAGCTTAGTATATTAACTGTACTATATTTTATATATATATATATATATATATATATATATATATATATATATATATATATATATATATATATATATATATATATATATATATATATATATATATATATATATGTATATATATATATATATATATATATATATATATATATATATATATATATATATATATATATATATATATATATATATATATATATATATATATATATATCGATACAAAAATAAAGTACATTATATTGAACTTGAATCAACATCCTTTGGATGATCCTTCCAGAGATTTCAACAATTGAACTAAACGAACTCGTCCCAACAGTTGAAAAATCAAATAAAAAATTTCCTTATGAGCACGTATGTAATTTATTATTAAATCCCGATTAAAACTTAAACAAATTATAAAACATATCATTTTTCAAAAAAAATAATATTTTTTTCATGCTTCATGAAACAAATTAGCATGTTTAAATGCCTTTTCAATATTATTATTCACGCTTGAGCTTTTAGTAGAGTAAGCAGAGTATTCTTCCCAATATTGAGCCTTTATGTGTTAAATGAGGGAACTCACCGCTTATTCTTGTCCTCCCACAGTCTCTCTCTAAATGAAAATAATTTCCCCAGGAGTGAGATTCTCCACTTTTTCAACAATATCCGTGAAAATATGTTAAACAAACACACAAATATAATGAAATATTTGATACAGAACGTTTTATATATACATGAATCTATGATATGAATGAACAACATTTTTTATAGCGCGTAAAAACTTTTCTCGGTGGAAATGATGTCCAAATTCCCATAAAAAGTTCGGCAATCATTTAGGATGTCAGCTTGCGACGGTTAAATACAAATTTCGTCGGTTCTTCTTCGTGTTATAAGATTAAATTTATTTCATTATTTGCCAAATGCCAGATTTTGGTGGACGCGAAGAAACTAAAGATGATGCTCGATTATCATAATAATGGCAGAAGCTTGAAAAGTTTATATTTTGTATATTCTTTTATATCAAAGTACCAATAAACTGGCAGAACTTCGTCACATATATTATTTATTTCTAATAGGCTACTAGAGCGAAGCCTGGATAAGTTTCGACATAATATGTCACATATAAAATATAACGGAAACACGCGGCGTTGAGTTCCGCCAGCTCCGCCGCCGCCCAGCTACCCCGCTATATGCAGCCTACAGTAGAGAAAAATAATCAAAAAATAAAAATGTACATAGAAAACGTATTCTTCAGTCAACAATAGAAGGTGTCGAGAACAAATATCGAATAGTACATTTAGAGCTTCTGTAAAGAAACAAACATTGAAAAATAAAGGTTGTATGATTTTTTCAAAACACAATGTCATTACTAGGGTCAATGGATTTACGGACAGGTGATTTGGAATCAAGCGGCGGGTTGCTAACACTTTTTCCTACAAAATCGTATGGCTAGCTTGAAATTTACGATTCACAACGTGTTAAATCGCAAATTTTAAAAATGTATAGAATATAATATGTGATTTTTATTATAATCTATTTACTGTCATGTTGAATCTGATTCTTATAATTTAAATTTAATTATTTGCTGGATGTTTAATATATTACTTGCATGCTCTTTAAACGTTATTAATATTTCTGTTAGTAAATTATAAAAAAAACGCATTAGTGGCGTTAAATTCCGCCTCCCAACATTCACAGTCACGAATTTACGTCGAGTTTGAACAATGGAGTACCTTCCAGCTAAATTGTCTCCATGTACACGTTTCACATTTTTTAAAGCTAAGCTTTTTAACGTAATATATAAAAATATACATAATAAAAAATCATATACTACTTTAGATAAAAGCTAACTTTATGTTTATTATAACTCAGGTGTGACATAACTTTGTCGTTGACTAAGAACTAGTTTACACTAAGCGCAGCTTGTTTGTGCTAGTATCGAGCGAGAGGAGGAAGGGGGAGGACAGAACAAGAAAAGATTGCGTTAATTAATTATTAAAGTTATTTTTTAATCTGATTGTTATATATGTTTGTTTTTAATAGTGTTTTTTTTCCTTTTATTTGGTTGAAATCAAAGTAAAGTGGAACTTAGATTAATAATGGAGCATATATTAAGTTAATAGATTTTTTTTTATAAAGGATTGAAATAATGTTTACTGTTTTCAAGTAACGAGAGCATCAATTCAGTGTTAGTAAATATCTATTCTATTAGAGGTAAGGATAAATATAAAATTTCAAGAGCTTTCGACTCGAGATCCTATTTCATTTTATAATCCAATTAAGCCAGCTAATGAATTGGTTTAAAATGGATCTTAATTGTTTTTATACAGTCTTGAGAGGATCTAAAAAAGGGATGTTCTATCGCTACCTCTATTAAAAAGCTAATTTCAATATTTTAGTACATTATATCATTTTAAAATCCTTTTTAAATATGAAATATTATATTTTAACATTTTAAGTGAAGCTGACTTTTGCTTCTTTTTATAGGCAGAGAATATTTATATATCATTATAATGAAGAGGTTAATGACAATAGACGAGGCGAATGAGGAATGTATAATAATACAAACAAGCTGAGGATCATTTTTAAAAATAAAATAGGCCGAAACCAGTGGTATATTCCCGCGTGACATAACCGACCGATCTAACCAAACAATTTCACTTGATTGCGGAGTCTAATTGCCGCGACGGTTGTTCGCAAAAAGTGCTAAATGGAAAAAAATCATATTTCACTCATGTTTATTTTCCGTACTGTTGAACAGCTGAAGCTATTGTCATGATTAATTTCATATATTTTACGTATGTATATTTTATGGTTTTGAGTTAAAATTACACTGGAGAGAAAAAAAATACAGTTATGGTAGGAATGTATGCGGTAAATCTTTACGCTATCTATATAGTTATTATAATATTTAAATTGTAACTTGATCATCCTCTGATAGACAAGATGTGGCATTGAATTCCGCCATTCAAATTTAGGTGGAAGCCAGAGAACGGAGTGACACTAGTTTTTTTATGCCTATCCTGCTGTGTAGTATAAGGCATGTAGCTGAAGCTCATACAAGTTTTATCTACCTAAAGTACAGAGTTTGTATTAAGCAACGACGAGAAAACAAGCTTTTATAAATAATCCACTATTTTCAAAGTGAATATAAATTAGGAAGTATCTATTTTTTTTAAAACTTAACTTAAAGTGAACTTAATACTCAACACGCACATTTTTCCGGAAGTCTAAAAGTGGGGAACGTAGTGTTTCAACACTAGGTTCCTCTATCTATCCCTATCCTGATGTATGCGTAATGCAGCATAAAGCTACAGCGCGACCAACATCCTCTGATAAGACACATAAGACAAAAGAATAATAATAACGTAACGTGGAAATTACCGTCTGAGATCACTAGAAAACCCTTTTGTCGCACTCTCATCCACAACAGGCTTTGTGTTTACATCAAGTGGAATGAACTTCACTGACTATTCAATATATTATAAAGTTAAATTTCATATAGATATATATTGTATGCAATTTTTTTTGTGTCAATCTCTATCCCGCATATAAGGAAGGGTGGACAGAGAGAATTTAGTGTCAAAACACCCCATTTTCCCCTTTCCGCCCAAACTCGAGACACTATGTCGTTACGTTACGTTACGTTTCAAATGCCACAGTAAAATAAAATTATTACAATATTATATTATTTATTAATTTTATATCAATGTAAAAGGTATACTTATTTTGCGCTCAACGTCGCATTCACCGAGCCAAATATTAACAATAATAAAAAAAAGAACTCGAATTTGGAAATTTACTCCACAGAGGCATTCCCTTAGCTCATAAATCTGTGAAATTACATTATAATATAATAATGCCGTCACGATTATTATGAATATTTATTAGATAGATCGATGTATATGAATAATGCATTACATGGAGTTTATTGCATAGAAAGTCTATATTCGTATATTTAATCGTATCCCGAATTATCAATGAGGTAGCCCTAAAGTCGGTAATATAACTGTAACTCGATGGGCCGTGGTGTGTAGATAAAAGGAAGCTCCTTTTATATCTCCTTGTACACGCTTCATAACTATTTTACAGTTGGAATTGGCTTTGTGGCCATAGAGACATTTTGATTTGGAACACACTACATATGTAGATGTAAATTAATTATGAATGCATTCATACTCGTATGATATACATACAGTATTATTTTTATATACTAAACAACTAAACTTTTATATACTTTCTGGTATTTAATACGCTCAGAACAAGTACTTCGTGAAAGTGCTTCGTAACTTCGTGTGCGTTTTTTTTAGCTTCACGTTCTATCCCGCACACAGTAGGATAAGAAGACGGAAGTAGTATGAAGACACTCCATTTCCCGCTATTTACCTATTTTCGAGACATAAGTACACCGTGAAAGCCTCTTAAGAACTTTGTGAATACTCAAAAATATGTATGAACAATTAGCTTTAATATTTTTTGTAAAAGCTTCTATACACAAATACCTGCTACTATAGAAAGTCAATCAATTTATAGTTCAGATATAAGAATAAGTACAGGAGATTAATCTATTACTATTAGTTAATATTTAACATTTTGCTTCCATATAATATTTGGAATTAACCACATAAAATTATATACTAAATAAAATATTATTTTTTATTATATATATATATATATATATATATATATATATATATATATATATATATATATATATATATATATATATATATATATATATATATATATATATATATATATATATACATCGTTAGTTGTAATTCGTTACAGAGAGGATGCCAGTACAACACTGATCCTACAGCATTTTGTAAGCCAACTTGGACAACTTTGGCGATTAAATGCATTTCAAGCACGAATATAATGCGACGTTGCTTCTTAACGTGAAAACTAATATACGTATGCGTTTTACAACACTCTATCGCAGCACGTGAGCATTACTGTGGTTCAATTTTAACAAACATTTATTTTTAAAATATAAAGCGTAAAATGCTATTCAATAATTATTAATTGTGTAAATTTTTTTATTGGCAATCTCAATTCAAGGAGTCCATCGTTGTTTTGCATTAATGCTATATTAACTTGTATACTGAGTTTTATTGCAGTCTATGTGTGTATTGTGAACGCTCTGTCGATATATCGACTTTATTTTTTTTTTTTCATTTCTCTTTTTTTCTTTCATTTTTCTTGATTTCGTAGACAATAGACGTATCTGAAATTGACCTATACACTGTAATCCTAGAGCTAGACTACCTATAGAGATTGAAATATGCAACGCCAAATTTACCACGATTCATAGGTGTGTAATAAATGTTAACATTATAATGTTTCAGCAAAGGTGTCCAGTTAAGCAAAGCTATATTCAGTAAATAAAAAGCTTGACGCTTTACTTGAAGCTAGTATTGAAATACTACGTTCTCCACTTTTTTTCGGTTTCTTCATTTTTTCGTTCAGTTTTCGAAACACATGAAAATAGCTACCGTCCGTTGCGTGTAAAGTGAGATGCTATACTATTGCGCCGCAACGGCTTCTGAGATAACACTCAATTGTGAAACTATAAGCAATATCACAAACTAAGTACTAATTACAACAACCCTTAAGACGTACCAGCTAAGACTGACCGACAACTAGCAATCAAAGTAAATATTATCGATACTAAAACTGACCGACACTCGGCAAGCATACGTATGTAAGTATATACCTACAAACGAACTGGACACTACACAGCAACTCTTTACATGTACGTGGCGGCTGAAATTGGCCGACATTCAGCAATCGTAGCTCGTAAACTGACTTTAGTTGACAAGAACTTGGCCGACAAGTTTACTAGATCGTATAAGTAATTAGCCAGTCACGTGCCAAATAAAGCGCCTTTTCCTCATACTTAAACGTAGTATGTAAGTACGTGTGAGAATAATTCTCATGAATGAGTTGAAGTTTTGCTGGCGTTATCGTTACAGCTTTGAAACGGTTTTCGTCGGCTAAAGTTAATAGATTGAATGGGCACTATTTGGAATATTCATCTAAATTGTAAGCTCTGGCTAAGTAAGGTGAATTATTAATAAATTTAAATTCAAATACTTTTATTCAAAATAAGTACACATGTTGTATTTTTTTTAACATTAAAACTATACTTATGATACACTAAAGTTAATGCCTCAGACCTGAGAAGACCTGTGACCTAGACCTAAAATATGGACATTTGCCAATTTAAAATTACTCATTGTTGACAATTTGGACTAGACTGGAGGAAGCATTTCGTATAAAATAATTAATAAAAAAACAATCAAAAAGAAATAATAAAATTCTAGAATATGTATAAAATTTGAACACGACAGGACTCAAACCCGCTCCTCTTAGGTACCTTCAACGCACTCATCACATACTTATATACATACTTTAGAGATATGTCAAGATACGTTTATTACTTACAACTTATTTTAGTTGCTAGTGTAATATTTTTTGCTTAGTGTGGAATACTTAAAAAAAAATTATGTTTTTGAAATATATAAAATATTAGATGGTGATATTGTTATATAATAATTAATATTATTAATAAACAATGATATTCATTTCATATCATATAAGCATAAGGCTATATAAATATATATTATTAAAATATAGCCAATTTTATAAAGTGTAAAATAAAAAAAACCATACTTAGGTCTTTTGTACCCAAAAGATCTTTACACAGAGCGCCGAATTTTGTATAGAATATTGAAATAAATTTATATTTACAATTAATTAACATTTTACTTAAATATAACGTTAAAGCTTTCTAACAGCTATATAATCAATACAAAGGCGACCGTTGTGAGGCAAAAGTTATTGTGTAATTTACAAATTATTAATTAAATAGCAAATGCTAGTCATCGAGGAGTCTCAAAGACCAGAGACTCAGCTCAGTAACACCATTGTTTCTATTTAAGGAGATTTCAGACTAAATTAGAGGCCCATGGAATAATGGCATAGGCTCTGATTGTAAATATGAAAGTTCTAGATTCAATTCTTATTTTGAAACTAAAAAAAAATAAAAAAATAACTATTAAATCTCATTTATTTTCAACCTGGGGACTATAGTCGCTTCCTTTAAACCAGCGGTCACTTTGAAGCCGATATGGCATACAAATATGAAAATGTATAACAATTTTAATACAAATGAAAATGAGTAATCGTGCATTGATATGTAAGGTGAAAGTGGCTTGGACAGATTTCGTTCTATATAAAATAAACAATAGCTGGAGCTGTGATTACGTGACGACGAAGAAGAGGTGCTGTCGTGACTTAAACTAGTAAAATGTAGCGAGAATAATAAGTAGGACAATTGTATTTCTCTAAGTTGAAAATATAAAGCTTTTAGGCATATATATATATATATATATATATATATATATATATATATATATATATATATATATATATATATATATATATATATATATATATATATATATATATATATATATATATATATATATCAAAAAATTGTATAGACAGAATGTTCTATATAGTGTCTAATGGAAGTTCGACGATCCTACTATGTCAGCGTACATCGGACGTGATAAATTTTAAGCTTTCTTTTGCTCGCTCCATTCGACCGTTGTATGATAAGTTCCTGTTAATTAGCATGACAAACGCGTTATACACTATCTCTCTCTGTTCATTATGAGAAGAAAAGGACGCCGCTATAATTATATAGTAGATACTCGTACATCTTTCAATACTGTTGAGGTATTAGTTTAAATTATACATCTAAAGAGGGAAATTGTATAAGAATGTATAAAGCCCATTTTTAGCTTAATTTCAAACAAATATTGTTTCAATAAGTCTATTGCTGGCTTACCTGGAACTATTAATAAAAATATTTAATATTTTTTCTACCGGTATTTGCACCGACGCGTCGTCAAGCCGTTAAAGCGTCAAATGCTTTTAACCACTTTATTCCAGCTTCATGCTCTAACCCGCTTAGCTTCGCTGTCCCACTTCGCTTAGTTTCACGCTATATACAGCTTGTTAATCAGACAGAACCTAGTGTTAAATCTAGACATTGCTATATTGGCCAGTAAAATGTTTCTTTGACCCGAGCGGAGATCGAACCCATAACCGACGCAATTACAGTCCCACTGCGCCACAAATCCTCACATTGTTATTATAATTACTTTAAAATAAGAATATTATAACAGAGTAAAGAAAAGTGTTTTTGTTTTATGTATTGATTATATACAACTGCAGTTAAGTATAGCTTAAGTTAGTAAGTGAAGTAAAAGTAAGTAAAAGTAAGATAGAACGTGATAACGTAAAAGTGAATCAGATTTGAACCCATGGCCCATCGTATACATACAGCCACGTCCCAAATTCGCACGGACATTAGGATAGTACAGCGATGAGAACGAATTACTGACCTAAAAAGGAAAGGTGGCACTAGCGGCTATATATTATGTCACTTAATGGAGCTTTCTGGAGAAAGCTCGTATCGGGTCAAGTTTATGTCGAATCAATAATTGTGTTATTGAACAATAAGTTTAAATATACTTGTGTATAAAAGCTCTATATATTTTAGTTGTTTGGACAATATTTTATTAAAAAATAAATTCTATTTAATATAATCTAGACTCATTTATTAATCAACGCCACTTTAATATTGAGGTTGAAGAGGTGGAAATTAACACTGTCATTTATCATATCAAATTTATTAAAAATAAATATTTACCTTCGTAGATTCGTATAGGCTAGGCAGAGGAAATATAGTGTTCAAACACTCCGTTTCCCACTTTCCACCTTTCGAGACATTGCGTTTTGACTGTTGACTTGCGAAACTCAACGCCAAATTGTGTCATGTAACCAGAGCGAGGATAATGAAAATGAGTAATATGATAAATATTATAATATATGATGGAAAAAATAACCCATTCAATATATGTTTCAGTGTTTAGGGATAATGAGTGCAATATAAAAAACGTTGGGTCGAATTGAGGAAGCTCTATCGCACTATTTATCTCTGAACGTATTTGTAGTAGCCTGTCATCGTCCCCTTTATTTTACATGGTTTCGTACAAATTGATTTCCCCAAGCATCCCCAAAGACACGGCCCCGTTACTTTAGGTTGTGTTCGCGTTGTTTTAAAGGTTGAAATTGTAAATTGTAAGGATTCTATTTCGATTATGTGATTGGATATAAAATATTATTCTTTTATATATTTTAACAATTGTATTGTTAAAAACAAATTGTTGTATTTTTTTTGGCGTTTTTTCGTTTGTGGGTTTGATTTACACTCGAGGGACGAGAAGAGGTGAGTTTAGGAGGTGAGTTCTGCCACTCAATACGAAATGTGTCATAAATTGAGTGTAAAGTGGAGAACAGAAAGTATTAACACTATGATCCCTCTGCCTAGAAGTTGTAATAAAAACGACTAATAATACTTCATCTTCAACAAAAAAAAAAAAGTATACAGCTTTAGAAAAGTCCATACGAACGACATTAGAATAAATGAGTTCAAAACATTATAATGAAAAGAAAATTTAGACCGCACTTTCATCGAGTGGTAGAGTTCTCGTAGCGACTTTTTCTACTAATACGGTCACATCATAACGTATAAACCTAGCGGTTATATCGAATATTTTTATTTTTTTAATTCCTTTGGATTTTTAACAGTGTTTCTCAACTAGAGAATTAAAATCGTGTGTTCACGTCAGTTGAAAATTGAAATGAAATTGGCCGTCCCATATATCGTTCTGTCAATCATTCTTAAGAGATAGCTGAGCTTAAAATTAAAATTTAAGCTCAGCTATCTCGCCTGTCGTTGGACAAAAAATGTTTGAAAAGAAAACGGGCAAGGTAAACGGCTAAAGTAAAGCTCTACTGCTTTCGATTAAGATCTTTAGTATATTAGTTGGTTATATATAATTTATAAACATGGCTTGTTCTCTCTTGTTCAAATAAACTATAAAAATAATTTTCAAAATAGAATTAATTTATGTTTTCAATGCATACATTTGTATACATAATAAAATTGTAAAGAATCGCTTTCTATCGAAGATAGCATAAGCATTTCAAATATAATATTCAATATTGTATTATATCAAACTTTGTTTGATATATAGAGTTTGTTTTATTTCCAGCGGTTTTTAAATAAAAAGGGATTCTAATCTAAATTATTTTATACAACAAAATTGCTACAAGCTGTTTTAGTGAATTTGTTGAAACTTTAAATTATTTTCCTATGTTAGCAAAATTTAGCCACTTACGAGTATATAGAAATAAACAAGCTATGGAATGCGTAAAAAATACTCCAAATAACAAATTTTTAACATAGCGGCACTCGAACCTGTGCCTCTTGAAAATCATCCAAGAGGCGATTGAAATTACACTAAATTCCAAACAATACAACTATTTTAAACGAATTCCAAAGGGATAATAAGAGCCTTTCGATACTAAAGTCATATTTAAATCTCTATAAAATTAATCCCCATGTCTTTGGCCCACAGTTTTTCATTCACTTTCCAAACATTTTTGACGGACGGACGGCGGATGATGTAATCGAGTAATTCTCACTGTACCCAATACGTCCTAGCTGGATTACCACTAGCATTCGATATCGTCAATCAGTTTGTACCTGTACTTGAAAATATAATTTCTTCATTTCATGAACGTTTCAAGTGAGCTTTTCTGGTGTAGCTTTAGAGAAACATGTATTTTAATTTTTGCGAATTATCATCATTAATTAATATATTTTGAAATAATGTATTATTTTAAGCTACTTTGAATAGTTTCATATACTCGTATACTCCTATTGGAATCATAACATAGAAAAATATGTCAAAAACGGACTTACAAAATATTTGAACAATAAAAATATTTGAAATTTTCATAAATATTACAAAACTGTATAAAAGTTATAAATATTTAATTGTTTTACAATTTCATATAAAATCTATATGCATATATATGTATGCACATATAGTCAAGTGCTTTTGTTAATTTAATAATTTTATTGTAAGCAATTTTGTAGCTTCACATTTTATTCTATTCTATAAAACAAAGTCAGTCAAAGAGAAGAGTGTCAGGGTCTATCCAATCTAATCCGGAAATTTAAAGCGTTGAGTGACGGAACTCAATGCCCCAAATTCTCTTAATATAGCGGGAAAATGGAAAAAATTCGTTCCCCGTTGGAATCGAACCCCCATTCATACCGTTTACATATAGATGCAGATCAATATACTACAACAGATCACTTTTGTATGAACATGCCTTATCCTCTATCCATAATTTATCGTAAACCAACGTCAATATGTTAGCTACTGATTGCATCTATACTACTTTCTATATTTTTTCGTATATTTGAGATTATTTTTTAGTGTATAATACACTCGTATAATAATATATTATAAGTAATATAATATAATATACTCGTGTATCAATTTGTCTCCTCATACATTATTGGTATTGTCCATACTAATGACAGTCATCAGGTTGTGACGCGGTGGGATAGCGTTAGGTTATTGTGGGTTCAATTTCATTTTGGGGGTATGAATCATTTATGTTTCACCGCTCTACGTTGAGTTCCACTCAGTGAATTGCATTGAAATGAAGGGCATTCTGGTGGATAATTAAGAATTGAGTGTCTCGAGCGTAGTGGCTTACACTATATAAACAGCGATAAGCGAATTTAAGAATATATTTATTGCTTGCCAGTATAGTGAATTTTAAACTGACTTTATTGCGTGCCAGTTAAACAAAAAAAAAATAATTCCAAATTAAAAAAAAAACGTCAAAATGTGCAACTCACACTCTCATATATGTATTTCTTTAGTAATTTATTTATAAAACACACTCCATATATAAATGGGTTCAAGCAAACATTTGGCTTGCATCTGCAAACTTGCTAATTTAATAGCTCTTGCCGCATACATTTTTTTAGAATTTTAGCTTCATTTTAGAATTTGAAAATGTAAAATGGATATTGTTATACACTAGGTGTAGATTATATACTTTGAATGTTTATTTAATATACTATATTATTGAAATATTTTATGTTTGTAATGAATGAATGAATTATTTTTTTCCCCCATTCTGGCAACAAGGCAAAGCGCGGCGTTAAGTTACGCCACTCAACAAGCAATGCTTCGAAAGGCGGAAAGCGGGGAACGGAGTGTCTTAACACTAGAAAATTCTCCAAGTGAGAACCGAACTCACAACCTTCGCATTTGCAGTACTACAGCAGCACGCTGTACTGATGCGCTACGACGAGCTCAATAAAATGAGACAAAAAATCTAATATATTACAAGATTTCTTAGCTATAACGTACAACTAAAATACCATTTAATCAGACTTAAATCAATGATGAATCGCTTAACGATCATAATGGAGAAGTTATTTGGGGCCCAACCCGACCCCGTTTGTAATCTACACAGCTGTACTCGTATACGGCCCTCTAAGTGTTTCTACAATAGACCTATAGTCAATGACTTTCTAAGCATTTGAAATAAATTTATTAAAGGTTTCGTAATCGACCACGTGTATTGAAAGTATTGGCTTTCATGAATATTTTAAGTATTTTATGAATTGAAAATAAATAGATACTTTGCTGGTATTAAAAAATGATGTTTTTACGACTCTGGTAAAACAGCGTGTGGCGTTGAGTTCCGCCTCTCGACGAGCAAACCTTGCTCTATGCGAATAAATAAACATATAATAATTAATTAGTTATTAATTCATTAAATATTATTATTATTTTAAGTTATACATTACAGTTATAAAATATTTGAAGAGATTTTACTTTTAGTTTAACTTTTTTAAAAAGCCTCTGTATACAGCGTCCAATTTATTTAATTTAGAATATGGTTATTTATAATGAATCTAACGACTTGAGTGTAATCGACTTTATGTATATATATTTTTATTCGCGCTATATCTGGCCTAAAGCATAGCTATTTTGCGCTGATAAATATATATTTTTTATACATTTTATATTCAGAACTTTTATACATCTTTAAAAACATTTTATGTTAAATGATGAAATGCACATTTTAAACTGTCATTAGATTTTTTTACTGAAGCCCTAGTCATTTTTTTAAATATATTTTTTTTATAGATCTATCACGTTACTATAATATATCACACAATTAGTATTCAGGCCGTAGCAATGCCATTTCTGCATTTGTCAGGTATTCCTTTGACGATTGTGACGTACATCACTACGATAAAGGTATGCAAATATAATAGTTATATACGTTTTTTTTTTCAAATTTACTTACTATTCGAAAATATTAAAAATCTATCAATTCTCAAAGCTTCATCACTATTACTACCATATACTATTAATGAATCAAATTTCAACTGTCCCATAATGATATCTATGACATGTAAAAAGGATAAAAATAATCTACGGCATCTAAGAGGTGCGGGTTCGAATCTACCTACGTTCAGCGTTAGGTATTTTTGATGTATCCTTAAAATATATTACCGGCTGGTCACAGACTTAGAGCTTATTATATATATTAGAAATTAATAATGTACTATTATTCATTTAATAATGTAGATATAGAGATATTAATCAAGTTTTTTTATTAATAAATAATTTATGAACCTTTATGATTATAGGTCAATAGAAAAGACTAGTTTGAAAATTTATAAAAAAAAACTTAATTTTTGTGGGTACATATTGTTATCTGAGAGGCGTGGGTTCGAATGCCGCTATGTTCAAATTTTATGTTTTAAAAAAAAAAAAAAACTAAACTTCAAAAATAAAATATCTATAGACTAACTTACCAATCAAAAAAATCCAATGAAAAAACTTAATACACCATCTTATTATTAAAAGTACAAAATGGATAGTTGGAGCGTAAAGCTATTCCAAGCTTTGGCGTGTTGGATATCGTTAAAAAGCTTTTTAAGTTCAATTCACTTTGAATTTTATCACTTTAAAGTTATGAGTTTGAAATTATAATATATATTCGTTTCTTTTAGAGATTTTTTTACGCCTGGTACAGTAGGGAAAGTGTCGTTTGAAGATAGTTATTCGAGTTCAGCCATAACGCACAATGTGTCGAGTTCAGGTCTGGGAGTCAGGGAGACTCTCCCTCTATTTAACAGACTAAACATTATATAGAAAAAATATATTTTGTTCTTAAACTAGATAGAAAGTTGATGTTGTATCACAAAGTAGTTTCTTAAGAAGTCTTCGCCAATGCCCTAAGAAAGTGATGGATAAAAACCGTCGTGACACATTTGTTGAGTGAAATAGTGATTAAAATAATAGAGAGAGACACTAAATATATGTTCTATACACATACAAAATCCTTGTTATGTCCATCATAGTGGAGGTAGAGGTAGGTAGTGGTAAGGCACACCGTTCTCACTATTAACGGGGTGGCCGTTACCGTAAAAAAAATACTTTTTACACTAGATTTTGTCATATTAACTCTTAAACTATTGACAATTACATATAAATCTTAAATATAGTCACAATGTACTGACAATTTGGTGAGAACTTACTGTTACGTAATTAGAAACATTTGGATTATCACGAAAAGTGTCGATTCAAATCCCATTTGAAATTAGAGGTCATATTATTATATTTATCTCTATATAGTATATACAACCATATATATATATATATATATATATATATATATATATATATATATATATATATATATATATATATATATATATATATTATATATATATATATATATATATATATATATATTATATATATATATATATATATATATATATATATATATAGTATATATATATAAAACATACGTCTCATTCTTGAGAAAAAAAACAAGTTTCTTATCTATTTTTGTCACGAGTGGCCGCGATACAAACAAAAGGCTTTATTTCGTAGAGCTTGTTTATGAAGTCTCAATGGGCATGATTTCAATTACAAAGGATGTTCAAGTTAAATAACACAGTGGAGTTTGCTACGGGCGTTTTAGACCTGTATGATTTATAGGCTGTCTGAATGTTACACCTAGTCTTTGTCGGTAAAGGTATTGTTAAAAATTATTAAAAAATCCTCCTAAAATATATATATATATATATATATATATATATATATATATATATATATATATATATATATATATATATATATATATATATATATATATATATATATATATATATATATATATATATATATATATATTAGGAACATCAATCTATTATACATCTACATGTAATATGGTATAGAAATATGTATTAATTTTATAATGATTATCATTTTATTATTATTTAACAATTATTATTATATTATAATTTAATTAAGTAATTTTTTTTGTGTTTTTTTTTTAAATCACACCGAGGGTTCCGTATCAATTTATTAAATCATTATAGGTCAACGGAAATTATAAGAAATAAAAATTAATACATGTTTATAATAGTTTTTTTTTCTGTGGTTATGACTTTTTTCCTCATTCATACGTTTTGTTATATCAAATGGAATGTTTTTTGATGAACAAGAAGTGCTCATATATTTCGATTACACTGCAAACGTGAAAATATGTGGCATACGTGGAACATATATGGCAATATAATTTTATAGTATTGATTTAAAAGTTGAATTTTGATTCCATTTCAAAATAATGTATTGTAACTCGATTACTTCACGCGTTCCAGAGAAAACTACACTCACAAACAGATAGACAGACGAATCACAAAATGCTCCTACCCCCCTAGGGTATTATATTCATTGAGATACAAGATCTTGCAAAGTTATTTAGTAAAGTATGTCATAGCAATTATAAATTTTAAACTGTCACCATTAAAATGGTTTCGCGCGTCCAGAGTTTCTTGTACAATATATCTGACCTACACAATTCAAGGGGTTATGAGCTGTTGAAAAGAAAAAAAAAAAAAACTTCAAGTAAATTAAGATTTTTAAGCAAAAGTAACAGCATCCCGCACTCGCAGTGTGCGCTTAATCTTCGTGGAAAACAACTTTTGTAAAACTTAAATTGGATCCCAAGCTAATTAAACTTAAATACTTGCGACATAAATGAATATAGCCAAGGTGATAACAGAAAAATTACTATGGAGATGGGAGGAGATGGTGAGTGCTATTTGAGATAGCTAACAATACTTTGGACGCGGATTCGATTACCATTAGAGTTATTTAGAACAGATCTTTATGTTAACGCTAATCATAAATCAATTTAAAAAAAAAATATATATATATATATATATATATATATATATATATAGATATATATATATATATATATATTATATATATATATATATATATATATATATATATATATATATATATATATATATATATATATATATATATATATATGTATATATATATATATATATATACATTTATATATATGTTTGTTGCCGATTTACAATAGCACAATTTATCTACAAAATCAATGGAAACAATATTGAAATGAGAACAATTTCCAAAATACACGTTAATTGTCAATCTGAACATGTTGAATTAAAACGTTCCAGACTAGCAAATAGTCGGGAGATAATGATTGATTAAATCGCCATTACGAGTATATTCACAAACGCTAATGGTAGTCCACGAAATCCGTCGTCATGAAGCCAACTGAAATTAAGCGGACGGTTCGTTTTATTCGATTGGTCATAAAATTTACTAGCGAGTACCCGCGGCGTTGCCTGCATTCTAATTGTTACATATGACACTCTAACCGCAGGTACATAGAAACGTTACATAGATATATACTATAATTTATAACCTCACTATAATACGTTAAATGAATTTCAGTACGAACGAGCAGTTCCTGAGATCAGTTTCATCAAAAATCAAATAAAACTTTAATTGTATGATATTAATATAGATTTACAGATTCGATATTTGTATGAACTATAGAAATTATATGTATACGTAAGTAAAGTTGTAACAACCAACAGATCGTTAATTCTCAATCATATATATATATATATATATATATATATATATATATATATATATATATATTATAATATATATATATATATATATATATTATATATATATATATATATATATATATATATTATATATATATATATAGATATATATATATATATATATATATATATATATATATATATAATATATATATATATATACAACCGTTCCTTCGCATAACACAAAAGGTAACATATAAACCCGACATTGGTAAAAATTTTACTCATTCATCAATTTTTTAATTTTTTGCGTAGAAAAGGCGATTTCGGAGCAAAAAGAGATCCCCTAAAGCTGTAATAAATGAAGAATAATTAAAATTTAATAGCGGAACAGGGCCGCGTTGCGATCGCTCGGGATAAATAATTTCTGAAAGTGTCCCTCGAATTGTCCACGATTAAAGCTTTCATTTGTAAACGGTGATGCTTAAGAATATTTACAAATTAGATTCTCTTATTTTCGTTACTTGGCAAGTGAAGTGATAAAGTATATTTAAATTTTGATTTGGATTTTTATATTAATTTTTTATAGTTTAACTTCTGTTATCGAGATCAATTATTATAACCTTTCTCTCTCTATGTATTTACTAGATCTAACAGGAAGGTATATATTAAAAAAATAAAAATGAAGAACTCGTTTGGTGTAGGCACTTCGAGAGAATGGTGAAAAAGATATAAAAAGCAGGAGTCATTGGTAACGGAGGTAATTGTCTCGCTCATTTGACCTTCAAGAAGAGTGATGCTATAGGAAGGTCACGTAAAAAGCATGAGGACTCCCAAGTACATATGCTCGTGAATACAAATCTTGACGTAGAATAGTTTTAGTTAGTGATATTTTGGTAGTAAAATGGATTAGTCTAGACTAACAAGCAGGGCAATAAGTTACTCCAGTTACTTTCTGTCAGATTTTGAAGACATTGCGTGTTGTCTAGATCTTGTTACCACAGAGAGATACTGAAACGGTAATCGAACCTGCAACCGCCAAATTCTTTAAGTTAAAGCATAAGCATCATATATATAGGACCGTTAAATACACGGTCTGAACGGACCTAATCGTGATCGACGCATGTCGAAGAGTAATAATAGTACCATTATAAGAAAATGGCAGGGATTTTGTTCATGGAAGGAAGGTTAAGCTAGGGCTTTTAACAAAATCCTTTAAAAAGCTTATCCGTTAATTCGATAATCATTCACGTACAATATTGCTTACAAATATATAACGTATTTTTTTTATATATATTTTCTTTGTATAGGCGATTAAAAGATAATCTAGTGTTAGACAATCTGTTCATCATATGCCATTTCGTTTAACGAGGGTTGCTTGGGTTTGCCGTAAGATTACACTAGCTTAGGTAAATAGCTATTTGCTACAGGTTATTATTAAAATAAATATAATTAATTTTTAGTCTACATTTTACATAATAATATTTAATATTAATTTTATTACTCGACTGGCCCTAAACAAATGATATAAGGGGATTTAAAGCAAAATAGCTTACAAGTTGACAAAATTTGTTATAAAATGGTCTATTTTTAAAATGTCATAAATCTATATACGAAGTCGAAAGTTTATTAATCTAGAAGTTAGCTTTAGTCAATTTTAACCGCTTTTTTTTGTTCTTAGTTAAAATTATTTACTTTATTGTCTTATTAGTTCCGGTAAGTAAAATTTTGCGTTGAGTTTTATCTCTAAGTAAGCAATCGTCTCGAAACTAGGCGAAAAGGGAAGGCCAGAGTGTGTTGACACTTCTTTCTAGTTAACCTGCTGTAGAGATAGCAAATAAGATTTTCTTGAATATCAGTTTGTAAAATTCTATTGTTTATATTATTCGTTAATAGTCCATATTTTTATTTATTAATTAGTTGCGCCTACAAACTCCGTGTACACAGGAAAGTAAATTGAAAGTTTCAACAAATTTTTAGTTTTCGATGACACGTTTATATTCTCTTTGGCGTGTCAAACAGTCTACGTGAATAAATTAATGTTAATATGAAGATAGGTTAAAGGCCAAAGTCTATGCCAGAGATTCAAAGGGCGGAAACGGAGTGTTTTTACACTTGGTTACAATTTTATTGGTTAAAAAGCTATATATATATATATATATATATATATATATATATATATATATATATATATATATATATATATATATATATATATATATATATATATATATATAATATATATATATATATATATATATATATATATATGTGTATATATATAAATATATATATCGTAATAGTGACACCAACAAAACTTTTTTAAGAAAATACCGTATTACTTGCTTTTACTTAGGTCAGCGATAAATCCACACCAATCCCACATCTACTTCTATTCTAGTTAAACTCAACACAAATTACACTAATTCAAATGTGATGGGAGAAATGTAAGGAAAAAAAAAAAACAAAATCGTTAGACATCACTGTGTGATTTATAGTTCCTTTCAGATAAATAAAAGTGAATGTATATTTGGTGGGACTCGTAAAAGAAACACATTTATGTTATTTTCTTTTGTACTTATAGTTTTTCAATGGATTCTCTATTTACTAATCGAATTGGATATGTATGTATGTATGTATGTATGTATGTATGTATGTATGTATGTATGTATGTATGTATGTATGTATGTATGTATGTATGTATGTATGTATGTATGTATGTATGTATGTATGTATGTATGTATGTATGTAATGTATATATGTATGTATGTATGTATGTAATGTATATATGTATGTATGTATGTATGTATGTATGTATGTACGTACGTATATACATATTCCGAAAAAATGTTCGATTCCGAAAAAGGAACGCTTTAGATAATCAAATTGTCAAAAGAAAAACAAAGAAATATTTAGCAAAATAGCGACTAGTCTGCATAGTCTGTATAATTTAGAAAAAAAAACTCAACTAATCTTAACTTATTAACAAAAATATAAAATTTTATATACAAATATAAAAAAAAAATTCCTAAAAAAAACTATCAACTCATGAAATTATCATACAATTTATATAATATAAAAGCTTTCGCAGAAAAGCTAAACTAAAGCGAAATTGCTCATTAATGGAAAAGCATTAAAACTTATATTTAAAAAAGAGGGTTTATAGTATTCTATAACAGAATATAATATGGATGTGATAGATATTATTAACTAGCTACGCAAACAACTTTGTCTTCGTGGGAAAGTAAAAAGTTTCAGCCAGTTCAATAAAACTGTAATTTTGTAGCAGTTTCGTATTACAAAATAGTTTATATTGATATATTTTTTTTAATTCTGAGCCGATTCATATAAAACAAAAATATCTCTGCAATCTGCAATCAAACTGCATTAGCGCACAAACCCATATATATATATATATATATATATATATATATATATATATATATATATATATATATATATATATATATATATATATATATATATATATATATATATATATATATATATATATATATATATATATATATATATATATATATATATATATATATATATATATATATATATATATATATATATATATATATATATATATATATATATATATATATATATATATATATATATATATATATATATATATATATATATATATATATATATATTTCACAAACTTCCAATGCACAGTAGCTAAATAAGGCAGTTAAGACGAACAAAGTATTTATGTCAATATTGTTCGATACGATCAAAGACAAGTAGGTTATTGCTTAGCGAAATGTATTATCAAATCTTTTTTTTTATATTTCAACATTTATGAGATGCTATCTAAATAACTACGTTGTTAAAACATTTTGGATAAAGTGCTAAAAGCTATTTATTTTTGCTTTTTGTTTTATTTATTAAATTCTTTGAATTTTAGTGTGTACTGTTTAATTTTTTGTATCAATTTATATATATATATATATATATATATATATATATATATATATATATATATATATATTACATAGATCTATTCAACATATATAATAATATTTATCTCGAAACTGCTCCAACACAACAACAACAATATCCCAACTTTGGCTTTTGATAGTGATTTGAAACACTGACTGACTTAGCAATTGGGGACTGTTGTATTATTTTCAAATGACAAAGGTATCTAAGTTTAGTTCACAAAATAACTATTAGTAGATACTCGTAAAATTGTGTTCATGTGTAATTTTCAATTTTACATTTATGCTCTGTCTGTAAAGTTAAAGTAAATTAATTATTACAAAATCGTTGTATATATATATATATATATATATATATATATATATATATATATATATATATATATATATATATATATATATATATATATATATATATGTATATATATATATATATTGTGATATAGTGGGGTAGCAGCATCTGTGTCATCGTGGTCGTAGGTAAAGATGCTTAAATTCAAGAAATTGTGTAAAAATAATTCGTACAAAAACGGGTAAAATTACCCCTACTATTTGGATATAATGCTTTATTGGAATGCCTATAGGAATATTTAGATGGCATTATAATGAAATAAAATTACAATAAATTCCGGAAA
The DNA here is from genome assembly GCA_037127375.1 of Dione juno. Taxonomy (NCBI): domain Eukaryota; kingdom Metazoa; phylum Arthropoda; class Insecta; order Lepidoptera; family Nymphalidae; genus Dione; species Dione juno. Next base: position 10,800,992 of record JAXRJS010000004.1, on the reverse strand, counting down.
TACTATATTTGAAAAGCTACTGAACTAATTTTCATAAGAACTACATACATACATTTCAAACTAACAGCCTCCTTGTTTTGAGTCGCTCACAAAGATGATCATAGACTAAATAATTACTAAACATATTAAAGTAAGCGGAAAAATGAACAAATACCTGCTGAAATTCAATAGATAAATCTTAAGAATATAATTTATAATATCACAAGAATAAGTTTGACCTGTTGGGAGACCTCGTTTGACCTTCAAGAACATAGAGTCGATGATACTAGAAGAAAATCACGTAATAAGGACCTACTGGAGGAAGAAAATGGGCATATACGAAGATGCTAATGACATCAGACGAGGTAATAGATGTAGGTTAACTACCCCTAATAGCTAGCTAGGTACACTAAACTAGCTAACTCGGTTACTAGCTGGATATAAAATTATTATAGAGTAATTAAGACGCTTTAGCCCTTTTTAGAAGGCATTTCCACTGTTTTGTCCAAAGATTCATTTAAAATAATTGATTTTTTAACTTAGAAAAATTACGATACATTAGTTTTGTGTCAAATTTCGTATAGAATTTCCAATATATATAATAATATATTAAATTATGTTCAATTTTTTTTACTACGCAACGCAACGCAAACTAAACTAAACATCAACTGTCTTAAAATAATAACGCGTATAAAATACGCGTATATATATATATATATATATATATATATATATATATATATATATATATATATATATATATATATATATATATATATATCTTCTTCTTCCTGGCATTAGTCCCGGCTTTTGCCAGGGTATATATATATATATATATATATATATATATATATATATATATATATATATATATATATATATATATATATATATATATATATATATATATGTATACATATATATTTTCTTTAATTCAACTCATAATCCCAAATTATGTTAACGTGGTACCTTAATGTCTATGATTGCGTTAATTTTCTCATAAAGAAGCGAATGGTTTTTCCAATAAAATCTTATAACCGAATTACTGCGAGACCAAAATTATAAAGAGGTTTTAATACATACTTATTAAGCTAATTTCTTTTGACATTTAAATGTACTTTCAACTTGTACAAGCATCTACGTTGTTCTATTATTGATTTTAAAAAGGACTCTTATTAATAAATTGGTTTAAAATACTATTTATAATTATATTTTAAACCCTTTCATTAATATATATATATATATATATATATATATATATATATATATATATATATATATATATATATATATATATATATATATATATATATTTATGAAGTGATTTGATTTAAATATTCTAAAAAAGAAAAACAACAAAAACCTATCTTCCGAGTCTGTGGTAGCTTAGTATAAACTGACACTACTGACGCATTTATGTATATTGAAGTCAGAAGTACTTATAAGGGCCTAGTTGAATAAAGTTTATTTTTTTTTATTGTACATGTTGAGTGACGGAATTTAACAGCGCATTTCGTCGTAATAAAATAAAAAAAATAAAGAAAACTTCAGTAGATGAAGATTCCGTTTCACTGCACTTCAACAAAATATTTTAAGAATTGCCATTAATGTGACTTTGAGCAAAATATTATACAGTAAATTAAGTAGCTTTTATATAACAATATTTCGTTTACCAATATCTCTCTATGTATAGTATCTTTAACTTATAATTAATTTCCATTTAAGCAAGACAGTATGCATGTTGAGTTACAACACAAATCTCCAACCTCAAATTTGAGCGTAATACATAAAATTGAGTGTTTGACACTCTGATCTCTCTGCCTATCCTACGGTTTGCGGGTAAAAGCGTGTAGCTAAACCTGCCATAATATTTTAATAATAAATTGAAATTACTGCAGTAGAATAATCCAAAATTTGTTACACAGCTACGTAAACTCTGTAAAACTCGTTCCCAAGATAGCGCGATGGATAAATTTACGAAGAAAACTTATGTTTCGATAGTTACGAAAATATAAGTTTTAGTACTGAAACGTGATAAGATTTTTATCATGCGGATTTAACCCATTTTATATATTTTAGAATTATTTATTATTATAATTGATATTATTAAAATGTATCATCATTTTAAATTTACTGTAATTAATATGATATTTTAAAATTATTTTATATAAAGTCAAAATTATTTTTATATGAAGCTTAAAAGCTACATTTAAAAAGCTAAAATATTATTTATTAATTCAACAGTAACTATCAATAAAACACCTTTGTGTTGAAATTTAAGCATCATAAAACAATGTTTTTCCTACTTATCTAAGGTAAATGTCAAACAAAGCTCAAGTAGGGACAGTTATCAGTTTGTACAAAAGATTTTCCCCAATTCGTTACACTCGAGCTTTAGACAAACCACTTAGTATAACAAAACGATTTTAGCCACTTCATTATATTATACTCGACTCCAAGGTTACTTGTTTTATTGGATCTTTATAATATATATAATAGATCGTTTTAAAAGCAACGTAGTCATTTAATTCGACTAGCTGAAAAATAATGGCGTCAAATAACAGTAAAAGAAAATATTTATGATTGACATTTAAATTGAAATTTAATACATATTGTAATTGATTTATTAACACCAATTAAATAACGCAATGGGTGAATGAGATACGACGCAACCGAGTCCGGATTTACAAAAAGTCAACGTATATATTGCCTCTAATTCATATACAAATATAATATCAAATTATCCCATACATGAGTAGCATATCAATAATGCAATGAGGAAAACCAATAAAATTACAATGTGCTACAACATTATTGCGTTATAATAATTTTAAAATGATGAATTTCGCTACTTAATATACACTGTCTCTACTTCATGTGGAAAGTAGAGAACGATAGATTTTGACTCTAGATTCTCTCTGTCTAACTTGTTATAGTGCGGGATCGAACGCAAAACTACGATTTCTTAGAGTAGTATATATAATTTCCGACTAAAGCACTTTTCTGCTTTTTAAACGTTTCGAATTTAACTTTTATGTTTGTATCAGTATGCTTATATACAATGTTACTTTAGAATTTCCGATAAATATATCATAAATATATTATAAATTTATTTAAATAAAATTTTAAAGCGTTGAATTCCGACACGTAACTCCCACTATAGAGACACTACATAAAATGCGATGATGGAGTCTCTCTGGCTGTGTAGGAAAAAGAGTGAAGCAGTTTAAATGTAAAATTAGAAAGCTCCATAAACAAAAATTTAAGCTTTTAATATTTAAATGTTACAAGCTATCTAAAGCTTAAAAAACATTATTTGCAGCTTTACACTAGCTTTAAGCGATATATATGTAAAAATTCATGTGAATACAAAATTGTCTGTATTAATACCGTAAACAGAAATTTTAAAAATTAAGCGTAATAAAAGAGCAAATGAGTGTGTTACAGCGGAAACGCAAATGAAAAAGCACATTAAGTGTAGACTTCTCTATAAAAGGTGGAATTTTAAAACGTTTACATACATACGAAAGGAAAATATGAAAATTTGAGTATTTTTTTATTTAACAAACAAGTATCTGTGGAACAAAAGTCAATATAATATAACTGCTCTAAAAAACTGCTCTAAAAACTCTTGCATTACTGTAGTAATAACTGATTGACAGGCACCTCACAGGCAAAACTTCATCGAAACCGGAAATTTGAATTTGGAACACTAAAAAACGAGTAAAGTAACTAGAGTCACGAGCTATAACTTCAAATGTTGTGTGATATCATTTTTTTTAATATATTTTTAAAATAAAAATGCTTTTTCCAAAGATTATATTAAAACAAAAAAATGTATTCTTTTTAGCAAATGAGAAAAAATTAGATACATTTTTAATTTTATTTTAAAATATTGGCTTTCATGTGTTTTCTTGTATTATTTACTACACACAATTTATATTGAGTAAAATAAGTATTTCTTACATTTTATTACATACTCATGAGTTATATATAAAATATTTGATCAAGTCGGTTGTTTTGACTGATAAAGACGACATTTAGAGCCGAAACAAGATTAACCAAATGTGATATTAGTACAATTATATTCATCTATAAATAATAATCAGTTGGCTTTGTTTCAGTTCTATTACAAATTGTATGAAGCTTTATACATTGCATTTTTTAACAGAATAATTGAGTTATTCATACGTTTTTATGTAATATCTTTAATGAGCTCTCCAAAAACGCGGTCCTGGTCACTCAGCCAGCTCCTTCATTTAGCATCATATCATACAAGTATGAAAGTACAACATAAAAGTTGGGTGGTGGGTGCTATCAGTCATCTGGATTATCATCATCGTGACGTATGCAGACCACGCCTTTGAGGAGCTGATGCAATCGCATGCCAAATGTAATAGAATAGTAAAGAATACAACGTATTAAGGCATTCAATAATAGATTTTCATGAATTACTATAGGCAAGTTAATATATAGATTAAATATATCCACGCGCGTAATATCACATTTTTTGTATAATTTTGATGCATTTGGATCATTTTAAGAATTCTATAACTGACATGAAAAAAAAATTTAACTCTTATAGGATCATTTTTTGTTGTCCGTCTGTTTGTCTGTCCGTCTGTCAATATCTTTTTTCTAAAGGTTAAGTAGAGGCATAAAGCTGAATTTAATATTAAATACTCAAATCTATCTATATCTTAATGCACAGAAAAAAATTAACTACATGGCAGCGCAATCAACAGGTGTGATCTTGAATTTAGTACGCTGCACGAGTACGAGTCACACTTGATCAATATTTTATTATATATTAAACTTTTATAATTTAGATGATGAGATGTGAATTTATATAAAAAAAAATACTTTATTTACCTCCTCAAAATATATATTTAAGAATTGGCATACAGTATTATAACTTAAATTATATGCATAGACTACATACATAATATTGAACATATATAATTAAAAAAATGAAAACTTGATACATTTTTTCAACATTTTGAATTAGATTATTAGAGCATTACAGCCATATTGGATCATGAACACAATAATATTATGTAAACAAAAGGCAGTGTTCGGCCAAAAGTCATTCCAAAGTATTGTAAACCAATAAAATTGCATTATTTACAATATTGTAAACCAATAAAAAATTACAATCAAGAAAGAAAGAACAAATGTATTAAATTTTATTTAAATTTTCATACTCTTGTTTTGTAGTATTCCAAATTAAATAGTCATTTACTATATTTATTTCGTTAATCGTTTCATTGAGCTAGTAAGCGTATTGGAGGGCTTAGTTTGGTGACTCTACATCTATGAAAGAACCAACCATCTTCAGAAATCTCAACATTATGTAGAATCATAGATGAAAAAAAATATTCTTGAACAGTTAATAAGTTTTGTTTGTAATTTAGTGCGCTACTCGCCGGCGTTCAAGTTGGCTTGAAGTGAGAATTCCGTATTTAAGTGTTATAATTAATTTTATACGAAAATGAGCATCTTCAAAATAATGTGATTTTTTACTTATTTAAGGTAAATGTCAAACAAAGGTCAAGTATGAACAGTTATCAGTTTGTATAAAAGATTTGCCCTAATTCGTTAAACGAGCTTAGAAAAACGTTAGACAAACCACGTAGTATCACAAAGCCTATTTGATGTCCTTATTATATCATACTTCAAGGTTACTTGTTTTATTGAATTTTTATACTATATATTCATAGTAATAAACGTAGTAATTAAATGAATAAGATTTGAGTGAATAAGATACGGTGAAATTGAATCCCGATATACAAAAATGAATGCAAATGATGCCTAAAATTCATATACAACTATGAAAAAAATATCAAATTATCGTGTATGGGATAGTTAGCAATGTATATATGTATATATAAGTAGCATGTCAACAATTCAATAAACTAAACATATAAAATAACATTATTATATACCTATATACTATTGACAAGAAGCTACAACAATATTTTGTGATAATGATTCGACCGTACGAGCTTCCCTTTTTCCCTATTTCTGCAAATTCGCAACCAAAATGATTTCATTTACACATTACTGGGTTTCACTGTGGTGACTTTGGTAAATTTAATTCGTAAGTTATTGGGAGCTTTCAATAAGGCTCTACATATGTATATATATCGTAATAGGATAAATGGAGAGAGTTTTGTGTCAAGACTCTCCGTTGACTATTTGAAGCAAATTCGCAAATTTTTGGATCCGTTAATCCCTAAAACTAGAAGAAAGTACAGTACGAGTGATTTTTTTTTCTTGTTTGATAAATTTGAAGTATAATATAGGCTTCATGGTGTATATGTTATAATTAACGTTGAACTACCATATAATCGAAAAGTACAACGTTCAAAATTAAAAATAAAAACTGCTGCCATATACTTTTATGTATGTACCAGTATGCTTAAATGTTAATTCAAAATTTCCGGACAATGCTGGGAAATTCCGACACTTAACTCCTACTGTAAGTAGAGAGTAGAGAACGATGGATTTTGACTCTAGATTCTCTCTGTCTAACCTGTTTTATGCGGGATCTAATGCGGAACTAACATTTAAGAGTAATATATATCACTTACGACTAGTGCACTTTTCTGTTTTATAAGCGTTTCGAATTTATCTTGCACAAAATTTAGAAGCTAGAAATGCATTGAATTTCATATATTACTTATGTTTCAAGTTTAAAAAATATATGTGAATATTTTTAAAAATATATGTAATATAAAATATGAAATAATGTACTGTCTATTTCTTAACACGAAATGTTATTATTTTTTTTGTAAGAAATGTGAATGGTGTTCCTCTGACTTGACTAGCCTTAGAAAGCTCCACAGTTAAGAAATTTATTCTCATCGTCTAATAACTCTTCCATTACTGAATACCTGTGATTACCTGACTGACAAACAATGCACAGGCAAAACTTTATCGAAAGGCGAAAATTTTTTTCGAAATGATTACTCTACTTAATGAGAGTCGCGGACTATAACTCTCTCTTAAAATGTTGTATAATACATTTTTTTTATATTTTATTTTTAAAAGAAAAATGATTTATCACAGACTATTGACAGTAAAAAAGGTATTTTGCCATCACTATGCATACAAGCTTCTTCAAAGCCTTTCCCCTCTTCACGTAAACCAACACTTGTGTATAGGACATCTTATGAAAAGCTCGGAAATAGGCGACTATAACAGTCACTGCTATGAAACTTTAATTTTTGGTTAAACTTGATATTAATTGTATGTTGAGTGGCGAAACCATTACTTTTAACGAAAATATTTAATTTTAGGTGAAGGAGCTTTACTAAAGCTTATTTCAATGTATCCAATAATTATAATAAAGCAAAAAAAAATACGTATAAAATAAATTTTATTTGATATTTTACGTCCAAAATGAATATTTCAAATGTGATAAAGTGGCATAGGAACAATAAATCTGGACGTGGATCTTTTTATCAGTCAGCGTGTCGGGACTGACGGGTAGGATTACTGGAACGATTTTTGATTTGTTCTTTCTACCTTTTATCTTTACCCATATTAGAGACAGTGAATGAAATTTCAGTTCATGAAAATATTATTTTTTTATTTTAGAACTACTTAGTAAAAATTTTCGTGAAGAGCTTTTGAGAAATTTGTAAAATATTTTGTCGTTTATTATTATTATTATATCTGCATATATTATATGAATTTTATGTCAATATATAAAAATGTTGAACTAAAAAGTCTAAGGTTATAAAAATAATAAATTAATAATGTAATATATTTAATTTTTTATTTACTTTTACTTTACATTTGTTAACAAATACGATAAACAATCACGCCCAGCTTACATGCATGCATTACAGCATAGTCAATTCGCAACTGATAAAAATTTTAAAGTTATATAATATAAAATCTTTCTTTATTGAAATCGAAACTCTCCAAATATTTAGATAATTTAAATTAATCAAATTTTTATATTTCAACCATTTAAACTATAGTTTATCATCATAATGAAGTAACTTCAATACATTGCGTTCTTTGATGAATTTTATTAATTTTTTTTTTTTATTTCGTGTTTTTAATTAAAAGCTCTACAAATTCTCGGTCTTGGTCACTCAGTTTTAATCTACAGAATCTCATCACGTAAGTGGTGGGTGGGTGCTATCAGCGGTCTGTGATTTGTCATCATCATCGTAACCAATGCAGACCTCGTCATTGAAGAGCAATCATTGCTATCTTGTGCCAAACATTATATTATAATAAAGAACGTAAAGTATTGAGGCATTTATGAGAAACTATTTTTGATTTGGCAAATGAGAAAAAATTAGATACATTTATAATTTTTATTTTCAAATATAGGTTTTCATGTGTTTTTGGTATTATTTATTACACACAATTAATATTTAGTAAAAAATCATGTTATTATTCAGTATTTCGTACATATTATTGATGTTAAAACACAATCGAAATTAAAAATAAAATTTTAATAAAAAAACTAGTATCTGGCAAAGCGCGGAGTTGAGTTCCACCAGAACTTACATTATCTCGAAAATTGGGCGCAATTAATACTCTCCTGCGTGAAGCTAAAAAAAAAATAGAGAAATAAAAATCAAACAACTGAACAAACAAATTATATAAAACTTTTTATTGATTTCGTCATGTAATGTCCTTAATGAGCTCTCCAAAAACGCAGTCCAGGTCACTCAGCCAGCTCCTTCGTATATCATCATAACAAAAAGTTGGGTGGTGGGTGCTATCAGTTACCCAGACTGGTTATCATCATCATGACGTATACAGACCACGCCTTTGAAGAGCCATTGCATTTGTATGCCAAAGTAAATAAAATAATAAAGAATACGAAATATAAAACATAAAAAATCGAAAATTTTAAATATTTCTTCAACATTATTATAAGTTTTATTGCATTACAGCCATATTGGATCGTGAACACAATAATATTATGTAAACAAAAGGCAGTGTTCGGCCAAAAGTAATTCCAAAGGAATGCTATCCAAGAGAATCGCATTATTTACAATATACAATATTGTAAACCAATAAAAATTTAAAATCAAGGAAGAAAGAACAAATGTATAAAATTTTATTTTAGTGTTATGAAAACTCTTGTTTGTAATATTCCAAATTAAATAGTCGTTTACTATCTTTATTTTGTTAAATGATTCATTGAGATAGTAAGAATATTAGAGTGTTTACTTAGATGACTCTACATCTCTGAACTATCGCCAGAAATCTCAACATTATGTCCAATTACAGGAGAAAAAAATTCTGGAAACATTTTTTAATAATTAAGTGTGTTACTCGCCGTTGTTTTAGTTGGCCTGAAGCAAGAATTCCGTATTTAAGTGTTCCCTTCATTTTTTATGAATCTCGAGCCCCGGAGTAGGGAAATCACGTTTTACTTCCAACCATAGACGTGCTTGAAAAAAATAAAATTTTATATTAGTTATGGTTACTGCTTTAGTTAACTAAGCTTTGAAATCATCACATATTGGAGAGCAGAGAGCTAGGTCACCTCTCTCTATCGTTTTTGTACATAGAAATAAAAAAATCTATTATCCCTACAGTACTATTCTGATATATAAAAAAAATTCGAATAATTAAATATCAGGTAAATTGTAGCGCAATAGCGTTAAACGTTTTTAATTTTGCATTGTCACGCAATATTATAGGTGTTTGGAGAAGGTGGAAATAATAAAAAAATGTCGCTTAGAAACTTTAGAAGAACGTTTGTAATGAATGGTGTCAATTGTGATTTCGATTTAAAAATATTTTCATTTTAGTTCTTCATATATAAATACTTAGCGCTAGTGAGGTGCATTATTTTAATACAGACAATGTAAGTATAACTTTAATTTTAAAATTGACTGACTGACCCACTGACTGATTCAGTTACTTATATCGCATATATGAGATGAAAATAAAAAAAATACATATTATATGCATACAACATAATATATATCCGCATTTTCCAATTTCCAATTGTGGTTATAGAAACTGACATGTCATTTGTACTGCACTTAACCTTGGCCTACAGTCATAGATGGTATATGCTGCATACTATAATACCATAGATCAGCTCAAAACAGATGTTGAAATTCATACGTAAATAATTTCACAGGTCGATGTGAAGTAAGGAGTGCTAGTACTTACGACAAAGGTTTTTCTATAAATATAGCATATATATGTATAAAAATATTTTCTAATTGAATCAAAAACTTACTTTGACTATCACTTTTTTTCTGCCTACTCAAGATTTTTGTGACTTTTTTCATAGTTAAATATCTAGTTCAATTTCAAGATAAGAAAATGCCTTCCAGCCTCGAGGCTTTTGCGGATTCGATTTCCACTCCGGGGAATGAAGTGACGAGACAAAGCCCAGTGTTGAATTTTCCACTCAACGCCCAACATCTCAAGTTGTACAGAAAGTTTCTTAACTCTATACTCTCTTTATATAAAAAAAGCATATAAATGCACCAATGTACATGTACAGTGAGAATTGATTTTATTTTAATAGTAAGCTCTCTATAAAGCTATTTAAAGCTGACAAGTAACTTGATTTTATAAATAAAACAACTTGACATAACGTAAGTTAAGCTTATAAATAAAATATTGACAAATTTTCCCTCAACGGTACGAAAATAGTACCGCGAGATATGAAACCAGAACTGTATACACGAATGACAGAGCACTTAAGCTAAATTAAACTTTACAAAAATAGCCATTCAGCCGAGTGTTACCAAAACTAAGTGGTTACGTATTAATCATTTATAAATGTACAAATTTGGAAGTGTATGTATGTACGTACGTCTGCTAAAACCGCAAATCTCCGGAATATCTTATGCAATTATTTTGAAATTTCGATATAAAAGAACTCCTTTGTGGCATAGTTGGTAAGTTTGACCAGTGTGTAGGATAAGTGATGATTCAATCCTCATTTGTGAACATACTTACTTACTTATGCCTGAAATATATTACTAGTCAGGTCTGGTTAGACAATACGTCGATAAATTCTGCTTCTCACCACGCTAAATGGAGAAAAGAGAGAGAGCAAGGAGGTAGTAAAAATTGATTTAAGGTGTACAGGTGTAAGGTGACAATATATACGCAAAAAATATTCAAATATATTACTCCCAAATCGATATGAAATTATGTATACATTTTGTTAATACATTAATTGTTATGTAAGTAAGTAATATCGTTATTATAAATCTATTATAGACAAAGTTAATTATATATAATTTTTTTTTTTCTTATTTTGTATCCACTCCCTTTCTTGTGCCTATGGGTGGAAAATAATAAATATTAATATTATATATATATATATATATATATATATATATATATATATATATATATATATATATATATATATATATATATATATATATATATATATATATATATATATATATAAATTTATATATCTACAAGTCAATAAGACGAACTATATTGTATTGTTAAAAGCTCTATCTACCTATACTTGTTATTCTGTAACTTACATCAATCCTATTTCAATTTGAATATTTAATTTACTCTTTGCGTAGCCTTGTGATGTACACGTTGTTAACTTTCGTGTCACGTTTGACTTGCCTTTGGATCGGGTGCTTTATTGTTTATAAATAAAAAATTCTGACTGACATTTCTTAGGAGATTCTCTCTATAGGATTTGGGTTATAAGGTTTGAATGATATTGGTGAATACCTAAATTGATTTAAATTTAGATTATATAATATATTCATATTTGAACGTATTGAAATTTGAATTTGTCTCAACGCAAGTCGCCAATTAAGCCATACTTTCTCATCCAGCTACGACAAAGTTTTTACACGATTGTTACAACTGAATATTATTGATAGCATTTTTGTAGGAAGATTTTGACCTAAATCTTATTTTCATACAAAATTTATGTGTATTTAAAACTTGTTATTGGCCTGTTTTGCCTATTGATACACATAATAACCAAAGAAAACCTATTCCAATGAAATGGAAAATGTAATTAATCTGTTACTCCGGCCGGAGGACGAACTCACTGTCATCACGCAAAGAGTACCTAGAGAGGTGTCACTTTTTTCTCATTTTTTCAAGACATTCTAATATCTGAGTCACCAAATCTCAAAAAAAAAATGTATATATTTATATTATATATACAAGTTTTATTGTTTAATAATATACTGTTATTTTTGTATATTTATTTATTCACATACCCTCATATCCCATGGTTGCGGCAAATAGACGAAATTGTCTTTATCGGCATACGAATTGTTTGATCTTCTTATATATCGTGAAAACAGTCTAGAACCAATAAAATAAACCCCTACTATTCAATAATAGTCCAGTTGTATATCTTATGAGAATGAAAAAGAAAATTTATTTATTAAAATGAATATTTCATATCTTTAGTTTAGTGACAGCTTTGCTCTCTTTAACGTTCTTAACTGAAAAATGTCAGTCTCTATTGGAATTGAACCTACTACTATAGTTAAAAGAATGTGCCATACAAAACAATACGCGATTAATACGATAGATGAGTTTCGTTTCATACAAAAGATCCTTTTCGTGTCCACCGCAATAATTATTGTTATAAAATTTTTAATAGTCTCATATAAAAGGAGAATTATGTTCGTAGCCCACGCTATACAATTGAACTATCTAATTTAAACATCTCCCACAACTTCTAATTTGATATTACATTACTTTGTTTTAGCAACATCTATTAACATTTCTCCAGATATTACTTTCATGAATATTGCTCAAGAAGGCTATATTTTTTTAAATTTTTTCGATATAATGTAATAGGTGGCGATATCTAACATAGTATATTACAATTAAAATGCAAATAATTTAAATTATAACTTTAATAAATATCATACTTTTAAGTTACATTTGAACCCAAAAATGCTTAGGTAAACCTCTTTACGATGATGCTGATCATACAAAAGTAAATATATATATATATATATATATATATATATATATATATATATATATATATATATATATATATATATATATATATATATATATATATATATATGTATATATATATATATATATATATATATATATATATATATATATATATATATATATATATATATATATATCCAAAGTAAGTTCCCGTTTCTTAAACGAACATTATAGAAAACAAATTTAGAATAAATTGAAATTAAAAATAAATAATATATAAATACGCTAGAGAGACTAACATGTTTACTTTAACTGTTTAATTTTAAGAAAAAAAATATTTTTTAGATAATCACATGTACAGATCTAAAACCTCGCAGTAAAAGTCTCATGGTCCGCCACCTTCATAAAACGATTGAATTGATTACAAAATTTCACCTCAAGAGAGGTTTTTCCTTTAAAATTAAGTTGCAAGATTCCAATAGAGCTGAAACACAAAGCTAATTAAATGAATGCTATAATGCTAAAAAAAACAATATTTTTGAGGTAGTATTTTCATATAATATACGTAAGTACATACAAGTACATAATCATGAGA
>JAXRJS010000004.1:10607500-10782500 GCA_037127375.1 Dione juno | reverse complement strand
GTTGCCACACCAGGCCTTTACCAGGTTCTTTAGACCTGGTATCTGTCTTTGCGTTAGTGTGGACGCCAAAATCATGTTATAACTTTTACAGTGTAATTTTTTACATATATTTTTGTATGACATGGTTGATACCAGGTCAATTATTATATTATATAATATAATGCTTATCTGGTTTATTATATTTAAATAATATATTAAAATAATATTATTAATCGAGGCAAATCAAAGTATATTGTGTACAAAAAAATAAGATATTTCAGTGTCATAACGAAAATTCGAAACGCTGATTGTTTAGCGGCGGAGTTTAACGTCGTACTTATTATACCAGAGTGCAGCTGATGCTGTTATATGCTGTACTATGCCACGAGGGCTTCAAAATTTTTGAATTTTTAAAATTTCTAATTTAATTAAATAATAATTTAAACAACATAAATTTCAAAAAACATACTTTTTGTTTACATTTATCACGAAAAGAAAATAAAATTGAATAAAAACGACTGGCAAGTCAAATGAATGATTCTATGTAGATATAGATTTAGTCCAAGCATTTACAGTTTTGGTTTATACGGTGAGATTCTAAGTTAGTATTTCTCGACATTTAACAGCTAGGACAGTTGATTTGCATGCTGTCCTCGCCTAATATTATTACAGACGGCGTGAACTAAATTCGAAAACAAAGCTTCTGGATATTGAACATTTGGGACGAGCTTTTGGATATTTTTATTATTTAATTCAAAATTTAAGGTTAAGATTTAGTGATTATTTACTCTATTTAAGTATTTAATTCAAATATAGGAAACAAATAGATCAATTCAAAGTATAATTTGTTGCCAAAGCTTTTAAATATTATTTAAATTTACTTATTTAATGTTGTATTTATTTTTGGCTACATTCTACACACAGAGTTATTGCCTGAATTTAAAATCCCATCTGAAATCTATTCGTTACTGAACTCCACACTATATCTTACCAGAGCAGGGAAGTTAAGGCATTTCCCCAAGTGAGATTTGAACCCACACTATCATAGCACAATATTATATTATAATATAAAAAGTAAATTACATTGAATTGATAAAATCAATTTATATTTAAAATTCATATACGCTTAATAATTTCTATACGAGTGCTATGTCGTTTTAAACTCTAAGTAGAGCTCTTTGATTCAATTAAATTACTCTAATGAGTTTTCAGTTTGACTTTAAATTAGCCATTTAATTAAACATTAAACAAATATATATACGAATTATTTCTTTAATTTTCACATTTTATCACACATATGGCTTGTGAAGGCAGCGAATTTAAGACTGCATGTTGATTGGTGGAGTTTAACGCCGCGTTTTGATTGGCTACAGTCATTAGTCTGGTATAGCTTCTATCGTCGTAAGTAAAAATATACCTTTAAATGAAGGTGGCCTTAGCTTAGTTGTTCTAAAATAGAAATAACTTAAGCTATAAGTGGCGATTTTAAAATATTCAAGAAGATCTTTTATAGAATATTATTACTTTTAAAAAGACACACACTGACTATTGATTATTACTAATATTATTTTGTACGTATATTTTTATTTTACCTTATCATTTTTAATAATGTAAGTTTTGTCTATATCTTCTTGAGAATTAACTTTGAGTGTTTATATTATCAATAAAATATATTCGAATTCGAACCCGCAACTGCCGCCTTTTCTATCAATTTTCTATTTCTACGATCTTTACTTTTATATCAAATTTCACTTTTATCATCATAATAGCTTCTTTGCATCACTTTTAAAAGCCCAAGTTCAAAGTAAGTCTAAATTCTAGCCTATTTTTATCCTTTATCTGGTAAAAATCGGAGTATAAAAAATAAAAGTAATAGTAAGTCCATTTATGAAGGTTTCGCTCGCTTCAAGGTGAGCGTCTTCTATTATGTTATGGAAGTTACAGGCTATTGTAAGTAATCTATCATACGTACTATACGCGTATACATTTGAAAATATATTGATTGGAAAAAGCTATTAAAATAATAAATTTTATTTTTAAATTATTTTGACTTTTAATATTTAAAATGAATTTAATTGTAATTTTAGTTCTTTCTTAACAGATTTGCTCGTTTTCGAGACTGACATATAGTGGCCGGCTCTTTCAGAGCCAGGTAAGGAAAATAATCAATTCCCTCGAATGGAAATCGAACTTCAATCGCGCTTACAATCAAACTACAATTAAAAAAAAAACAAAGTCTATTTCAATGTAATAATATCATAGTTTCTTCTTTTTTATTTGGCTTCACGCTGTATCCCGCACATGGCAGGGTAGGCAGAGGGAACCGCAGGAACCTTGTGTTAAGAGACTCCGTTCCCCCCTTTCCGCCTTTTTTGACTCATTGCTTGTTGAGTGGCGGAACTCAACGCCGCGCTTTTGCCTTGTTACCGTTACCGTTAGCGAAAAAAATGAAAATAATTTATTCTCCCACAAACTGTCGCATTAACAGGCAGACACCTACGCGACAGACGAATGAATTTTGAATGCAACAAGTACTAACTATAGTGGTTATAACATTTTTAAATAATAAATTCACTTTCCCTTTTCTTATTTTTTCGTTTTCATATAACTAATGCGAAATAAAATTAAAAAAAAAATTGAAAAGAACACTTATTTTATGACGAAACTGATATACTTAAATATGACTCATACTTTCAAATAAAATGTTTCGTGAATATTTTTAACATTTTAAATGTTCTATATATTTCTAAAGTCACAAAATAAACTTAACCTGAATAAAATACTCTTGACACTTTAAATTTGTGCATATAAATGCTAGTTATTTAAATAAACTATATATATATATATATATATATATATATATATATATATATATATATATATATATATATATATATATATATATATATATATATATATATATATATATATATATATATATATATACATATATATATATATATATATATATATATATATATATATATATATATATATGCTTGTCACTTTTTTATATATTCCACAAGAATTTTGCGATTTTAGTTCTCACTTACGAAACAATTAAATCCTTCTCAATTAAAAACCTGTTTCAACAACAGACAAAGGACATTCCATATATCTTATTTAGTATTCATTATTCTTTCATAACTGAATGCCGGACCGCGATATAACGTTATTTTAAGCTTTTAATATATATATATATATATATATATATATATATATATATATATATATATATATATATATATATATATATATATATATATATATATATATATATATATATGGAATATAATCTATAAAAATTCCATAGATTTAAATTATTTAATTGTTTAACAATTAATACAATTGTAAACTTTTGTAAATTAAAATAAGCATCACCTTGTTTTTTTTAATACGATAATAGAAAACAGTATATGATAATGTTATTTCAAAAAAATCTAAATTTTAGAGTTCCGTATTTAAAGAAATACAGAGCCCTTTTACGATCACTTTGCTGTCAGTTTATATAGACAGGCGTCTATCTGTCTGTTACGACGTTTTATTTACAAATAAACTTTTTTTCATATATTATACAATTATATTATTATATTTATTTGAACAATGAGATAGAGTTTTTAATTCATTATTTTCAACCCAGCTCTGGTACGATCACACTCAATACCGAAAATTAAATAACTTTAATAATAATGATAAATATTTTATTATTTTCGCAACAAACAGGATTCAAACCCACTATTTCAATTATACCTTAATATTTATGTACAAGTATAAAAAAGATTCACCGTTTGTCTTTCCGTAACGTGAACATTAAAATAATCCTTTTTATCCTGTGGAGACCGAACTCTCAACTTACATGAATCTACAAATTTAACACTTAACACAATCCCATCATGTCTCTAAAGTTCAAAGGCATTATATAAGTTAATAATTTTATATAAAACCAAATATCTTTATTGTCGTCTAAATATTTACAGTAGGTTTTTATTAATTTTACACTGTTTACAATAATTAAGTTTCAATAAAAAGTTAGACGGCGGAAGTTCGGCGCATATTAAAATTAAATTTTAATTTATTTGACTAGCAGAGAAAAGCTTTTATTTTAATATATTAAAAAAAAATTTCAAGATATAAAATTTAAATATTGTGGAGAATAGTTATTATATTCCACGAATAAAAGTCCGCAAATTCTATAATCCATAATAATAAAGTTTATTCCGAATTTAAGAGAGCAATCTCTTTCTTCAAATGTATTTGATTGAAATCAAAAACGATATTCTATATAAGACAATGTCGAACTAAGAAAATGTAATAAATACAGCGACATAGAAATTGTTAGCAGTATTTTGTCATTATTATGGACGCAGCAATTTCTTTCGAAAAAGTTTCAAATCTCACAAAAAATATTAATCATTAATATCGTATGTAATCTTTCGCGTTGTTTAATTTCAGAAACATTTTAATGAACGGCGCATTAACTTAACGGCACAGAGAAAATTCAAATATATATATATTTTTCTATCAAAAGAAAATTACTATAAAATCTCTATAAAGTACAGTACAGTACAGTTAAATCCTTCATAGCAAACGCACAGCAGCACATCGCTTAGATAATGTAAAAATAATAACTTCGCAATAATTTAAACGGAATTTAATAAACCGACGAAAAATTAAAATCGCTCACACAATATATAAATATATGTTAAAAAAAAAAGAAAAAAAACGTCTAAAATGAACTACTTACCAAATATTTGCGCACGAACACATCTCGCACTATATCATTGAAATATAATGCAGCGTTTGTAAACTTTCAACGGCATTTTAGTCAGCCCGGGATAGGTGTTGACGCGTGGACGGCTCTACCGATACTGCGAGTACTTGCCATCGGACGGACGCTTGAAATAGGGTCCAACCCTCTTTGAGGGGTAGCGTAGAGGGGTAAGGGGGTAAGGGCGAAACCAAAGGGCCCTGCATAGGGGCGAATGGGGGTTTAACTGACTACATGTGCAGTTTTGCAACTATTACAAATTCTGAACTCTGTACCCTCGGGATTTTGAAGTGGTATTCAAATAATTGAAACGTTGCACATCTCTTTCGTACTGTACGTACTGCGTGCGTAACATTGCCCTGTTGTTCTATAGTATTGATATAGATTTTAAAAGTAAGTACTTTGAATGTGTTCAACATAACCTGGACATGCGTAGCTTTGTGAATTATTATTAGTATATTATCATATAAGCTCTGGGTGTTTCTGATTATTTAAAAAAAAACCAAGCTAATATGTAATTTAATTTTATATTAATATATAAATAAGTATTTGAATACTTTTTTGTATTTCTTTATTATGCTTTATCTCATACATAGATGGGTGGGCGTCACTGCGTTCTACGCCTTTCTATCCGCTTTGCTCAAGCGGGAAAGCGATAATAACTGACTCTCCCGAGTGCATATTGAGCCCACAACCAAGGTAGGAGACCTTATAATACGGCTTGAATAAATAAATTTTACATTATAATATTATAATATACAACATAAATACGCCAATACACAATAGTTTCATAATTTTTTTCTTAAAAAATTCCACATACATATCGTTTATGAGAATATTTTTCTTCAACTTCAAACATGAGATGAAATTCAAACAGTTAGCTCTCTTTAAAAAACTTAGAGCTTAGATTCGAAAAATTCTCAAGCACTCACTCGAGAGTGAGTAAAGTTAAATTTAAAACTAAATATTTTATATACGAAAGCTGACTTTAGCGTTCATTTGTAACTTATAGTTTTGTGGCGACTCTGATAAGACAAACATTTTTACTAATTCGGGCATAAAGCGGAGAAAGAGACACTAAGAGAGATCTGTATGTTATGAAACTTATTTAAGCTAAGTTAAATTATCTTGAAAAATTGTAATACAATAATAAATTCAAATTAAATCTGATATTAAGTTATAAACATTAATCTACTAATCTTTAAATAATTTTATATCTCTAGTTGTTAGAGTAATTGGTGTATATGCGCGGGTGTGTGAGTGTGATCATGTTTGCGTCTGCGTGTGTACGTGTGTGAGTTTGGTACGTGCGTGTGCGTATGCATATGTGTGTGCGTGAATGTATGCATGTCTGTGCGCTTGTTATATGAGTGTGCAGTTTCAATCACACGCGTGCGTGTGTACCTGATATTTTTATGGTTTAATACTGTACTAGAAAATACTTGAAAGTCATTAAATATATATTTAATATCTTAGGTAGCAATATACGCATCATGTTCAATAAAATACATTAATTTTATTTTTTAGTTTCAGTTCCAAAACTATGGTAACAACAAAGGAAAAATCGGTTTAACATACTGACGAATATTGCTTTACAATAACATGTTCGAATAAAAGTTTATACATATATAAATGTTGTTTTCAAACTGGATTTTCCTTTAATTTTCACATTTATCACATTTTAAATGAAACAATTTCAACAGATTGATTGTATACGAGTATCTTGATTTGGACATCATTTTTTTTTTTTTGAAAAACCCGTGTATCAACTAACAGAAAAATACCACTCAAAAAAAAGTTATATCCAAATCAATTTACGCAAATAATTAAATTGTTTTATTAAAAACTTTATTGTCCATCTGTACATACTCGTAATTTTCTTTTACTTTCACAAAATTTCACAAAATTGAGAATAATAGCAAAAATCTTTTAATTTAAAATTGCAAAAATGTAATTTCATGTTGTAACCCACATTACAAGGTAGGCAGATGAGACAAAATGAAAAAATATCAAATACAATAACTTTTCAAGAATAGGAATCGAACCCACTCGAATCACATCGAATTAACCATCGATATCAGATGTAATCGATGACTAGATATCAAAATAAATTATGGCGTTTGGAGCATGATAAATATAGTTAATTGTAGTAAAACATAAAAAAAGTAAATCATAACGATGACGTCATATACAAATACATTCAAAATCTATATATATATATTGAGAAAACTATAAAAAACTAAATTTTTAAATGTCCGTCGGAATAGTTATGTGAGAAAACTGGCCGCAGATGCGGCGGAATACAGTATGTAGCATAAAGGCGTAGAAGGTAAAAATAAAATAACGTGTGTATTGCATTATCAGTATAGTACAAAATTAGTATATTCCAAAGGTATACATGTAATTTCATATAGCTTTTGAACTTTCACATCCTGTAGACACCTAAGCTTTTATTTTTAAAGCTCTCCTAGAATGTATGTTTAGTTTTAAATAGAAAATAACAGTTGATTGCTTTTTAAATTATATCATTAGTTTTTTGAAGCTGAATTAATGTTTTTGAACCAAAGTTATAATAACTAACGGGGCTTTACTCCAAACTGATTGGGGAGAAAATTAATATTGAAAACTACTCCACTAGTGAAAAGCTTTAAAAAGAGATTTTCATAGCTTTATTGGACTAGGCTGTTTTTTACATATTTTTGTTAGTAGTTTTGACTAAATTTAAGTTAAAAACGTAATTTTTTTTAGTTTCTTATATAGATCTAGATATTTCTAGAAATAGATATTGATCTCTTAATATGGCTTATTCAAAAATTATAGAAAATTTAAATACGAGTAAGCTCTCTCTCCATGTTCTGTTCGCATATCACAACAGATTCCTAATGACTATCCGGTATCTTATCTTTAAACGCTGTACGGAATCGGCTACCATCTATGTATATATTCTTCTGCAACGGACAAAAAAAAGAATTGAAGTGAAAGAAAATGCACTTTTTCATATATTTATACAACTTTTATTATAATAACTTAAGAGCTAAACAGGAGATGAGTACTTTAACAATAAAAATTTGTAATAAAATATAAAAGATACTTCAAAGGCCATAATTCAAAATAACAGTCAAAACTTAATATCTCTATGCAATAGGAATTTTGTATACTTTTACTAGAGCTTTGTGAGCTTTAAGTTCTATAGTGGACCGATTCATTGGGCAGAGTAATCCATAAACTTATACATTGGGCTTTCCCACCGGGAACTCCGTTATTGGAACGATAGTACACTTCAAGTCTATTGCTAGTTATATTAGTTACAGATAACTGTTTATTTTGGGTCAGATTATAATGAAATGTTCAATCGAGAATTTTACTGTAACCTTTCTAAGGCACGAGCTTTTTTTTGTATATATAATTTATCGTAATTATATATAACTTAAAAAATTTACACACACCTCAAACCCTAGTGTTAAGAAGATACTGACTTTTGGTATGTCGCGTTTTACATGGCAAAAATCAACGGTACCCAAAGCGGAGAAGTGAAATTAATTTTAATTTAATCATTCTCATACTACCACGATGACTTTATACATACAAGAATATGTGACTTATTATTCGAGCCAAGCGCTTAACCGGCACAGCACCCGACTGCAAGCGCAATGGATGTTGGCTCATTTACCAGTTGGAAAATATATAAAGCTTACTAAAAAGTTGACTACTAAAGCAATCAAGACATCAATGTACTAATACAAATAATTTTGAACATGTGCTTTTTTTAGCATCTCGGCTTTCTGGAGAACATTGTGTCGACACACTCTTACAATTCACGACACTGGGTGTTGATTGGTGGAACTCATTTGTTTTGGTCACTCAATACTTATTTATTAACAAATTAAGAATTAAATTAAATTAGCTTCACGCTGTATCCTGCACATGGCAGGGTAGGCAGAGGAAACCGTAGGAACCATAGTGCTAAGACGCTCCGTTCCCAGCTTTCCGCCTCTTTTGAGGCATTGCGTGTCGAGTGGCGGAACTCAACGCCGCGCTTTTTGCCTTACTTGTTACCAGAGCGAAGAAAATGAAAATCATTCATTATCCCCGAGTGGGAATCGAACCCACAAATTTAAATTAATAAATTAAACAAATACAAAACTACAGTAGTACCACAAGTCACAGTACACTCTTAGAAAATAGAAACATGGCTGTATACGAGTATTTTAGTAGTTACTTTAGGAGTTCCATTTTTAAGCTTAAATCTTTATCCGATACTACTACTCCATGCATGACGTCTGGATTCGGCTTATATTTGAAGCAGTCACATTTCTTTTTAATATATACAAATTTACATAAGGACAGGATCTATGACCTTACTTTTCATATAACATGACACGAGGAAAGCAGCGAGGATGACATAAGGCAGCAATCCTTGTAATAGCATTATATTTGATAAAATTAAATCGAATCAGAACTGTACTGACAGCAAAAAAACACAATTTATTAAAAATAGCAATTATTAAACATTTTCTTAAATTAATATAGTTATATTTTAATAACTTCCACATGCTTTTATTTGTCACCGTGAATATTATAATAGAGGAGTTTTTCTTTTGTAATTAACTAATTATGGTTTCTCGACTTTCTACGACTTATGTTTGAGTCAGTTTAAATAAATCTTAAATTTGAACTTGTGAAACCTCAGGAGAAAACGTATTTACTATTATTTATTATTTGGATTCAGTTATTCAATTGATTTCAATTGTGTGTTCTATTTTATATAGAAGATAACTGCTTGATTCAAATCTGTCCAATAATTATGTGTTATAAATGTGTTTATTTATATACATAAGTGACAGTTGCGTATTGTTGTGAATAAATCACATGGTACATACGTGTTTATTGTGTTTGTCATGACGATATGAGTTACGAAAACGGTATCTACAAGAACTTTACTGATTTCGGCAGAAGCGTGAATCGCCCCTTGATAATTACAATGTACTGTGATTCTATTCAATATATATAAGAAATTTTCATTAATTTCAATATTTTACTACATATTTTCAATACTACATATTTTTAATAACTAGAACGTATGACTTTCTGGAATAAGATGTAAAATAAATGAGCGTTCCCTGGAGTAATGTTTTTAATTGTTCTAAGAACTACAAAGGGATATATATGTATATATATCCCTTTGTAGTACTTGTAAGGTCGCTCTAGTAAGACATAGGGAGAGATGAAATCAGCCTCAACATGCATCTCAAGTGCGAGTAGAAAGAAGAGAACGAATTGTCTTGACTTGCGTTTGACTAGACTTGGCTAAGCTAGCTATATCAGTGATAAAGCTATTGATAAATTGTTTGATAGATAGATAGATAGAAGGTCCCTTAATGTATTTAATTGTTTGTATGTATTATATATATATATATATATATATATATATATATATATATATATATATATATATATATATATATATATATATATATATATATATATATATATATATATATATATATATATATATATATATATATATGTATATGTGTGTGTGTGTGTGTCTGTAAATATATATAAATTGTAGCTTTTTACGCGCAATATGTTGAGCTGTGCAGAGTACATCAATCAATCGGTGACAGAAGACTGTTGTACATACATATCATTCTAGCTAATATTATATGAAAATAAGCTTTTTACTCACGATTCATTCACTTATAGTGATTTTGATTAAATTACGAAATAGTAAAAACTATAAAAATAAAATGATAAAATGTAAACATTAGATTTGCCTAGGCACCGGTTGTAGACGGACGGTGTAATTGGATACGTTGTTAAAGTCGAGGACTTAGATTGGTGGAAATATATATAGTTATTCAGCTAGCATGATTATTTATTATATAACAAAAGTTTTTTTTTTTTTATCTTAATTAAATCTTTTGAAACATGACATACATACGTATATTTATATGTATATAAATCAGTTAAAATTTGTTATTTTTTATTATTTTCGAACTTCTCTACCATATTTTTCTACTTTTAACTTATTACAGTCCCTTAGTGGAAGTCGAATTGTCTTAAAGTAATTAAAAAAATATTACAGAATAAGTCATTAAAATCAAAATTAATAATTTAATGTTATAGTATATATATATCTTCTTCTTGGCATTAGTGCCGGCTTTTGCCAGGGTCTGCCTTCCGACTAAGCCTACTCCACTTTGCACGGTCTTTAACATCCTCAGTGAACTCTATTGGAATCTATTGGCTCTCATGTCTTGTGTCACGACATCCAGCCATCGCTTCCTTGGGCGTCCGGGTGGTCTAACTCCAGGGACAGACATGTCAAGGCACTTCCTTCCGACATAGTTCTCAGATCGGCGCATAACATGGCCACACCATCTCAGGCGACGCTCTTGGAGCTTATCCGCTACGTCACGGACCCCAAGACTACCTCGAATGAATGTGTTGCGTATGCGGTCGGACCGCGTAACGCCACACATCCATCTCAGCATCTTCATCTCCGTGACGTGAAGCTCCTGAGTGTGCCGAGATAATGTTGGCCAACATTCGCTGCCGTATAAAAGAACCGGTCGGATAATGCTCTTGTATATCAGTCCCTTGAGCTTGGGCGGTATTCTGCTATCACAGACTACACCAGTGACCTCCCGCCATTTGGCCCAGGCAGCGTTTATACGGGCATGGATGTCGTGGTCGATGCCTCCAGACTCATGCATAACGGCTCCAAGGTACCTGAACTTCTCTTAACTTACTTAACGACTTAACGGCTGGCTCAGGCCCGATATGGATGGTGCTCGAGTCCGGGTTCCCGCAAGCCATGTACTCGGTCTTCGACACATTCAGTTTGAGACCACCGTTCTCAAGCGCACCCTTCCAGGCGTTCACTTTACGCTCCAGCATCAGTCGGTTCTCGTCGATGAGTACTATGTCATCGGCATACATCATCAGCCACGGGGGCTGGCATTGGATGTGAGCCGAGACAGTATCCAGCACTACATTGAATAAGAACGGACTAAGAGCTGAGCCCTGGTGAACCCCTACTGTAATCGTGAAGGGCTTGGTGTCGCCAACAGCGGTCCTAACCACTGAAGCGGAGTCGTTGTACATATCTCTGATAACCTCAATATAGGCTTCAGGGATCCCCTTGTATCGCAATGCCCACCAGATACACTGACGTGGCACACAGTCAAAGGCCTTCTGCAAGTCCAAAAAGGCCACATGCAGAGCTCTTCTTTTTTCCCTGTAAGCCTCCATCAAAGTTCTGAGGGCAAAAATAGTATATATATATATATATATATATATATATATATATATATATATATATATATATATATATATATATATATATATATATATATATAAATTATATATATATATATATATATATATATATATATATATATATATATATATATATATATATATATATATATATATATATATATATATATATATATATATATATATATATATATATATATATATATATATATATATATATATATATATATACATATATATATTCTATAATTGTAATATATACTTTTTCTTTTATTAATATTTAGTGCTATATAACTTACCTAACTATGAACTATCTCAAACATATATATTAATAATGTCAACACAACTGAGATTTAAAGATTGATATTTTCATTGTTTTAGAGTAAAGCTGATGGCAAGCTTGTTTTGTCTGTTGCGGTCATATCAAAAATGAAAATGCAGGTAAGCTACTTCGTTCGTCTACTTCGGCCATTAAAAACGAAAATCCATGGATTTACCGTAGAAATAAAAAAAATGAGCGTACATACAGCAACAACACAACCAAGCAAGAAAAAACAAATAAAAAAATTGGATATGGCAAATCAAAAAATGGAAAAATTGTGTCATTCTACATAATGCTTAGAATTGATCATAGAACACAAAATAGTCTTTGAAATAGTCATCGTTTTATCTAACTGTAGCTAAATACGGTACAGGTTAACTTATAAGCTCTGTAACCAAACTTTGTTGTGTATTTGTTTCGAAATGAGGACAACTGTGCTAGAAAGCAATAGAATAAGCTATTTACGTAGAAATACCATCAACGTATTTATATCAAGTATGTATGTAATATAGAAAATTACCTCTCAGCAGTATTTAACTGCTTCCGAATTACATTTTTGCTTATACATACATATATATATATATATATATATATATATATATATTATATATATATATATATATATATATATATATATATATATATATATATATATATATATATATAAATATATATCTATATTATCATATATATATATATATATATATATATATATATATATATATATATATATATATATATTTATATTTATATTATTTTAGTATATTTTTGTTGTCGACAACTTGATAGGTTGATATTTAGGTAAAACTTTTGTCTATATATAATTAATAAATTGAAATATAATTAATTCAAAATATAAGCTAATATTATGTTATAATATACTGCAAGAATCTATGTAAATATATGTATTGTGATATATTTCAAATTGTTATTTGTTATTCGATACTAATTTACATAACAAAATGAATTCTAATGTAACCATTTTCAATTAATTATACAGAAATTAAGTACTGAATATTTATTTATGAGATTTCATTTAAGCAACAGAATATATTGTTCAACAAAACGTTTCACTTTTTGCATAGGAACCTTCGAAAACTATATATAATTTACCTTTACAGGAAAGAGGCTGTATCACTTCGATCGGAAATTGAGGAGCACTCCAATTACCTAAGTTTCAAGCGCCAAGATAAACGAAGTAAGGTATAAACAACACTTTTGTAAAACTAAAGGAATTGTTATTTAGTTTTTTTTTTTTTTGCTTCAGCCATCTCCCACGCTTAGACAAAATGAGGTGAATCAAAAAGAAAATTCTTTCTCCATGGCCAGTTCAATTGAAAGAGTTTTAATATAGATTTTCTTTTTTTATTTTGATTTTGTTTCCAGCGTCACGTTATCCCAAGCATATATCAAGGAGTCATATAGCCAAAACATCCGTTCTCCGCTTCCACCCAAATTTGAGACATTTCTTGTTGAGTAGTGGAACTCTACGCCGAGCTTTATTGCCCGGGCGGAGACTTAAATTATTGAATTTAAAATTATTTAATTAACGTTCACCTTTACAAGACTCAATGAAATGTATACATATATAGATTAAAACATTTATAATAATAGAAAATATGACTAATACAAATAGACAGATACATAAGTAATTTATTTTATTAGATATAAAATACAAGCGGTGATTTCCGTTGTTACAGACGAGGAACTTAAATAAACAATGACTATTGAGCTGTAAGGGCGGCTAGCAAGTATGAAACATAAAAACTGGTTGTAGATATAGTATATTATTATACTTTAGTATAATTTCATTATTGTTCCAGCTGGATATCTAATGATTTTATAAATAAATTTACTTTTAAGTATATTTTAATTTACATATTCGTATGCTAATATTTGGCTGTGACAGAGTGTGAGAAACAAAATAATTTCCACCTAGTAGCTCTTGGAAGGCCTGCAAAATATGAGAAATTTGCAAAGACTAAAGAAAGATGAGGTCAAATTTTAAAAAAAAATGTGATTTTAAAAATAATAGTTTGATTAATCATTTAATACATTTTTTTAGTACTTATAATGCATATATAAAAATAATACTTTATTATCCCTGAATCTGAAAAAAACAAACCACAAAAAAACAAAAGGAATTTTCCAAAAAATAAAATTTCGCCGAATTTCGTGATATTTACTAATTTCAAATGAAACATTTTGAATTACTGCAAAGTAAAAAAATATTCGCAAATAATCTGGTTAATGAGTTTAATTTCGAAATATTTAACTTGTCCAAAAGTGCTTGTATAACAATTCTTATTATATAAAGCAATAGCCCGTCTTTAGTTGAAAGTTTTTACTAGTTTTCCGTTAAACTTAACTCCATGTCCGCCGGCACTTTCAGTTATCCATTTCGTGAGTGACTGTTTTATGTATATATATATATATATATATTTATATATATATATATATATATATATATATATATATATATATATATATATATATATATATATATATATTTATATATATATATATATATATATATATATATATATAAATATATATATATATATATATATATATATATATATATATATAATATATATATATATATATAATATATATATATATATATATTATATATATTGTACTATCGACAGGCCCGCAGCTTCAGCAGCTTGAAGTACACTATTATTTATTTATAAGTAGAGTGAATTGCTTCCGTTTAACATAATGTTTACTGAAAAGTTTCATGTAAATCCGTTGAGAAGTGCTTTCACGAAATCATAACAAAATTTCACATTTATATTACAGGTAGGGTGATATTATTACAGCTATTTAATATATGAACTAAAAGCAGTTTTGGAGAGATCTGAGGTAAAAAGAAAGGTTGAAATAACATTCTTTCAAGTGGGAATCGAACCCGCACTAGTGTACAGTCAGAGGTTCACAGCAGGGTATGATCTAACGAATTAGACTCTTTCTAAGTTAAGCGTTGAGTTCCGCCATCAGTATTCCGCTCAATTTCCAGATTAGGTAAATTCTAGATGCTTTGCCAACTTCGTATTAGGCGTGTCTCCACCAACAAATACTAAATATATTGAATATTTTCACATACGAATACCATTTCATATCTCCTGCATGATAGTCTCCTGGTAGACTGAGATAGCTGGTTAATCTACCTCATTCTATACTTCCACGAACTGTCAAGTTAAGATATTGTATAGTGTATAGCATAATAACTCTTCTTCTTCTTCTTGGCATTAGTCCCGGCTTTTGCCAGGGTCTGCCTACCGACTAAGCCTACTCCACTTTGCACGGTCTTTAACATCCTCAGTGGACAATCTATGGCTCTCATGTCTTGTGTCACGACATCCAGCCATCGCTTCCTTGGGCGTCCGGGTGGTCTAACTCCAGGGACAGACATGTCAAGGCACTTCCTTCCGACATAGTTCTCAGATCGGCGCATAACATGGCCATACCATCTCAGGCGACGCTCTTGGAGCTTATCCGCTACGTCACGGACCCCAAGACTACCTCGACTGAATGTGTTGCGTATGCGGTCGGACCGCGTCACGCCACACATCCATCTCAGCATCTTTATCTCCGTGACATGAAGCTCCTGAGTGTGCCGAGATAATGTTGGCCAACATTCGCTGCCGTATAAAAGAACCGGTCGGATAATGCTCTTGTATATCAGTCCCTTGAGCTTGGGCGGTATTCTACTATCGCAGACTACACCAGTGACCTCCTGCCATTTGGCCCAGGCAGGATGGGGGCCCGGGCATGGATGTCGTGGTCGATGCCTCCAGACTCATGCATAAAGGCTCCAAGGTACCTGAACTTCTTCGACTTAACGGCTGGCTCAGGCCCGATATGGATGGTGCTCGATTCCGGGTTCCCGCAAGCCATGTACTCGGTCTTCGACACATTCAGTTTGAGACCACCGTTCTCAAGCGCACCCTTCCAGGCGTTCACTTTACGCTCCAGCATCAGTCGGTTCTCGTCGATGAGTACTATGTCATCGGCATACATCATCAGCCACGGAGGCTGGCATTGGATGTGAGCCGAGACAGTATCCAGCACTACATTGAATAAGAACGGACTAAGAGCTGAGCCCTGATGAACCCTACTGTAATCGGGAAGGGCTTGGGCATATAGCAGCAGCAGTATAGCATAATAACTATAAGCCTATTAAGTTCTTCAGCACTAGTGTAAATTTATTCGTATTTAAACGTAAACACATTTGCACCATTTTGTGTACAAAATGTAAATGTCTTTAATATCATGCACTTATCACTTTTAATAATAGTACTTTATGTTTAAATAAAAAAATAATATTTTTTTATTTGCCCCATACATAGATAGCTTCATGCTGATATATGTATGACATCACATTAGGTAAGTATTGTTATAATGGCCGTCCTAGAAAAATCGACTGTGTAACACAAAAAAAAATTAATTTAGAAGCTCATTCAAGCAAATAAACTGTTCAATTTAATATTATTAATATTTCAGTAGGAATTCTGTCAAATCTCCTGCACTAAGTGCACCCCTAAGCCCTACAAGAACATTTTCGTCTGTCCGCTGTCTGTCAGCCACTTTAGAATGAAAAAGTTTGAAATGTAGAGACTACTAACTTCAAAAAAAGTATAAGTATACACGTAGACTGAATCAATATTATTTTCGTCTACGTTTACATTAATATAATGATGTGATGTTTTGATTGTATATAATAATTTTAAGAAAATCTTATTTTGGGGCTTACCTGTAAATTTATTAATTTGTATAAAATAAAATCATTTCTTACCTACGTAGGATCAAATCTTTTACACTATCCCACGGATTTTAATGCGGTTTTTACTGATAATAATGTGCCTGTATGTATATAGCATACATATATGAATGTTATATAAGGGTTAAGCCAAGAAAATAAAAAAGAAAATATATTTTCATCCACACTGCAAAAATTAAAAAAAAAAAACGATTGGGCTGTATTCGTATATTTTATACATAAACAAGTAAGTGAAATATTAATAGTAAGTTATATCCTATACTAATGTTATTTATATTATCAATAATAGTTTTGACATATTTCATATTTACATTTTCCCACTTTGAAATACTAATAACGTAGAGCTCTACCACTAAACACTGTCACTATTACTAAATTAAGAATTCAATAAAATTATCATAACAACTGTTAACATAACATTCTTTAACACAAAACTGTCTAAAAATATACTTGAAATGATATTTTAAGTATAATTTCTATCTTTTATCTTTGTTTCAGGTATCATGACCTCCACAGTGCCTCGCCTAAGGCGTTCAGTGTAGTTCAGCTCGACTCGCTAAGTTTGATTAAATAAAAATATATACTTTATATAGGTATACTTTTAGTTATTTTTATTATTGTTATACATATTGTGATTGTTTTTATAACTCAATTTATATGAAAAATCAATGAAAAAGGTGGATTTTTATTTGGATTTGGATTATTTTATAGCTAGTTTCAAACATAGCGTTTTATTAACTTAGCGCTTGCTCTAATCTGACTGTGGATACAAAGATAGTATATAAATAAATAAATATCTTTGTATTCTAGCTATTGCTTTAATACTTGGCTTCAGCCATTTAGCCATATGAAATTGGACTACGAGTTGAATATGCCACATGAAATATTTTAAGTGTTAAGTAATTCTGACTGCAAATACTGTCTGTAGACTGTAGATTATTTTTAAAATCTAATTCAACTGGTTCCGGAGATTAACATATTCAAACAAATACTTCGGCCTTATAATATTATTATATTATTAGGCAGCATTCGATGAACATCGGAAACTCTTGCGACAGCATAATCGAAGAGGTGGAACTGTTGCGGTAGTCAATGAGAGTGACCAGTAACTGGGTGGGCTGTCCCGACAATTAAAAGACAAGTGGTGGCAGGATAAAGCTTGTCAAATTCAATGGCTTGCTGATACGAACCAGCTTGGGGAAATTTGTTGCGAGGTACGTAATTTAATTGGTACATCTTACCGTGCAAAATTACCTTTGAAGTCTTTAGACGGTAAGTATCTTCTCACTAGCAAGGAGGATGTACTTAAACGTTGGGCTGAACATTTCAATACTTTGCTTACCACAGATCGATCAGTTGATCTGCATAATATTAGCATAATGCCTCAACTCCCCTCGGCCCCCGAGCTGGATAAGCCACTGTCGTATGACGAAGTTGTCACTGCCATCAGATAGCAGAAAAATAAGCAGGCGGTTGGTATTGACCTTATACCGGTTGAGGTATTGAAATATGGTGGTATGGAGTTGCACACGTGGGTATGGAAATTATTTGTTCGAATGTGGGAGGAGGAACGAGTTCCAGATGAATTTAAAGTGTCTCGCATTACTGCCCTCTACAAGAATAAGGGTGACCGATCCGACTGCAACTCATACCGCGGCATTTCACTACTATTTGCTCCTGGAAAGGACTTTGCGAGAGTTCTTTTAAACCGTCTGACAGATTTATCAGAAAAGATACTACCAGAAACCCAGTATGGCTTCCGACCTGATCGAGGCACATATAAGCTATTTTCTCGGTGCATCAACTGCAGGAATGGAGTAGAGAACAATGTTGTCATTTGTATCTCTGCCTTGTTGACTTGGAGAAAGCATTCGACAGTGTGCCTCGTGACCCCTTCTGGATAGTGCTAGGAAAGCTAGGGTGATCGGAAAAGCTTGTGAGACTTTTACGCCTCTTGTATGACGATATGCAGTGCAGCGTCTCCGTAGATGGCGAAATGTCAGATTTCTTTTAAGTCACCTGTGAGCTGAAACAAGGGTGCGTCTGCAGCATTTAGAAAGCTGCGTTCCAAGGTCTTCTGTTCGCACGATCTAAAGCTGGCCACTAAGGTTTCTGTATATATGGCGATTGTGCTGCCAAATTTTCTTTATTACTCCGAGACCTGGTGTGCGTACCGCCACTACGTGCGTACTCTGAATCGTTTCCACCTAAAATGCTTACGTACCATCATGAGGATCAGATGGTCCGATCGAGTGCGCAACACCGAAGTCCTGAGACGAGCCAGTGTTGGTGGCATTGAGGCTTATGTAATGCATCGACAGCTTCGGTGGTGCGGTCATGTATGTATGGCGAAGCGCATCTTTTATTCTGAATTAATGGAGGGCAAGCGCA
Organism: Dione juno; assembly: GCA_037127375.1. Lineage (NCBI taxonomy): Eukaryota > Metazoa > Arthropoda > Insecta > Lepidoptera > Nymphalidae > Dione > Dione juno. Next base: position 10,762,970 of record JAXRJS010000004.1, on the reverse strand, counting down.
AGCGTGGCGGACAACTGGACAACTACTCCGATACAAAGAAGCGTTCAGAAGCGTCACATGAAAAGATGCAACATTGAGCCCTCTCAATGGGAGCGTTTGGCAAAACAGCGGTCCGAATGATGCCGAAGTATACAGAGGCCAATCCGCAATTTTAAGAAGCAGCGCAAAGCTGACCTCGACGCCAAGCGTGATAAGTTAAAGGCATTAACACCTGCCGCCATTAACTACAATCATGTGCGCGGCAAGCTCATGTGTCCACACTGCGCACGGGAGCTTGCTGCTAAAAAAGGCATTTCCAGGCGAATCAGCGCCATTCCGACTAGGAGTCGAAGGGGTTGCCTTGGCCGAAAACGGTCGGAGAAATTCATCATCATCATTATAAATTTGATTTGTTATATGTGAAAATAAGACATTAATTTAATTTCTTGGTAAATTTATTTTTTTTCTTTGAATGTAGCCAGTTAGTAGTAGCTTACTTAGTTTATACTGTAAAACGTCAAATAAAAAATTTCTAGATAGAAGTTATTATTTATAAATATGATATTTTTTCAATTCGCCTTCAGTTCACTCCGTGTTGTATATTCTGCATAATTTTGAATCAATGCTTGTTGAGTGGGGGCACTTGCCGATGTGATTTGTCTCCCAGAATGGAAAATGAAAATAGTTTAAATATATTACATCAAGTAAGAATCGAATCCACTACGTTACTTACGTTTCCAGTCAAATACTGTTGTTCAAATTTCAACCTATAAACACCCGTTGCAGGGCTTTATAAATTTATAGAAAGCTTAAAAGCTCTGTATGTACATATTGTAACGCTTGAATAAAAAAACCTGTAATTTCACTATCGCGTGCTTGCTGTTTAGAGATATTAAATATCTCGGAATACAACACTGAGTTATTTTAATCCAATCCCCGGTAAAGAAGGTACCTTATATCAATTACGTTTACCTTATAAATAATTTATTTGTACGTGTGTTTGTCATCCTATTTCTTTTAAACTTTGAACTCACAACTATCGTGGTAAGGTATGATTGCCTTGCCACTACGCCAAGTAACCTTTCTATATTAACATTACAATATTCCTAACAATAAAATCGGTATAAAAACTCACGGTATAAGTAAATTATAAGACCTCTTTAGAAAATAGTAGATCTTACATTTTATTTCATAGGAAAATGGGATTTTGCATTAATTTATTAAATCTGCTCGTTACTGAAATTATTTGTAGTATATTATTTTTATAGTCCTTTATATGATATAATTATTTGTTATTCAATTATTGCTTTATAACGTAGATATTCCTAGCTTATTAAGGTAAAGTGCGGAATTAAACTCTGTTATGTTATACAGCATGTTCTTCCTGCCTAGCAAAGTATTTTGATTTGGCTAGTTGCTACAAACTTCAACGGTATTGGCAGAAAGACCAATCTCTGTATATTGGATATTTGGGGACAGTACCGCAAGACCCTGGGTGGTTGAACTCAATACTTTTTTTTGTCATCTAGGATAAATTAACATGTTACTTGGCAAATACGCTATTACAACTCTTATTAATATAAGCATTATATGTATAATGGGACAAACTTCGTATTTTATTTCTCATAAATAAAACTACCACTTGTCAACCAAAGAAAAGGAATTGTCAAAGAAATAACCTCTCTCAGCTCAGTTTTCAATATTCAGCTTCTATAAACGGAGTAGACTTCGATAAAAACATTGGATCCTCGGGGAAGCTTATTAATTAAGTGGCTTCCTGTAATGCTTGCTGTAATACAGTTTTCTTTGTTATAAATTTTGCCGTTTATAGTAACAGTGTATATACTTATATATTAGATATATCTATATGTTGTAAAGTCAAAACTTTTATTTGGTTTAATGGGTTAATCTCAGAAACAACTGTTTTGAATTAGAATTAATCTGCACTGTCCATTTATGGAGAAAAGCTTTGCTATATTTCTCGATAAATGGTAGAGTAGGCTTAACTCTCGATTCACAAGTCCCAGACATGTTTACAGCTCTTGTATTTTAATCTTATATATAATAATTGTTTTAGCTTCACGCTGTATCCCGCACACAACAGGGTAGGTAGAGGGTACCTAGTGTTAAGACACATCTTTCCCGGCTTTCCGCCTCTCGAGACATCGCTTGCTGAGTGACGGAACTCAATAACGCGTTTTGTCTTGTTAGCTGACCAAAGAAAATAAAAATAATTCACTCTCCTCGATTGGGAATCGAACTCACTAACTATTTCATTTACAAGTAGACCAATTTATAATTATAAAAAACCATAACCTAAGTACCAAAATACTTTAAAAAAACCTTCTAACGTACTTTCTATTGTCTAAACATAAAAAAAATTACCTCTAATTGAAACAATAGAAAGCTTTTAGTAGAATAATTACTTAAAAGCTTCCAAATAAGCCCAGTCGATGGTAAGTCAGAAAAAAGACTAGATCTATACTCTAGGTATAGGTAATAAGGTATTCACCGCCTCCTATTTTTTCATTATTTTCACAAACATTGCTCTTTGCCGCATGCACATTTAACCATAGAAAAAACAACAATTCAAAGACTTAAAGCTTCAATTTTAAAGTATTCTAATGCACAATAAAATTGTACTTTCACATTGAATACAGCAAATGTTGAGCTCTATGCCAGTTCTCCTCAGAAAAATATTTTGATATTTTTTATCGTTTTAACTGTCGTAAATGCTTTATCTGCGTATATTGAGTTATAAATTAATCGGTTTAATTTAAAATTAAAGGACAAATGAAGGAAGAGAAATGCTCTTCGCATATATACTATATATACCTTATATACATATATATATATATATATATATATATATATATATATATATATATATATATATATATATATATATATATATATCTATATATATATCTATATCTATATCTATATATATATATATATCTATATATATATATATATATATATATATATATATATATATATATATATATATATAATATATATACATATATATATATATATATATATATATATATATATATATATATATATCTATATATATATATATATATCTATATATATATATATTATATCTATATATATATATATATATATATATATATATATATATATATATTATATATATATATATATATATATATAATATATATACTATATATATATATATATATATATATATATATACTAGAGTATTTTTTCAATAATATTGCATATATGTTATAGTAATAAACTTCACTACAAAATACACGACTGTCGAGTCTAACGTGTATTTTGTAGTGAAGTTTATTACTATAACATATATGCAATATTATTGCAAAAATACTCTAGTATTCTTATATATCCAGCATCCAATATTTCTATGATAAAAATATTCAGTAACCATGAAGATTCAGAACCTTTGTAACTAAAAAAGCGCACACCAAAATCTGTTCATCTGTTTGGAAGCTACGGTGTCACAAACAGACATATAGATGATACACATGCATACAACTCCCTTCTTTTTACGTCGGAGATTAAAATGTAACTAATTTCATTTACAATTAAAAAAATTGAATCATATAGTAATTAAATGAAATCTAAGCATTAGTACTAGAAGTTAAAAATATTGTCATATATATCGCTTTGAGCAATTCGATACGATTTAGAAAGAAAATCAATGTAATAAAAGTGTTAATTTTCAATTCTATTGTACGCTAAATCAATGTTAGCAAAACCCAATTAGGGATCAAGCATACAAAAAGGTTATGCGGTAAAAAAAAAAGGAAAGTCTTCCGTTTATACAGCTTATTTCTAAATATAAGTGAGAAATACAGTAGAGTGTTTATAAGAAAGTCGGTCTGTTTGTTCAGAAGGACTAATGTTCGATGTACTTTAGAATATCTTTTTTAATTTATTAATCTTTTATTTTTTCTATATTAATTTAATGTTAGTGGATGTCTAGAAACAATATGGGAATATTCTTATAGAATAGAGATAATAGAGATAAATTCTTTCATTTTTAATTCTCTTATACATATGAATAGGACACTCAATTTTCCATTTTTAACAAACTTCGCACTATATCTGGCTACACCGAAGCAATGAAATTGACTTAAGGAATATGTTGTAATAAAAATTTTCGTCTGTACTTTGTTGTTCTGTAATCACGCAAAATAAATAAACAGTTACAAAGAAATATTTATTTATATAGTATATATTAAGCCCGGGTATTACAAGCTTTTTGTTTTCCACATTTCATGAAAACCTTTCATAAAGAAATTCTATTAATCAAACAATAATGACAAAATCTCATATGAACTTTCTAGTATTTTATAAATTAAATGTTTGTTCTATATTAATTAATTATCTGCCATATAAAGTAGCTATTTTGTAAAAGCTCTATATCATTGAGTCTTGCGTCTATAGAAACAAACTAAGTTTTAGTTAATCTTGAGAAAAATGATCTTTACAGACATACAGACAAAGAACAATAAAGGTATCCTATAAGAATTCCGTTTTACCTTTAGGCGTACGAAACCCTAATTACATAGAAAAATTATGAAGTCAAATAAATATCTAATTAATTTGCTTTTACAATATCTTCTTCGACTCGTTTTATCAAATAGCCTCTTCAAATTGAGCAATCAAAGGACAGTTATATCGAAAATCAACAATTCGCAAGCTGCAATTATGCTTATTGCTTGTATATAAGGAAATAGGTTTTGAGGTTAAGTACGTATAGGACAGGAGCTTTTTTTTTGTATTGGTCCATAATGGACTTTTCTAGTAACTGCTCGATCTCATGAGGTACCTTTGATATCCTGAAATGCTTAGGTCGCTTCTAATATTTTGTAAACAAAATGGAAACTTGTTAAATATATTTGTTGTTATAAAGCTTTCTTCTATTATTATAAAGCAGAGGATTTTGTTAGGAAGTCTCTCCTTTTATCGAGAGAGATTATGTGCTGCGTTCAATGACCTCTAGTATTTTTAAAGTGTCATGTATCATACAAAATTATTTACGTATTTTCATTTGACAAGAAAAAAATTAAATAAATATAAAGCACAACACACGTACAGATATAATAACAAGTAAACTGTTGTTTATAATATTATTATTATAATATTAATATTATTATTCAACACTCTTAACCAAAATTCAGTCAAAATTTCTTACTTATTATAAATTTTATTTAAAGCACAAAAAGCTTCACGGTAAGAACCTAGTATTAAGAGTCTGCTACAGGCAGTTTGGGTCTTTTTTTCCTTAGACTTTGGTTGTCCGTGCTTTTTTTGTTCATTTTCTTCGTATTGTTATGATTTATTTTCCGTAAAAGTAATAATTTTATCGGTAACAGTTCTGTCATAATTATTAAATGTTTAGTAAAGAAGAACTGTGTGATACAAGATAAGCAAATGAGAAAGGCAATTTTAAGCACATCACTTAGTGTAGAGCAACGGCACATGCAGTAAGTAGCCATGCAAATGTAAATTAACGTCGAATGTAGAGACACCTTCATACTCAAGGCTTTGAGCAGCTCATTCGTTATCCCCTAAGGCTGTAATCATTCAAAACCAACCACTTATTATCTGCTTATTCTTCGAACCGTATGCCCGTTTTTTTTCAATAAAAACTTGTTTTCAATATATAATAACTACCCCAAGACTCTACTTTTATCATATATAGTGAGGCGTCTTCCAATTGCGGTGTAGTGTATCATGTTGCGTCAATATTTTCTTTGAATTTCAATATGTATGAGTATATCCTTATAATTGTGATATATTGTACATCATTAGCTATAGCCAATAGCTATACGAATTATTTCAGCAGTATTGCATGAAATAATATGAAATGTGTAATATTTAGGTATCCTCCACAGTCTACGCTTTATTCTGCATATAGTAAGGTAGACAGAGATCAGTGTTAAGATACTCTGTTCCCTGCGCTATGTCTTGTTGCTAGAGCGAGAAAAATGCGAATAAGTCATTCTCTCCGTGCAGGAATGGAACCCATAACCGTTACGTTCGATTAAACACAGAAACAGAGGGAAACAGAGTGTCTTAACACTAACTTCCCACTGTAAAAAGCTCTAATAGAAATTGCATGAAACTATTTACTGTATGTTCACATATATTTCAAGTCTCTGTACGAGTAAATAATGGAGAAAGTTATATAGCTAAAAATTTCAGTAAGGCTTCTTTTCTTTTGCTTACAAGTTCCAAAATAATAAAGGACTTGACGGAGTTTCCTGCTGATTTAAACTGGTTTATTGCGGAGTCGTTACCTTTATAATGGCTCTATTTTATAAATTATATTTATAAAAAACAAAAAATTATACCAACTTCCAAAAAGGAGGAAAGTTCTATGTTCGACGTTTATATTTAAAAAAATCAAACATTTAAAGGACGTAAAGGAATCTAAATGTGTACTATTAGATTATTTCCATGAAGTAATGATAGAAGGCACAATTCCTTGACTCCAAATTCTTGTATGGCAGTTCATGTTTTAGAGCTGGTCTCACATAAATGCTATATACATAAACATATTATTAGAGAAAGTATATTATTCAATCCAAGAATATTATACGGATGTTAGTGTGTGGAGTTAAGTACTGTCGATGCTCATTCGCGAGTCTAAGAACAGTTGAAAATATATTGTAAATTTACATTAAAAAAGAGCAATTATTGGGTTTCTCGCCAGCTCTTTTCAGCAGAACTGACAATTATGTTAATTGACGATTCGAAAGTGCTTGTATTAGCCTATTTGATTAAAGAATATTTTGATTTTGGTATACATAGGATGTATAGGATCTTAAGGTTTGATCAAGTTATATTGCCTTTAAATTTCTGTATTATATAAAATTGTTAAATTAATTATATATATATATATATATATATATATATATATATATATATATATATATATAATATATATATATATATATATATATATATATATGAATATTAAAGTAATATTATTTTTAACAATTTATTAATTACTTTCAATGTCTTTCGGTGTCGTTGCCAGCACAAGCAAAAAAAAGTCAATATACAAAGTACTGCTAAAGTACCACGCACAAAACACAACAAAATTAGCTTAAAAAATATCCCAATTGGCACTGACTCCAAGTATATCAGGTCTTCCTGCACTTGACTATGCTGACACGTATTACCTTGATCTATCTCAACAGCTACTAAATAAGCTTAAATGGCTCACTGTAAAAGACCTACGGCAGTTACACTCACTCACTCACTCTTCTGTAAACAATTCTTCACTCATTCGTACCTCAAGGAACGGTTTAAGTTCTTGGGGTCGGACACTCTCCACTCCCAACATCTTCGTTACCGCACCAATAACCTCCTTGAAGTACCTCTATACCGCAACTATAGAGACTTTTTTAGAGTCAAAACAATAAGGCTTTAGAATGCGCTGCTGTGTGACGTTAGACGTTCTCCGTCGGTAGGGGTTTTTAAGCGTAAGCTTAAAAGCTACTATTTAGAACAAAAAACTTCGTCAGTATAAGAAGCATGTAGTATTCTTGCATTTTTAATTGTAATTTTATTATTTTGTGTGTATGTCTAACGTATGTATGTATATATGTGTATATATAATATATGTGTATATGTATTTTTTTTTTTAATTTTTAATAAAATATATTTTATCGTTAAAAATATTTTTTATAATGCTTTTTGCGCCTTACTGTGCTCTCATTATTAAATCCTATAATATGATGGTTGCCTGTAAGAGATTATTTATAGTGTAATATAGATAAGGCTGCCATTGCAAGCATATGCATGCATATGCACGAGATTTTTTTTCGTTTTTCGCTTATGTAAAATCATATGAATTTCTATGCAATAATGTATTATTATTATTCTTATTATTATAGGTATGTATAGATCAAGTCTAATCATAAAATGAAGACCCCCTCCACTGTGCTGTCAAACACATACAAATGATGCGATCAAATGACACACACAACGAAACGCAAATCCGTGATTGGTCAACGCATCGTTTCCATGACAATAAGTACGATCAGCAATAAAATATATAAATATTATAATAATTAATATTAGAAGATTCTGAATTAATTAATCATTCTCATTGCGGAAAGAATTGCAAGTGATAAAATGACAGATACATGTTGCCGTGTAAATGACGCAGAGCAAAATAATATTTAAAAAAGAAAGCAAATTTAATATCAATGTTGATGAATCTGACTCTAATGAAATATAATCTTCTTTAAACATTTTTCTAAGCAATACATTTTATATAACACAAATATTATTCAGAATTTTGCTACAGAATCGGACCCGATATTGATAATGAATTAAAAACACATATCATATACATCACATTACAGTCAGCCAGTTTAATTAATTCTAAACTTGATTGTTATGATTGAACTGACTGCCAGCTATTTAATAAACCTCATATTTCAAAAAAAATTATTTAAAATTTAACATAATAGTATTTTTTTGCAGATCGTATTCGTTAAATAGATTTTATCCCGACGATCGGATTTATCGAGCGACTAGTTCATAAATGTCGCATCGTGTTACAAAACGGACGTGTCGTTACATACAAAGGGAGCGATTTTTTGCAATATAAAGTTAATAATATACAAAATTAATAATAGCTCGATCGGTTGATTTCTTAATATGCGGACTAGTCACAAGTTTGACGTAAAATCGCAACACGCACACATATAAATACTGTAGTATTTATATATTTTCACACATTAAAACAAATAGACTTAGTAGGGGCGTTCATTTTTAAATTTATTTATTTATTTATTTTGTAAGGGAAACAAACTGTATAGTAAATAATTGAAACATAAAACATACAAAATAGTACAAAGACCAGTTAAGTTACCACAGATTATAAAACACGTACAGTTCTTAAACACACGTTATTTATAATGAACATAATATATTCTATAACATATAATAATATTAGTACAAACACAATATAGAAAAAAATAAAAATAAACAAAAATTGACTAAAGCAATCACCTTAACTACGCTGAAAGTTACAGTTTTAAAATATAATTTCTGAAATTTACGTATGCTGAATTAAAAATTATTCGTTCGTGTACGAACTTAAGTTCGTACACATACATAGCTTGATGCAATTTTGAACTTGGTTCAATTTTTTTGTTAAATATATTATTTAATTTAGTCTCTCTGGAAATATAAAGAGCGGCGCTGAGTTCTCTCACTCGACATATCGGGCGGAAAGTGAAACTTAACTTTTTTTTTTTTGTTTTTTTTTTTTTTTTGGCGCTGGGATAAAATTACATTACGCATACCCTCCCCGCCGGGGGGCGGGAGAGGGGTATGTGGGACTCCCCGGTAAAGACGTTCCCGGTATACCCACTAAAAATACCCAGCGACACTCCGACCTCACCTAAGTGGAGAGGGCCTGGGAGTCCATAGCGTCCAGGCCCTCGCCGGTGACTGCCCGCCCTACGGCAGGCCCTTCACACCTTCCCACGTGGGAAGGGGTCTTTACAATGGCCGGAGTGCACGGCCATTGTGCTTAACTTAACTTAACTTAATTTAACTTAACTTAACTTAACTTAACTAGGTTATCACTAAAAGTATATTACTCATATTTTAAGCGCAAAATGTAATAGAAAATATACCATACAAGATTACAAATCACCAAGCAACGTATCGAACTAAGCGTAGACAAAACCATTATTTTCTTCATCGCATGTTATAAAATGGAATTTGGACACAGAAATTCCATATTGTACAATATCCATGAAGTACGTAAATCTTAACACAGATATTCAAAGATATCCGCTGGAATAAACTATTTTATTGACGCCATTGCACTTTTGAAACTAACATAAAGTAAAGTCCAAACAAGAACTGAACTCGTCCAAGTGATTATTGCATAAGTTTGGAAAAATTAAAATTTGTGATGTTTTATTTCAACAATATGTTGCTGTCGTTACATAATATGTACATATACCAGTCATAACTGGACTTAGACGACGCCATGGTAGTGAATTCGATTTCAGCTTAGGGGGAAATTTATATTAAACAAACCGTCGGATTGACTTTGAGCTCCGTCATGTAAAACGATATTAATGAATAATGAAGTATTTTAAAAAAGAGTTGTTTGCGCTTTTTGTTTCATATTTATTAATTGATGTGCCTAAAGCACAATAAATGTCAAAAAATGTAAACAAACAATTGAAGACATTTAGTCTTCAATTGTTTGTAGGTTTCTCAGGAAAAAGTTCTTTCTTACAATATTTGAAGCTTTTACGATTTAAGTAGTTATATATTTTAATCTTTGGATTGTACATAAAAGTAAAATAATTGCAACAATATAAAAGTAAAATAATTGCAAAGATTGCATGCATTTTAAAACAAAACCATATCTTTTGGGATTCGATAGAGGAGAGTCAATGGAGCCGTCCCTTTCAAATACGTTTTAAAAACCATTTTTCATTAATTTTAAACCCATAACCAATGTGTGTGTTGCCAGATTAGTTCTGACAATCTCATAGTAAATTCTTCTTGAAATAAAAATATAAAACTTACTTAATTATAATTCATATTACATTTTACCAGAATATGGAAAATAAGTATCATCAAACTCAAGTACATGTAATGTAGATGCATTGTCGGTTTTAAAATGAATAAAAAGTCAGCGAACAAGCAATGTGCCAAGATAAATTACATAGCTTTTTTCCTTTTAATATATTTTTTTCAACTGTATCTCACATATTATATAGTATGCAATGATAATAAAACTAGGTATCTAGAGTCAAGACACTACATTATCTGCTTTCGACCTGAACTTTGGATATTAGTCGGCGGAACTCAACACCGTATTTTGTAATCCGTCGATTCTTTCCAAAGGAATGTATTATTTTAGTATATATGACAAACTTTTCATTTTCTCTATATCATACCAAATCAAGTTTTGGGGGTTTCGACCAACGCGCAATAACGTTAGATGGATGCGAAAAGTAGACCTTATATTTACTGCTTCATAAAATATATCAATTTGTGAGCGTGGACGACTGGTGCGTGAATAAAACAGAAATATCTTGTATACATGTGTGTTTTAATTATCATTTGAAACATGTGAAGATTGAGTTTCTTACCTACTGAGACAATATATGGCGAAATTCTATAGACACCACAAGTTTTTTTTTTTACACCTAACGGTAATTGAACCTTGTATCTACACCAAATGCTCCAAGACAATGTTAATTTATACTTTACAAAATATGGACGTAACCGCTTATTACTTATAACTTAATATACAATCAAATGCATTTAATAAAATTCAAATCCTTTATTCTGATTTTCTTTGTCCACCTTAGTCCCCTGTACAACATTCCAAAAACTTTGTAGACATAAAATTTTTCCACCACCTACAGTGAGTTATTAACTCCGTCTGTAGTACTCATACACTCGTAGATCTCTTTGTTCTATATCGTAATATGGATGGTTGATATCTAGACCTGCATACCAAAGCCTGGCTAGTAATTCATGACAAGGCTGTCGACGTTATTTTGTTTTCATCTATGCACGAAACGCCCTTTGCTACATTTAGAAAGAATGTTGTACAAATCTGAAACGCTACATATTGTCCAAGGAAAATCCTAGGACAATTAACTTGAGAATGCTTTTGAGACAAAATTTTATTCATAATTTTTAACTTATCTTGCTTTGTTTAGACATATCAAGAGTAAATATGTGAATATACATCCGAGTGAGGAGTAATGGCAATTGTAATGCTTAAAGTTACACTACTAGAGCTTCTGCTCGAGAATTCCCGACGCGAGAAATCTCGAGAAATTTATTTGTCTTTAGTGGAGACGGGAAAAAAAATCTGAACGCCCCGAGAACTCCTAATAATTATATAGAAATATAGATATATAAATGTAAATATAGATTTTGAAACGTGCATTAAATCTCACCTCAACTGTCTGAGCTCCTCTCTACGTAACCAAAATCCTAAATGAATCTAGTAGTGCCGCCATCGAACTATGTTCTAGAAATAAATTGATTATAGTCCAAGTCAGGCCGAGATGCAAGGTATTGAGAGATTTCACTGTAATATCTCTTGCTCCTACTTTAACCGCATTTAACTGTAAGCTTAGTCAATTTGTTAGTAAAATTTTAGAGATATTTGTTTCTCATAGAACTGTCGTTACATATTAATAAATTATATATAATTTCGAGGCCTAGTTCTCGTCATGGTAAACCAACATGAAGAGCCTTGAATTCGATATAAAATTATTTGGACTTCCACTATAAAAGGACATTTAAACAGCTGAAACTTCGGCAGAAAAATCAATATTAATATTTTCAATTGTTGTAACCTGTTTTTTTGGTGTTCATTTGCTAATTATTTAGTGCAACTTATGACAATAAAAAAAGTTCTTTTAACAATTGATCTTGACCCTTTATGGTAATTTCTCGAGATAATTCTCTAATCTCTAAGATATTCGAGTAACTCGAGAGATCCAGACATGCCTTGTGAAATAAAAAAGGTCGAGAAATCAGAAGCACTAGGTGTCACTAAAGTTCAAAGTTGACTTGGTGCAGTGAATCCGAACGCCATGTCTTTGAATATTAGCAAAAATGGTTGTTTGGTAGATTAATAAAAAACTAACAACGCGGAAAGTGAGCTTGCGCTAAACAATTGTCACCAATTAAGTCATAGGTTATTTACTGTCTTATACGCTTTTTACAATCTATTTATGATGCTTGCATATTTTAAATATATTTAAATTAAAAAAAAAATATAAAAAATAAAAGCATCAAGCTGAAATTAATATCAAAAATCTAACTGGATTTAGATTCTGGATGGATTCTTTTTGAAGCACAGACAAAATCAAAGTTCTAAATCAAAGTAATCAAAAGACAAGCTTTTATGCGTAATTTTTTTTGTATTTTGGCGTAATAAAATCTTAAAGGGTTCTTCCCATTAGCCTAAACATATAAATATTGTTATTTACTTTGAGCTATGAATATGTGAAGTTTCATATAAAGTGCATACGGCCGCAAACTTAAGTTTGTCGACTTTTATTAGTTGTATTTCATTCATCTAGACTACGAGAAAATGTATAACTTTAACATAGAAAGAAATCAGTACAAAGTTATATTAGTATTTAATTTCATACAAAATGAGTGGATACGACCGCAGATTTAAATTTGTAAATTTTTAAATGTAGTTTTACCTCATTGGAATATCTATAATTATGAAATAGGCACGGATACCTCGGTGTGAGTACTACTCGCACTAGAACATTATTTTTTCATAAAATACATATATTTTCTCATAAAAATTCTCTTAACCTTACCTTCCACTAGGAATATTAAAAATTAAAAAAAAGTATATTCTATAATTTTTTTATTCACCATCTATAAATATCTTGTACCCGCGGTATCGATCACATGGTGAATCGATCCAGCAATAAGCAAATAAGCAAATAAGCAATTTACTTACATTTCCCCTCCCTGTCTAACAATTGAGCGATTCATGGGTAACGTTCCCTATTGGTATAGGGAACGTTACCCACCTCTTTTTCGTGTCACTTTTTAAAAGTATGAAACAGAAACCTTTTTAATTCTTTAAAATAATATTAAAAAGTTTACGCTAGCACTTTGACTAACTACAACTAAAGCTATTAAAGACTAGGTGACAACTTCATTAAAAAGCTCATCCTATTCAATTGTCATAGTTATTGGAAAACTAATTGCAATTGAACATTTTACTGGCGAATGTAAGATTTATCTAGAAGTAACTGTCTTTGTGGTATTTTTTCTTAATGCAAATTTTCCTAGAGAAATTTTATAATTTCCATTATTTTAAACGATTGTTATATAGATTAAAATAATTTTATATATATATATATATATATATATATATATATATATATATATATATATATATATATATATATATATATATATATATATATATATATATATAGTATATATACTGGACTCAGAACAACAAAAGCATTTGTATGTCCATTCGTTATAATTTGTATACATAATATTATTATCAGTTACCACAGTTTTCTATACATTCAGTTCCTTTCAGTTTTTATTCAATTGGCATCATTAAAAAATGGCCAAAAGGCGTGGCAGATGGCCAATTGACTGCGGTATATAAAATATAGGGCATGTTGCAAATATTTCTAGTCTAATTAAAACCAGAACGCATTTTTCACGCGGAAATTAGAATAATTTATATATTATATATTCCCACGAGTGGGGTACGATTTCGTTGTGCCACTGTGCTACATAAGTTCACAGTAGATTAAAAAAATGTAGTATTATTAAAAATCTAGTACCGGGTTAGGGTGCCTGCCGCTTGTTACTGACACACTCGTGTATAAGAGATTGTAGGGTGATATTGACCTTGGACTTGCAATGGGAATTAAACTTGGGACCCTCGACAAAGGGTATATATAATATAAGGGATAACCTATAATAATTTTGTGCAGCTTGTTCAATGTGATGAGATAAAATTATATATATATATATATATATATATTATATATATATATATATATATATATATATATATATATATATATATATATATATATATATATATAGTAGCAGTTCTTTTTAATAGCTAAATTAAAGTAGTCAATTTGAATGAACTAATACTTGTTTTACAGAACTCGTGTCAGATACAAGTTCGAATCTCGCTACGGCCATTAGTGTAGATGATTATTATTATTTCTTTCTGTCCCCTCTCCAATAGTTTAAGAGATAGAGTGAAACAATGTCACAATTTCACGCCACCTTCTAAGATTACTTACAAATCTTTTGCATAAATAAGTAAAATTATTAATACAAAAAAGTAATAAAAATAATAGAAACAAAATATAGAACGGAGTGTCCTAACACTAGGTCCCCTGCTAGCAATTTTTATTATTTACAAATCGAAATTAGCATAATAATGATATATTATACTTTCACCACACCATTATTACTAGACAGTATTCATGATTGTGAATGGGCCGGTTATAGGCATTGAGCAAATCCCTTCCATTTGACCAATTAGGTACTAGTCGAAGACCTTGAAATACTCGTTTTAGAGTTTAACTCAAAAGGATTCAGATTTCATACAATGTAATATAGTAAATTAAAATGCTTTTGATAAAGTTACACGTGTGCTTTCAATATTGTATAGAGATTAAGCGTTTCTAGGGGAGAGGTTTATGAATTATTTTGAACATTGGACTCTTGTATTGTATTGTATTGTATTGTAGTGTATTGTATAGTTAATATATGTCTGTAGATTGATCTAAATACTATGAATGATGATAACAGGAGGGAAAGGACTGGATTTCATTGAACAAATGACCTGGGGTCCTTTTGTTATAGATTTTGTTATATTACAGTTAGGTACTATGTGTGGCGTCTATGTATGTAGGTACTAAGCTTCGCGATTATGGATGCTTTCGTTTGGATTTATCTTCTTGTATTGTATATTATTGTATTAGTATTGTATGGACTGTATTTCATACGTCTAGTCTAAATGAGATAGAGTATACAAAAGGAAAAAATATTAAAAATTTGTAAAGTTGTAAGTTAAGTATTATCTAACTTCACAAATTTCTAATATTTTCTTATTAATTATATTTATTAATTCAATAAGTTAGTTTAGTTATTATTAAGTTAGATAATTTTCATTATATATATATATATATATATATATATATATATATATTATATATATATATAGATATTATATATATATATATATATATATATATAATATATATATATATATATATATATATATATATATATATTATAATGAACGTTGTGTTTCATATTCTAAGTGTCTCAAGTAATGGCAGATGAAGTGGGTTTCGCAGAAAAAATAATGTAGTATAGCCTATAGGCTATAGCCTTCCTTAATAAATGGACTATACGATGCATAAATATTTTTTCATTTCGATTTAATGAGTCCTGAACTATTCCTGTGTTTTAATCAAAACTAATTTTTCGGTTTTAGAAGGCTTTATTTTAAGTATCAAACCATTGACTATGGCTTAAAAAATTTTAAACGATTTAGATTTTCGTCGTTTCACAACAAAGTAGTTGACTTGAAGTATGTTAAAAGATATAAAATTTGACTGTGGGTTGTGGGTGGTGGGTCCATTCCCAGTCGGGGAGAAATCATAATTTTCATTTTCTTTTATCTGGAAACCGTTCTGCCATTTAATACGCAATATCTCTTAAATGCGGAAAGCGGGGGGAAACCTTGACTTGAGCGGGATACAGCGTGAAGCAAGAAAAATGATAATTTGGATATTTTAAACATTTATATTGTGCAACTATTGACCGCTCGTAACTTGATTTGCGTTGACTATGACTTTACATATGATAAAATATTAGTGTGGATATGTACATAATAGAATCAGCAGCGTTTCTTTTCTATTACATACAAATGACTTGTTCTGTAAAAAATAGATATTATTTATATTATACTTTTGAAGCTAAAATCGCTTGAAATAATATACTATACTTTGTATATGTTACATTTATACATAACTAGCACCCGCCCGCGACTTTGCCCCCTTCAACTATACGGGAACCGTCGTGACGTAAACGCGACGGTTATTGGGTTCTTCCCACTTGAGAAGAATGAATTATTTTCATTTTATTCGCTCTTGCAATGCCTCGAAAACTAGGGAACGGAGTTTCTTAACACTAGGTCTTCCAGCCTACATTCCTCTGTCCCTCTGCATATTACTAAGCTGATATTACCACATACTCTTTAAAATGAATTACTTTACATTACCACATTGAGTTGCGGAACTCAACGCCGCAATTATTCTTAGAACTCTCCCGCTATATTCCACTTTACATAATATATGTAATATACAATACTTTATGTCATATTTTTGCCTGCTAATCAGTTTAACAATGGACACTACTTATTATTTGGCTTCATCATTTTCTACTTTCAAAGACCAATATTATCTTTATGAATTTTGTAGAAAAGCAATGACGGGGCACGGAGTGTTTTAACACTAGGCTCCCTCTGCTTTATGCGGGATATAGCGTGAAGCGCTTTATTTTATATTTGTAGGAAAACAAAGAAATAATTGTCCAAACGTTCGGTCTGTGAGACCGTGCACTAGTATAGTGAAAATTTGTGCTTTGCAAATTTATATTCAAAAATGAACTTTAAACTTTCTTTTGAGATATCATTTTGAGTAGTATTTAATGCTTATTGAATATTTTTTTGATATATTATTATTATATATTTTAATAAAGTATATTTATTTAGTGTTAATGACAGTATATAGTGAAAAAAAAAGGACAGGTTTAAATGAAAGAAACAATTCAGCACTACATATTTTAATGATGATGCAATTTTGAGATCCAGAGATGAATTTAGTACTGTAGTACTGAATGCCATGACATGTTATCAAATTTTTCAGTTCAGTTGTCACAAAGCTTTAGGAAGACTAGGAGAACAAAGGTTTTAATATGAATGTGCAAGTTACAAAGTAAATTTATATAACTCCAGTCTTCTTACAAAATATAAATCTATCGTTCAAAGTCTTAGCGGTGGTGGATGAATTCTTAATCTAATGATTAAATGCGATTAAATGCGGTTAAATGCGGTTAAATGCGATTAAATGCGTATAAATACGACTAAAATCTTATAAATAGGTCCAAGTGTCCGAATAGCCTAACTTATAATGAAACGTTTAAAGTGATGTCTTATTTAGGTAGTGACTTAAATCTAGGTAGTATTCTTAAATGTAGACAATACTGTTAATTTTATATGCTAAAGTGATTATATGAATCTAAAACTAACCTTAATCTAAACACAAATTGTATTGTATGCTTTCAGATGGTGTTACAGAGAAGATTACAATAATTCTAATGTAGTACATTTCGAGAAAGTGAAAGTTAAAATTACATTGCAAAATAGGTGCGTCCACCAGTTATACAAAATAATTCAAAATTCGCCGGTTGTCAGGTGTTCAATTCGCCGTTACAATTAATTAAAGTATCACTGACACTGCTGGAAATCAGTTGATGTGAGAAAATTTCGCCGAGCGCCGCCGAGCATGCTGTGGATTTTATTTTGATGTTTCTGATTTCGGAGAATTTCATTTTCTGGAAGGTTGCCTGGAAACTGTCTGAAGTGCGGATGAAATTCTTTTGCTGTTCCATTATTGATATTGTTGGTTCTTGATGGCTGATTTGAGATGATCTGGCTTCTATATTTGAATTTTTTCTTTGTTCTAATGCAGGATGTCCAATTTTGATGTGGAAAGTGATTTTTTGATGGATTTGAAGTTCCGGTTTCTATGTTCACCATGCCCGACGCTACCTAGTTTGTTTCCAGTACTCAATGTGATAAAGATGATGCTTAATGTAGTCGGTCTTCCATAAAGGAGGGGCCGTGGCAGCCATTGTTCAGGTAAACCTGTACCCTGCCACGGCCCCAGCAAGTGATCTTAGTGAATGTCGAGGATGGAATGACGCGTAGCATCACAAATCGCCCTTTTATACCGTCTGCGAGCTGCGTATTTACCACCCTTGTTTATCCCCCTTCCCTCCGTCGCTGACTGAAACCTAGCAACACCCTAGGTACTGGGATCCAGACAAATTGGTCCAGACATATTTTCGGTGCGTTGTGTTTACATAATACCTATGTTCTGACGTGGGGGGATTCAGTACTTGGTTGATATTATTTAGAGATTAATTCGGACTATATGGACAGTTACATAGGGTGAGTGGGTGAAGCTCAAAGGGAGCAGGGCTTATAGAGGGGTCTATAATTAAATCTGTCAGGTACATATCGGATTCAATACAGTACGAAACAGAATATTTCGTCTAGACTAAATAATAATTACAACATAATTACAATGTTTTTTTAGATTTTACCATATGAATATAATTGAGAGTTCGTTAGAGGGAACGGCAACAGCGATATATTTAATTTTAATGCCATTGAAAAGCTTTAGGTGGTCCGTGCCTTTGATGTGTTCTTTCGATACGTGAACTTAATTAACATTAAATTTTACTAAGGATTACTGGCCACAGACCGTATATTCCAATTTTGTACAAACTATAGATAATTATAACTGTAGATATTATTTGTCAGTAATAAATGGTTTGTTATATCGAAAAAATGTCCCGCTGAGTTTCTTGTGCCGGATTTTTTGCAAGTCCTCAAGCCTTTTTTTGGCGCAGTGGTGCTTTTCTTAAATTTTTGATAATAGTTTGATACCTTTATGGAATCTTGAGAAAAAAATAATCTTGTTAGACTCACAGACAGACACACAGACGGGCAACCAAGTGATCCTATAAGGATTCCATATTTCCGTTTGAGGTACGAAACCCTAAGAACACAAAAATCTAAACTAGAAAACTAAAATTGATTGCATAAGAATTACTATGGTTTATGCTTAAAAGCAATTTGAGGAGACTGAAATCCTATTTCTTTCTGACTTTGTATGTCTTGTATAAACAAATCAACACTTTACCAGCACTTAGGCAAAGCTACTGGAATAGCTACTAGAGCTTTTCAGCTATTTATATACATATATACATATATGTATATTATTTAAAAAAAATTATTAGATTTTTCTAAATAAATATTATAATTAAGTAAATAAAAAAGCTAAGAATTATTCAGTGTATAATTTAATAATAATATTATAACATTTCTACATTTACAGTGAGTAATCATCAAGGCCGCCCTATACTTTGATTTTACACAGTACTAATTTCCGTCCGCTAATTTATTTGAACTATTATATAACTATATTACAACTATATAACTATATTACAACTATTATATGTTATCCATTTGCCACTTGTTGCAAAGAAAACCAATCCCCTCATTGCCCGTTAAGAAATTTTCCCCTGAAGTTAATCTTAAAAATATCCATATATAGCGAATGAAAATAAAGTGCCGCGTACTATTGTACTACGACTAATTCGTATGTCGATAAATATGAGAACTGTGCTACTATAGCGTCTATAGAAGTTAATGTTTCATGATTATCTCAATGTTTATAATTGACTGACAGCCGTCATATTTAATTTTACGCTTGACGAGCTTTTCTTTTCTTTGTCATTATAAACTGAAACGCTTGCGATTGTTTAATAATGATATGATATAAATAAATTTTTCTATAATCAAATACTAAAAGCTGAAATTTTGTGCTCGAACTAATAAATGGGAGGATGGGAGATCTGGAAAGGAGTTACGGTATGATTTATTCTGAAAACTAGTAACAATGATGTAGCAGCATATATATCTGTAGGCCTTATATATATGGTTATATGCACAATAAAAAAAAAAAATAGAGAACAGTATGTCTTCTCAATATGATACTACTCAAAGTACAAATGAAACTAGGCTTGCTAAAACTTCTTTAAAATTAAATATTAATTAAAAAAAAAGCAAATTTCTCTCCCTACGGTTCATAGTTCACACGTGATGAAACGTCCGTGGCATGCATACATAATGAAGCTTTTAAGGACATTCGAGCTTTCAATTGAAACAAGTTGTAACAATATTTAAGCTTTGAACTGGTAGTTGGAAAGTAGCTCATTGCACACGTGATGATGTACAAATGTAATTTTTACATTGATCATATTAGCGTTACTCCAGTACCATTGAAATGCAATTATCAAAATATTACGTGTATCCATTTATTACATAAGATGTTAATAATATGTCATGGAAGCTATTTAGATTTTAAATTATGCACACCGATGAGACAAAGTCATATTGGCGCTAAGTAACGCTGGTTGAAGATTTTCCCTTTGTCTGTTCTTCTATGTGGGGGATACAGCGTGTAGATAAAGCGACTAAATAAAAAATATATATCTGTACTACAAATTTAAACAATATATTTAATAAACATCAAACCTGCGATTACATCAATATTACCCAAAACATCTAGTGAAGTCCACTGATTATTTTTAATTTTAAACTCTTACATTTCACAATTTCATTAACAAACCACCCACCGTCCTTATAATTGGTGAGGGGGAAATTGTAGGTACAGACTACAGCGATTTTTGTTTTATTACAGAACTTAATATGGGCATACCCGCGGGGGCACGTCAAGTCAACAAAGCATGGAATTTGCTATGAAATATCAATATTGATTTGCAATGTCTATTTAAATATAGCGGGATATGAACACGTGGCCTTTTAGATACTTTTTTGATTAATCTAGTTTAATGAAGTACCTAAAAGGACAAGCAAGCAGAAAAAACCTAGTGTAAAGATATTTCATATTTCTAGGCGGAGAGCTATTTGAATACCGCTGAACTACGATGGCTTTTTGAATAATATGATCGTTCAAAATAAAAAAAAACTAAAATTTGCGTATAAAATTTGATCTGGCTGTATTCGATTCTCGTTGAATCCGTTCAGGTGCTTTACTCAAGTGAGCTGTACATGAATATGTTTTCATTTTATTTAGTGGCGCAGTGGCTTTGCGTGTGATTGAAAGCTTGACCGCTGCAGGTTCGATTCCCACGCTTACACTTGCAAAATGTATGGAGTTAACGATAGGTCACGTGATCTAAGCAAACGAATAGAGTACACAGTGAAAACTAATCGTTTCTTCAGTGACGGTGGCTAAATGACAGCCATGTTGTCATTTTTGATAAACGCTTGCGTTGTATTGTAAGCGTTTGATGGTAAAAGCTCACCTATCGATCGATGAAGCATTGTAGAAAGCTCTTAAAATATATAGAAAATGCTTTTTTTCACTATAATAATTACTTATTTAAACATAAATTAACTATTTATTTACTGAAGTGATTGCAATTTTTTTTATATATTATTATAATTTTAATCTCTTATTTGATTTAAGCTAATTTGTTGGCTATCAAGTTAGCATTTTCTACGATCGTTTATGATTTAGAAAGAAACTCTGTGTTTTAGATAAGGCTTCTGGTAACAAGATAAAGCGTGGAATTCCGCTCCGAGTCAAGAAGCAATGTCTCGAAAATTGAGCGGAAAGTTAGTAAATGCGAGTACACGAATGCGATTTTTATTTACAGATAGTTATTTAAATCGGTATATTTTTGACAGTTTACTCGTTTGCTACCTTTTAATATAGCACAAAAGGTGTATTTGATGTACAGACCCCTGGTCACTGTCACGTCACCTGGTTGCAAACAAAAGTAATAGCCTATTTAGTTAAATTACAATACAGTACGATATTATACGGTGGCTTAAAAAGATTACAAACTTGTTTTTTTTTAAATGAGAAATAAATACATGCATGTAGATATAGCTGTAAGGATTATTAATTCGTGTATCAAAGAACCCCTCTTATATCAAACATGCTGACCTTGGATCTTTAATAGGGAGATAATAAAGGGTTATTGTAAGTGGCCAAATGAAACGTTGAATGAAGCTGTGCAGAAACATACATACATACATACATACATACATACATACATACATACATACATTACATACGTAATGTATATGAAATTTTTGAATTTGACCAGATGTGCTCTTTGTCTAGTTATCCCTAATGTAACAAGTTTTGTGGCAATTTTTCTTAAACCAGCAAATAAATTTACAATGCGACGTAAATCTTGCAATATTATTACCTTCCGATATTGGGTTTATAAAAAGAAATAAATGCTGTGTTGTTGATGCTGCCATATCCAACCCTGATTGATGTATTACTAAAACAATTCAAAAAAAAAATATTGTAAAACTCCATTTGACTTTCACAAAAAATAAAACCAGCAATTTCGTAATAGTCAATCATGTCGACTCTCTAGTACGGCTTACAACGTTCGACCACCCCAAAGCGCGATAGTCCAGATTAGCTTCCGGCGATTCGTTCGGCAAATTAATAAATCTGCAAATCGCATCCTCCGGTACATATTTGTAACAGCGTGCCTACTGCAATTTATGAAGTGCTCACACACTAATATAATTCAAGCAACAAATGGTTCGTTGTAATTTGAGATTCCCATCCATGGTTTTTAGAGTAAAAATGCATTGTATTTCTGTCTTGATTGATGTGGGTATGCCTTAATTGGTATATATTCCATTACAGAGTAATCCACTCCCTAAAATTGATCTCTCCCAGTCTGGTATGTGCATACAGTTTGCATGATAATTACCTTGTCCCTTGTGGATACCGTTTGCTCTTTAGCCAGCTCGCTCTGACAGTACGTTGATGCATGTGTGCGTCTACATTATATCATTGACTAGATGCGCCTCGCGACTCTGTCTACGTGGGAAAGTAAATAAATTGTAAAATTATTTTCTAGTACAAAATAGCTTAAGTTGATTGTTTTCTTTTTTATTTACGAACCGATTGGAATAGAATAAAAGCTCTAAATATTTAATAAAGTGAAGTTTAAATTATGTATGATATTATTTTTTTCTCTTTTTGGCATTACGCTTTATGTTTAGTGAGATAGTTGTATCTTATATTATATCAAATTCTTCTTTTATATCAAATCTTATATATATATATATATATATATATATATATATATATATATATATATATATATATATATATATATATATATATATATATATATATATATATATATATATATATATATATATATATATATATATATATATATATATATATATATAGAGATAGTTGTATCTTATATTATATCAAATTCTTCTTTTATATCAAATCTTATATATATATATATATATATATATATATATATATATATATATATATATATATATATATATATATATATATATATATATAATATATTATATATATATATATATATATATATATATATATATTAATAATCGTACACCACATAATATTTTCATAGTAAGAATTTTAATATTAAGTTAGTAGTATATTTGAAGAGAGCCTCTACCTTCCTAGTTTCTTTCAAGGTCCTGAAGTTTCACATCTGGTGTTCTAGATCGTCGTTTTATTAATGTCAACAAAAAGCGCTCATAGTGTTGACCAACTTTTCCTACGGCGCTATTTTAGTATTTCTTATAGATTAAGCATGATGTAATAAAAGCTTCATTAAAATTTGTTCCAGCACTTTTGTGGAAACACAATTATATATTTAGAAAAAAATCGTGAAAGTCTATTTTTCAGCTATTTTTTTATTACTATTAAATTTAAATAATTTATTTTGTTTTATATTATTATTATATTTATATGTTATCTATATAGAAAAAAATTTTAGGTCAAAATGAAAATCGTTAAGCTGTAAGGCTAAGATCACTTTTGCTTTATCATACTTATGGACTAACATATCTCCCGCATACTATACAAAACTAATAACATATCATCTATATGTTTGTTAATTTAGTAGTAACATTTTCTATTTCCATAAATTACCACATTTACATGAAAAAAAAACAAAATTTAAACATAAAACAACACCCCTATATGATCAGGACTAAAGTTCAATAAGTACAGGGCAGCGTGGGGTAGTCGATAGTCTATCGACTACGCTACACTGCCCCCGGTCTCGTCAAAGGATCTAAGCTAAATTGGATATGCGAATGCAAGTCACATGAAATTCTATTACAGCTCGTGTATCCCACCTAGACCTATAGTTGTAGGTATCGTGCTGGAGATTATTTGTCGCTTTTGAAAGTGCGCCTAGTAAACGTATTTATTTTAACTGGACTTATTACTTTATCTGACAGCTGAAGTTGATGTTTTAACCAGATCAATGTGCCATTTGGTCCGTTTAAAACATAAATTTGCTATTTATACGAAATTCTAGATCTTTTGCAGGTTATGTTAGGTTAGCTAAAATAATCATTTTTTTTAAACACTCTACTTAACATGCGTCTATTGCAAATGCGAGATTCTGTTTTGTTTCTGGCTTTTAGCTAGCATATAGTCTTACATTGACATGGTTTTTAGGGCGTTAGTAGGTTTTCCTTTTGGGTGTTTCAGCTTAAAATAGTTGAAATTACCACTTTCCTCGTACACAACAATCTCTGTGTTGTGCTGAGGCTTTTATATATCACACGTGCTCCTTGTGTAATTTTCGTGAGCAGTTTCTAAGAATAGGGCGCTTTCATCTTAATTTAATCATACGATAAATTTGTTAATTATAATCTTATTACTCGACAGATTGTCTCCGATAGCAGTTTTCAGTATAGACGCTTCATATATTTAGCATCTTGCTGCCGTTCATACTGTGGTCGCGGTCAATAGGTTCTGTACGTGTAGCATTTTGTGGCGGTCTGTGAATCTCGCTTCAAGCTTAAAAAAGATCGTCCTAATTTATTTTTCATATTAAAATTACAATAGTATCATAATAAAATTTTAGATACACATGAATATATACACAAAAATATGTTAATAAGAAACTGTAGTTATGAAGATAAAAGTTCCTTTCAATCAATTTGACGTTTGTTCAAGTGAGAATCGAACCCACGAAAACGTCGTTATGACACGAGATATTAAAATGATTTTATATTTATATAATAGCAAATTTCTCATTCTACTAGTATGAACACATTAATATTTACGTCTTACTGGCAATGGTAAGCTTCAATAGTGACAAAGCTTTTGCAAAGAGCGAGATGTGGCTGAAAAGCTTAATAATAGATGCATTTCAGTCCTGTTAATGTTAATAACGAAATGATACATTGGCACATTTTTTATTTAAAATTGCAGCTTAATATAGTTCATATATATTATTTGTATATTAATCGAAGTATGAATTAATTTGATATGTTAGATGTTTTTTGACATTAATTATTATTTAGCGATTAGTATTGCTTTTTAATAAATATGATCAACTTACATGTGAAGTATGGGGGGTCCCTAGGGGGTGATCAAGGAGGGAGGAGCGCCAAACTCTACGCTGCCTCCATACCTCTTTACTTACGTTTTTTTCAGCTGAACATCTTCTTGCACTGTATCAATGGAAATATGACCGTATATGTACTACTGTTCTCACCTACGGTACGGCTTATTATAGGCTTTGAAGTCGATTGAGATACAAGCTTAAAGCTTAACTTTAATTGGAGTCGAGACCCTCATTGAGACTCAGCTGCAATGTCCGTTGTGTAAGGCTACGCCATTGCGAAGAATTCCACAATCTTATTCCCTGTGCTTCATTTCACTTTCAAGCGTCTAGGAAAATCGCTGCATGCTAGGAGTATCCATTATCATCCTTCATTGAGCAGTGAGTCTAGGGAACTCTTTGCCGGCGTCTGTATATTCTGTCATATATTAGATACGGCTTTAAGCCTGTTGATATCAAGTGTAGTTTAAAAAAGGCAAATGTTTATTTACTTAATATTACATATTACAATACAAATGTGTACACGATAGGTATTGACAAAAACATGAAATGCAGTACAACACTTAATGGGGCTACTTTCACCTATGTAAACTTATAGAATATATATATATATATATATATATATATATATATATATATATATATATATATATATATATATATATATATATATATTAATATATATAATGAATTTGTAAAAACAGAATATAATAAATTCAACATTTTTTTTAAAGTGTAAAATTTTTTTAATTGCTGTGGGTGGTTACGAGATCCTAATAAAATATTATAAAAATGTATAATTTTGACAATAAATTTTACATTACTCGATAAGTGCCATGGAAATGCATTTAAATGTAACATTTTCAAATTTCGAGTGAATTTAACTAAAAAAAATTAAGAAAATATTGTTTTAATGTGACGTCAATTGGTCTTGTACCAACATTGGTATAATAAAACAAATTAACAATTCCATTGATCGGTTGACACTTTGATGACACGACCATATGACGACAACTCATGACAGCTTCTGTTTGTCATTTAAAAAATACAGATAAAAAAAAATACAATATTCATGTGAATTAAACAAGAAACACGTGACTAATACGTGCTATAGCAAAAAAAAAAAGTAATTCTCTGAGGAAGAAAAAGGTACACTAACACTAGACACTATCATTGGTGTCTATTTGTCATACAATAATATAGAAAAGGAAAGACGAATGAGGGCTTATATCTATTAAATGCTTCATTGGATCGACTAAGAGTCTTAGATGTAATTTTTTACCATCAGTCAATATTCATGTGACCACTAGACATGTGCTATAACAATTGTATGATAAAAATTAAAATTAAACGTGTTCTTAACATTTTGTTAACAGAATCACGTCAAAAATTGTCGCCGCATTTTACATTTGCTTCATTAAATACAGCAGTATTAACAAAACAAAAAGTATATGAAGAGTTCCCTTTGATTAAACAGATGAACGCTAAAAGCTTTACTATTTAGCATAATTTGCCACAAAGATCCACTGAATAACGTTTACAGCACGATCTTGTCTTGTGCATTGATTTAAATCTATTTTCAATATTAAACATAGATAAGTTAAGATAAAGAATTGCTTATAAGCTTTTCTACTGTAATATTGATAACGGAGAATAAATTATTGGTGGAAATTAAGGAAATTATAAAAACAAGTAACTAATTATGATATATTAATTAAATCACTTAATGATTTTCTTTGTTTTTTCATTACTGGCGAAATGAGCTAGCATGATGTAAAACGTCATAGCATGTCTTTAACTTTTTAGACTATAATAAAAAAAAAAGCTCTAACCAGGACTTGAATTGCCACTCACCGTTCAAATTTATTTCTATTGCAATAGTAACATAATGTATAATTAAATATTGGAATTACAATTTATATTCATATGGTCAAATCAATGATGCCAACATTGTAGCAAAATTCCGTATAGATTTATCAAACATTTGCAACGAACGCAAATTACAAGCTAATTATCATTATACTGTTAATGAATGAACTGTAAATACGAAACCTTTACTAAATTGGAATTGTTTCTAAGGAGTTATTTTGAGTATTTTTTTAAGCTTCAATCCAGGAAAATAAGCTACTCTAATGAAAACAAGCTGCAACAAGCGTATAAAAGTCTCGACGTAACACAATAAAAAATATAAAGCCTAATAGGCTTGAGAGCTTTCACAGTAACCATGTTTTCATAACTTTTTATGTGAAATGTTTGAAAAACGATTTTTTTTAACTTTGGTCTGTTTCTGGGAGCACTAATCGAGATAGTGACTTGTCACTGACTTCTATTTCTCTTAACCTACAAATGGAAAGATCTGTGGAAAAAAATTATTCGATTTATGTACACCATTTTTTAAATTACCCAACGGAATTCAATGGCATTTTCCCTAATACGCTAGAGAAAGATTTATATATATATATATATATATATATATATATATATATATATATATATATATATATATATATATTATATATATATATATATATATATATATATATATTATATTCTACGAATTCAATATCCTTATTTATTAATTAATCCTTAGTTAATCCTTATTTATTTCTATTTTTATTTTTTTTAGCTTCACGCTGTATCCCGCTCATGACAGGCTAGGCAGAGGAAAAAAAGGCTGAAAAAGATTAATAATGAATAAAACATATAAAAGAATATTGTAAAGTGAAAATTACGTGGAATAAAATTCAATGTGACGATTGACGTATCGATCTATTAATATTTATATCCATTTTCAAGTGGAACATGAAATGTCATCTATTTCAGAAAGGTGAGCCACTGACGGCATTCTGGAGGCCGTTCTATTATTCATAGACAATATCGAAATATACTCAGAGGCATTGGCGTATTTTGGAAATAGCTACGTTTTAACTTAAAATTATATGTTTCAATATTTTATTTAATTGTTTCTACTTCTTCATTCTCTGGCTTTGCGCTATATCCTCCATATAACAGTATAGGCAGAGACCGGATAGGATTTGTTCTCCGCTTGCCAAAAAATATAACACGTAAATCTTAATAAAAAGCTCTAAATGAAAATGCTAACTAATGCTAAGAGATGATGATGATGGAGAGGAAAATTTTTACTTATCCTTCCTACGTTAAAATCGTGAAGACCAAAGGATTAATGCAAGATATGACATAATCTGTTCAGATGCGCGTAACGACACGTATAGCGTGCCTTGCTGGAGTATTAGGCATTTGTTAGCACGTACAGTTTTATACCATTTGTACGACGTGCCAATAATGTTGTATCGGTTTCTGTTGGGTAATCTAGCTGTCTATGAATATTGTGGAAAAAATGCTTTAGAAAAGGGCTTTGTTTTTGGTTCTCAATGAGGAATTGATTTTTCCCCCTTTCAAACGTTTTTACGATAAGCTTGGAAAAAATTAAGAAGATATTATTTTAACTAATTTTTAATTATTACTAATACTAATTATTTTAATAATTACTGGAATAACCTACAATTCATATTGGTGAGAGACAGCTTTACTTTTACTTTTATAGTGTATTTTGAAAATTTGAAAGTCTACAATATTAAATTGTCTTTTGCTTAGATTTGTATGATTTCCAAGCAGAGGATAGAAATATAGTGCTAATGCAAATGAAATGCAAGCTTCACATCTTTTCCAGTATATCTCTAGTTAGGGGGGTGACAGATACTCTGTTCCTCATACACCGGCACGTTTTTGAAACGTTGAGTCCTGAGTAGCGGAACTCAACGCTGAACTTTGTAAGAAGTCAGACGTTACGCCATTGTCTTTGAAATATTTATATTAGAAGATGTAGATAACGTAATATGTCCTAGGAGTCGTGGCGCAGAGGCACAACGTCTGCATATATGTATGCAGAGACAATTTAGTGTCAAAATATTCGGTTCTCCAATTTGTGCTCAAAACAGACAAAAAATATAAATACAAAAGTATATATGCATATCCATATAGAAGCATGCAAATATGAATCATAATTATAATATATATATATATATATATATATATATATATATATATATATATATATATATATATATATATATATATATATATATATATATATATATATATATATATATATATATATATATATGTATATATATATATATATATATATATATATATATATATATATATATATATATATATATATATATATATATATATATATATATACATGCGATGTATCTTTACCACTATAAGGAAAGATATTACTACGCTGTACATCCCGAGAATTGGTACATTGGTATGATATATCCTATCACGTATGAATGCTCCGATGACAAACTAGCCTAAGGCTCACAGCACAACTCGCTGTACCGGAAACGCATTAGGAATCTATAATACCAAATGCCAAGTAGCAGAATATTATTTGGAATATATATATATATATATATATATATATATATATATATATATATATATATATATATATATATATATATATATATATATATATATATATATATATATCTTATTACGTAAAGTCATTCCTGGTAAATGCCGTCGGCCCAACATCGTCTTCTTGTCATGGATTATGTCGTTACTCCGATAAAGAAATTAGCCGAGACGCGTAAGTCTAAGATCAAGTGGTGGTTGCTTAATGGACCGACTTTCTGGCAGAGGTTAACAGTCAAAATTTATCAACTAACTCCGAAACTGCTCAGAATGCTTGGGATCGAGCTCAGTCAGCAATCATTACGGCTGGTAAGCAGGTACTTGGCGTTTCTAGGGGAGGACGTATTATGGACAGGGAGATGGTGGTGGAATGACAAGGTACAGGAGTATATAGCAGCAAAACGTGCCAGCAAAAGAGCTGTAGCCAGAGCCCGCAATGAAAGTTTATTACATTATGATAAACTTGAAACTGTGGAGGGGTAGAAGCCCATCTACAAATAGGCATGCTCAGGATAAAGCGACGCAAGATATCACAAAATGTCTTTGCGTCACAGATTCCGAGGGCAAACTGCTTTGTAGTCATGCTTCTATGAAGGAGAGGTGGAGAAGTTGCTTCTTGGAGCTGCTGAACACTCAGCACTCGGGTAGATTTCCGTCTGAACCACCTCCTAACCTCGGACTTATTGCTCCAATAACCCTTGATGAAAGTCGGAATTGTTTTCGACGCATGAAGAACGGCAAAGCGGTAGGACCTGACGATATTCCGATCGAAGCGTGGAAATCGATGGGCTCTCGAGGTGTGCTCATGCCTACTGATCTTTTTAATCGTATTTTGAACACTGGGACGATGCCACATCAATGGCAGCACAGTTTTATTACCCCTGTTTACAAAGGAAGGGGCAGTGTTCAAGATTGCGGTAGTTATAGGGGCATTAAGATTATGAGCCACACCATGAAGCTCTTCGAGCGCGTGATCGCCCTCAGGCTCCGACGAGAGTGTACTGTCTCTGAGTGTCAATATGGATTTCAGCCAGGATCAGGCACTACGGATTCCATTTTTGCCTTCAGAATTTTGATGGAGGCACTCAGGGAAAAGAGGAGAGCTCTGCATGTGGCATTCTTAGACCTACAGAAGGCTTTTGACTGTGTGCCACGTCGGTGTATCTGGTGGGCACTGTGATCCAAAGGGATCCCTGAATCCTATGTTGCTATTATTAGAGACATGTACAACGACTCTATTTCTACAGTTAGGACCGCTGTTGGCGATACCAAACTCTTCCCAATTACAGTAGGAGTTCACCAAGGCTCAGGTCTTAGTCTACTTTTATTTAATGTAGTGCTAGATACTGTCACGGCTCACATCCAGGGCCAGCCTCCATGGCTGATGATGTATGCCGATGACATGGTACTCATTGACGAGAACCGACTGATGCTGGAGTGTAAAGTGAATGCCTGGAAGGGTGCGTTAGAGAACGGTGGTCTTAAACTGAATGTGTCAAAGACCGAGTACATGGCTTTCGGGAACCCAGACTCGAGCACCATCCACATTGGGCCTGAGCCAGCCGTTAAGTCGGAGAAGTTCAGGTACCTTGGATCCATTATGCACGAGTCCGTAGGCATCGACTACGATGTCCACGCCCGGGTTAGCGCTGCTTGGGCCAAATGGCGGGAGGTCACTGGTGTGGTCTGCGATCGCAAAATACCGCCCAAACTCAAGGGACTGATATACAAGAGCATGATCCGACCAGTTCTTTTATACGGCAGCGAATGTTGGCCAACACTATCTCGGCACACTCAGGAGCTTCACGTCACGGAGATGAAGATGCTGAGGTGGATGTGTGGCGTTACTTGGGCTGACCGCATACGCAACACATTCGTTCGAGGTAGTCTTGGGGTCCGTGGCGTAGCGGATAAGCTCCAAGAGCGTCATCTGTGACGGTGGTTTTGCGGCGGCCTAAGAACTCTTGATATGTCACATCATGGCATGACATAGTATGCCAGGGATACTTGGAGTATTATATTTATATATATGTATACATACATATATATATATATATATATATATATATATATATATATATATATATATATATATATATATATATATATATGTATATATATATATATATATATATATATATATATATATATATATATATATGTATATATATATATATAATATATATATATATATATATAGATATATATATATATATATATATATATATATAGTCTACAGTTATATTACATATTAAATTACGGTGTTTAGACTATGGAAGTTTTTTTTATGACAATAGCATAAATAGCCGTTTAGATAGATTGGAAAGGATTCAAAACCAGTGTATGCGAGTCATCGGTGGCTGGAAAATTTTTATTGAAATCGTTATCATTCAGTGGAAATATAACTACAAATGTAATAGTAGAACTGAATAATAATTTGAAAAATCTGAAAAATAATTTGTAATGGTCATTACTGGCGACGTAATAAGTTACCTTTACTTATCACTCTCTTTAGAAATTTAGGTCAATATCGTATTACTTCTAAAGAGAAATTACCTATATATTCTTTGTCGACATGGATAGGTGCTTTTGACGTTTCAAAGAATGTTTCTCCACGTGTTGATGGTGTGACTCGTTCGAAGTCCCATAGCGATCATTGTAAAATTTTAAATCACTGTCAGACTTTTTTGGATACTAATATATGGATGAGGATATGCTTCGTTTTATAAACTGTATACCGACGGTTCTAAAAATCAATATGGATCGGGAGCGGCGGTTTTTGATCCTCAAGCTAAAATAACTTTTAAGTTTAAAATAGATGTAAATATCTCGATCATGCACCTTGAATTAATTGCTATATTTGAGGCTTTATCTTTGATTTTATCCTTTTCCAATGGAAGTTTTGTTATTTTGTCTGATTCAAAGAGTACACTCTTACATTTGACTCGGTTGACCTCGACTATTCGAGGATACCCGATAGCCTATAACATATTAAAAAGTATTTATGAAATTGAGGCTCAAAATAAATCTGTACATATCCAGTGGATACCCTCACACGTTGGAATCATGGGTAACGAGGAAGCTGACAGAGCCGCCAGGCAAAGTATTGATGATGGTATTCCTTATGACTGTTCATTTTTATATACTGATATTATGATAAAATTGAAGGAAACATGCAAAAATAATTGGCAAGAATATTTTGACGAGCGGTCGCGACATAAAGGTATATGGTATAAAACAATAGTAAATGAACTTCCTCGTTACCCTTGGTTTAATCACTGTAAAAAGAAAAGGAATAACATAGTGTACCTGTTAAAACTTCGCTCCGCACACATTCTATCAAATAAGTTTAAATTCATGTTGAATTTGTCTAATACAGAGTTATGCTCAGAATGTAGCAAAATTGATGATATTTATCATTTGTTATTTGAATGTGCACGAAATGAAGCGCAGCGGCCATGTTGGCTAAAACCATTTAATGTTGGTACTTGTTATAGTGTTCTTGCAGAACCATTGTCAAGTAATGCGAGTGCATTGGCTAAATTGTTGATATAAATAAGTAATTAGATTATACGGGGGTGACATAGTCAATAGTGTGACTAAAACTCCTTTTCAAATTATAGAATAAAAAAAATAAAAAAAAAAATTACGGTGTAGTCAAGTGTAAGTTCTCTCGATATATCCTTATAAGAAGAGGAGAGGCAAGTAAATGAATTTAAAACATATCTTATAAACAAAATTGTATAGAAACGTAAGAAAATAATTCACGATTAAACGATTTTGTAAATTTGTGCGCAAAAAAGTACTACAATCTCAAAAATTACTTTAGCAAATTCACTTATATAGTGAATAGTTTATTTACCTTAAAGGTAGCATTTTTTTTTATTTAAAAGTTCTTGTTAACATTACTAAGAGTATTACATATGAAGCGATGTTATGTACTTCTATAGAATACAATAGAACGCTTATAAAACCACTTTATTGTTTTGTCTGTCTGTTTTATTCTATTTGTCTGTAAGTTTCTCTCAATAATGCGTGGAGGCTCAATTATCAATATCTATAGTACCTTGAAGCTAAACTGAATATAAGTAAATTAAATAACTTAAATAATAAATAACTAAAATAAATTAAATATAATTATAAATTATATATTATAATTATAATATTATATTATAATAAAATATAAATATACATTAAATAGTTTTAGTTCTAGGTAACTATACATATAAAAATAAGCTACAGATAGAAATAAGAGTTTGTTATAATTAATATTAATTATATATGTATATATATATATATATATATATATATATATATATATATATATATATATATATATATATATATATATATATATATATATATATATATATATATATATATATATATATATATATATCTATATTATTAATATTTATGATAAGAACACAAAATAATTATAAGTTAAAAATTGTACAGACTAAGGATGTGTAGTATTAATTATATTGCAATAAAAAAATAAACAAAAAATCTTTGATGCATCGAAAAAATCAACAGAATCAAAATATTCGATGAACAAGATTGTACGCTACGTTTTTGTCATATTGAATAAAATTCGCCTCGTAATTAAAATATATAATATATAAGATATAAGGTACTTGCCGTTGACATGGTATTACGAAATTTGACAAGAAGTGAGAACTTACTTTAGGAATAAAGAATAAATAAAAAATACTGAAAATTAAAAATTATTAAGTATATCGAAGAAATTTATGTGAAAAAAAATTATATTGTCTATTCTAAGTAATTTTGACACGCTCGAAACGCCATATTTAAAGTCCTGAACTTGAAAGCTGAAGTAACTATTAATAAGTCTTATAAAGTAGCAAACAACACTATAGGCCTCGTCAGCTCTGTGGAGTGGAGTGAAGCCAGGAGACAAGGGACCAACCCAAGGAGAGGTCAAAGAGGATAATTTTAATAAAACCCAAACATCCGTCAATATATATGCTATATTAGTCAATACACATCCCAATTATTTCAATCAAACAGTATGAAAGGCAAATCATAGAGCTGCCCGAAAATGTCAATAGATATACTTATTAAATATTACACTAGTTAATAATAGTATAATGAGAAATCCAGATTTATTAAATGTTCATCAGAACGACAGTGCTCGTCTAAATCAAAATCATATGTAAACACCGCTTCACCGGATATTGCGTTGAATAATATTTAGTATTAATTAAGATAATGTAAGTCTGTTGGTAAGTTGTTTAGTTAGAGCGTTGTGAGCGTGCCAGTTGATCATGGATCACTTTGCCGATGTCACGTTGTATGGAGGATAGAGGAAGGAGAGTTTCACAGGAGAGCGGAATATATTGCCACTGTATTATACCGTCGTGGCGCGTCTGTAAACGCGATGGTTTGTGGGTTCGATTCCCACTCGGGGAGGATGAATTATTTTCACTTTTTTTGCTCTGGTAATGAGATAAAGTACGGCGTTGAGTTCCGCCACCCAACATGCAATGCCTCAAAAGGTGGAAAGTGGGGAACGGAGTGTCTTAATACTAGGTCCCCTCTGCCTACTCTGCCTGCATGTGCGGGATACAGCGTGAAGCTATTATTATTATTATTATTACTTAATAAATAAGGCTAAGAAGTGAAAAAAAGCAAGTTATACAGTATATTTTTAATTATATGGAACCAGTAACTTTTCTTGATGATAGATTTTACTTATTTAACATCAATTTGCTTTGTAATTATCCTGAATTCAGAATTAATTATATAATCAAGTGCACATGCTGTTGCCAACATGACAATAATAAGGTAAAGCTCTATTACGAAACAGCTAACTGCACCGGCAATGCGTTGTGTACCAAATACCAATTAAGAGGCTGTGACTATGATTATACAGCCACATATCGAGTTTGTTTTCAAATCTACTAACACGTGGGAGTTTTATTTTGTTTACAACACATAAGCCTTGACTTTATAAATATAAATGTTTAAAAAAAAATTTTATTAAATTAGCTTCACGCTGTATCCCGCACATAGCAGGGTAGGCAGAGGAAACCGTAGGCTGAAGGAAGCTAGTGTTAAGACACTCCGTTCCCCGCTTTCCGTCTTTTTTGAGGCATTGCGTGTCGAGTGGCGGAACTCAACGCCGCGCTTCATCCTGTTACCAGAGCGAAGAAAATGAAAATAATTCAATCTCCCCAAGTGGGAATCGAACCCACAAACTGTCACGTAAATGTTTAACAAAAAAAAATTATTTGATAAAATATAAAACTAACCCCCACATGGTCACTTTACTTTATACAATAAATAATCTATGCCGATTATAATATTAATAGGCAATTATTTTTAATATTAGTTAAACCAATTCTCCTTGATTGAAAGGTTCACTGCACCGGAAATGCATAATACCAAATGCCAATTGACTCAGTGTGACAGTTCAGTTGGGTACTAAATACGGTATGCCATTCATTTATTACGTAAAATCACTATATTGTCTTGTTATAGGTAAGTTGGATTTAATTTAATTTTATTTATTCATTTATTTTATTTATTTGTTTATTTTATTGTTATTTTTGTTGTGTTATTTATTTATTTATTTTATTTTATTTTTTTTATTTATTTTATTGTCTTGTTATCGGTAAGTTGGTTATTGGATTGGAGATATTGAGAGTACGTCGTGTTATTATTGGTTACTATAATGTAGATTTTTTGTGTTTTAAACGTATTAAATATATAGGATTATATTCACTATGCAGGTGATGCGGGCTAAGATCAGAGCTGTGTCTGGAATCGAATTTTGAAATTATTCTTATATTCTATAAATTTCAGTCGCGGAACATATAATCAATTCACACTAAAACTGCTTAAGAAAGAAAAACTCCAATAATGACAATACAAATATAATATAATAAATATATACCAGAATAACAATGGCGCGGACGCCAAAAGACTGTGGTGGGCGAAAAAAAAAAAAAAAATCCTTCAGCCGCACTTAGAAATATAAATTAGCGTTAAATGAGCCTCTATTGAGCATATTGTAGCAATTTTTTTGGAACAACTCTATAAGCGCGGTAATTCAATTTTGTTAGCATTATATTAACCTCAGACCGTCGTAGCGCAGTGGCTCAATGTCTGTGTGTTACCGAGACAGCTGTGGGTTTGATTCCGTTTGATAATAATTTAACTACTTCAATATTTTAAAATAATAACTACTTTAATATATTATAAATTTAATATAGCATAAAGCCTACCTTGACATTTTTTTTTTTATTGAAACCCATAGTTTTCCCACTTTCAAGCAAATAAACTCTTATATAAATAACTCTAACTAAAATATAAATAAATAAACTCAAGCAAATAAGTTTACACAATGAAGTTGTTATATACTTGTAGCGTACTATTTAATTTCAATATGAAAAAAAATTGCATAAAATATTTTCTTATAAAACATCAAAACTATTCATATTCATACAATTACGCCGATCATAAATAACAATCTACTTGTAGCCATCAAAATGCCTGATTTAATCACCTTTAAAATATAATTGACATCTTAAGGTACGAATTAATTAAAATACTATTATATTATTATTATCTTTTTAGTTTTACTATTAATAATGGTCCCACCTGCACTGTTTATGCTCATGAAATATCCTGGCTTCTATGAGCGTACCGTGAAGCATTTCAGCGGAAACATTAATTTCCATCTCGTTAGTTCCAAAGCCACAAGCTCTTAGACTAATATTAGAAGTAAAGGAATATGTTATCCAAAATTACACCGT
This sequence comes from Dione juno, assembly GCA_037127375.1. NCBI lineage: Eukaryota > Metazoa > Arthropoda > Insecta > Lepidoptera > Nymphalidae > Dione > Dione juno. The sequence continues at coordinate 10,724,940 of JAXRJS010000004.1, read as the reverse complement.
CTCTAATAATGTCCTCATTGAAACACGAATAACGAATTTTGACGTACAATCGATGCTTACGGGTTCGATGCACACTCGAGGGAATATTTTCATTTGAACAATATTAACGAACTAACTAACTATCTAACTGAGAATCTAATTAATCAGAATACGTTTTCTTTTTCTAGTCTGATTAGTGATAACACTGTGTGGTTATGTTTAACACATGTGTCGTGTGTTACATGCCCTTATATGACAAGTGGATATACAATATAACATTTTCAGTTCCACTTTTCTTAACTATTATATATATATATATATATATATATATATATATATATATATATATATATATATAGATATATATTATGTATATATATATATATATATATATATATATATATATATATATAGATATATATATATATATATATATATATATATAAAGTCTGAAATCAGTTGTGGTAATACGATACAAGTGACAAGCTATTTTCAAAGGCAATCGTTGCACGGAAACGTCAGCTGTGTCGGCGTCGAGAGCACGTAAAAATAATGTTCAAAAGAGGCTGAAGTTGATTTTTGTTTAAAATGATATAAATAAAGGGGGGAGGCAGGTTTGTAAAGAGTTATGGGGGGGGGGGGTTCCCCAAATAATGCCATTTTATTACCTATAGTGAAATAAAACGGTACAAAATTGTGTATATTTTTACGAATAACTTGTAGGATGATGAAAACGGATAGAAAATGATGCTATGATTAATTATATACAATATTTGTCCGTGTGTTTGTCTGTTCGTACATATGGAAATAGAGTGGCAAAGTCCTAGAAATTAAATACTTTTAGAGTCAAAGAGAAGCTCCACCCATTTAAGACAGTGTGCTTGTTCAATGGTACAACTGGATTTACCAGCTGCTCTACATCTGACATTGGCACATTGGCAGATCTCCAATATACTAGGGCAGTAATCACCACTAGTTCCTGCTTTCTAATTCCGTTTATCTATATAGAATCAGTACATTTTTTAAAAATCTAAATGAAGATAATGGATATAATAATATTTGTGTTTCAAAGAAAAGTAAACGCCACTTTAATAGAAGTTTTTTATTGAAAATCCAGACCATAGTGGAAGAGTTGGGCAGCATGAGGCTGTCTTTGAGACGGTTGTGCATTGGATCTCCACTCAGGAGCAATTATTATATTGGAATTGTTTTTATTTCGTCGTTCCAGTAAAAGAAAGACCGGTGTTGCATTTCTTATAAATACGGCCGGGCTTGAGAGGAAACTGGATAGCTAAGCGTCTTGAGACTAGGTCCTCTTTCCTTGCTGCAGAATTTAATAAGAGGGAATCGTAAGTGGAAGTCACTGATATATGGAAGATATCTCAGCTTACTTAGTACTTACAAATACTTTATAGTATAGTATTATTATGTCAATATAGAATTCAACGTGGCACTTTATTTTATTATCAGACCGAGCAAATAAAAATAGTTACTTCCCCTGAATGAGCATCAAACTCATGACCATTGCGTTTAGAGCCAAACTGTGCGACTGAGTCCGATGGCCACTAACTAGATTTTATATATTAAATTAGCTAAACACCAAATATAAATTGGTACAGGTTACGCTATAGATATTGAAGCTAAAAATCTACTCAGCAGAATTTTTGTCTGTCTGTCTGTTTATTTGTCTTCCAATCAAGCAAAAACTACTGGACTCAAATTAATGATTCTTTGTATAGTTATAAGCTTACAGTCCCAACCCGAATAAATTATAGTTTTTATCCCGGTGTGGAATGGCAGTTCTCGGAAAATAAATAATATGTAATAAAATTAAAAGAAATGAGTTAGATTTGACATGCTAATAGTTCATAGTTGTAGGCCAGTATGGGATAGTATTTATCCTGGATATGCAATGAAAACCTCGAACTAAAATAAAAACAGAGACGGTTAAACATAAAAACACTTGAAAGTCATTTCCACAGTCTAGCTAGATGCCATAGTAACGGCTACAAATCATTTGATTTCAATTATTAAAGTGGCATTTAGAGATCAGAAGGTAATTTAGTAGTTTATGATAGAATGCCATCTATTGGTAGGTAACTTGAAATCATTTTCGAAAACCAATATTATGTGCTTAATAATCTGTAGTAATATTTTATAATATCTATCAACAGATGTCGTTATTCATTGAAATAAAATTTCAGCATCACGTTAGCAGGGTTTTTTTTTTTTTTATTTGTATTATTGTCGATATATCTTAAATACATCTACAGACCACAGATGAAATTGTCGTAGTAATAAAGTATAGAATAGTCAACTATGTTCGTAAAAGATTTTAAAAATGTATTAATGGATCGATTAATATACCTATCATATATATAGCTATCGTTATTGTAAATATAACTAAAAAAACTACTCATTGGATTCTTTGTCCATATATTTATTTATTTACTCGCGAATCACATAAAAGCTACTGGTCAAAAAAATGGAAATTGACAAAGTTCCGTATAGCAATAGTTTTCTTTAAAAAAAATGTAAGACCGATAAAGTTGAATTACTGCTTAGTATATACCAGAATGAATAAATATGACGCTATAATAGCTGGAAACCTAAATCAATAAGATAGAATTGTAATTAAAATATAGAATAGTTATCATCCTGGCGTTCAATGAGGTTTACATAGAAAAAAAAATAGATATATTTCAACTATGTCGATTACTAGCAAGTGTAGCTAAATTTTGTCGACTAAATTACTTATTTTCATAACATAACATTTTCGTAACATGAGCATTATTTGAGTTTAAATAACTTTTTTTAGTATAATTTTAATATTATTTTAAACATTGACGATGTTAAAATAGAATATAATATTAGTGGTACATTTGTCACGACTAAAATAAAGAACGCCAAAGAAGAGCGGACTATTTATAAATAAAAAATAATTAAATTTAATTATTTAAATAATAGCGTTCCTAAATAAATAATAAATAGTGTTAGTATGATTTTGATTTTAAAAAACAATTGTTGGAAGTGGATATTGTGTTTTTTACGCTATAAATATAAAATATAGATCATAATCTGCTTACAGATATATTATTATATGTTTATTACATATACGTTTACATTTTAAGATATACATGCAAAAAACATATAGGTACATTGATCACGATCTTTAATAACAGACAAGAGTGTTTAAAAAAAGATGACGTGAAAGTCGAAGAATTGCATTGTTATGTGGGTATAAAATTTTAAAATGAACTTGAGAGAGCGAAGCCATGAGCGGGTCGCTAGTATATAATATAATTAATAATGATTCAAATAACTTAATTCCATAATACACTAGTATATTACAGGGTTAAAATTTGAACTTTTAAAGCTCAATAGTAATTAAAACTTGTTTAAGTGAACTTTTGAACAATGGAAATAAAACAACGTCTAGTAAAGTAATCCACACAGCACAATCGGGTTGGAATCTCATGACTATTTGCGAGAAAGATTTTCAAGAAGGAAGAAGGAATGTACAAATAGCATTTAATAGTATATATATATATATATATATATATATAATATATATATATATATATATATATATATATATAAATATATATATATATATATATATATATATATATATATATATATATATATATATATATATATATATATATATATATATATATATATATATATATATAAATTTAATTGATATAGTTATTGCATTTCCCGTAATTACAGGGCGAGGTAGGTCCTGCATTACAATAGAATATCTGCATCAACAATGTACAGACTCTTAGAAAAGAAAATATTAATTATATATACTCATTTTTAATACTTTCATATATTATACTTTCATATATACTTTGATTTCGCCGTTGTTGTCAATGTCCAAATATAGTAGTTAAAATTATCAGAATTAAATTTGTCATTCGTTATTATTGTAAGCGCAAGAAGGCAGGTACCACAAAATGGCGGACGACATACTCGTATTCTTGTCAAACGCCATATAAACGTAGCTAATAAAATATAGCACACTATAATAAAGATAGAATAAGAAACATGAATATTTAAACTAAATTATATTGTAAGCTCGTATCCACGCGGCATGTGTGATGAAACGGTGCAGCGATGGCCGCCTGGTGGTTTTTAGCGGACCCAAGCTCAGATTTATCCCGGGTTGTGAAGCTATCCGCTAGCCGCTATCACTGATAAAAGCCCGTGCATGGTATGCATCTAACGTCGTGTGTACCAAGATTATAATTTCCAACGATGTGTAGATTCTTGAATAATTTTTTTCCTTAGGCCAGCCTCCATACCACCATAGCATCGCTGAAAATAAACGACATTTTGATCATATTGCGGAGCGTATGATATGTAGTTAATTTCCTCTACCTTGTTACGCTTAACGAAGGTAATATTGTGTTACTTATATGAAATTCCTAGAATGTTTTCCATAGAATAAAAGTATTTATTTTTGTGTTATTTAATAAATTCTGCACCATGTTATTAAGCAGCTGCGTCATATATTTTTTTAATATACTGTTTCCTTCAATATATTTATGTCCCCCACATTTTGTAACGCGGGCTGGTATTGTAGGATCTTCCCTTCTACATTCCACACGGCTGTGGAATGTCGTATCTCAAAAAGCACGTCTATCTCGAGACCTTAGAAGCCAGCAATACACTTATAGCTCTTCTGGTTTTACACGGAGTCGTGGGCGACGGTGATCTTACCACCTGGTGGTGACCTGAACGCTCGTTGGCTTTTTTATATGTAAAGAAAAGGCAGAGAGATCTTAAAAAACATCATTTTGTATTCCGCTTAGGTAGAAAGTAGAGACCTATAAACATAATCCAAATAAATAATTTAAAATTTCCGTACTATTTGAAAACAATAGCATGAAAGCTTCAGTTTAGAGTCTCAAGAACTGCACAATTTTAAGTATTAAATAAACTTTCTCGGTCTTCTTAAATAAACTCGTTATAACGTTCCTGGTGTCTAATTCCGAAGATTTTTTTTTTATCTTTATCTTAACACGTGAAGCAAACGCTTGAGACCCCTTTTAACGAAAATTGCCCGGATTCCGTCCGAGTATGAAATTTGGCTCACGTGTAGTTTATGTATAGGCGAAGTGCAGAAGGCTATTATTTTTCAACAATAATGCTTATAAAGTACATTAAATCAATAAATAATACATTACACACACCTATATGTTTAACAATGTAACTATTGTATGAAGTGACATACACGTTGCTATGGCAACGCGTATTTCAAGCATCAACAGGTACCTCTAGTTATAATAATTATATATACAATTTAAACGAACAGTTTATTCTTTTGAATGTAAAATTAATTGTACTTGTTCCGCGTGAAAGCTCACAACGAAGTCTTAGCAACTACGGTAAATTATTATTTTTATGTATTTCTTTGACAAAAATAGGAGCATTTTAATTAAGATTGTTGTAATGCTTTTTTTATCTTATTTGTTTAACTTTTAAATGTTTGTAGTTTAGAGTATACAGTGTTGGAATATTTTGTTCTTTATTTAGGAGAGTCTTTATTACTGTGGTGACTATTTTTTTTTCAATAGTTATGCTATTAGTAATTATATAAATAATTATGCTATGATAGCCAAGTTCGTATCCCACTATTAGAAGATTTTTTTATGATTTAAGTTTCATAACCTAAAATATAAATCATTAAAAAAAATTAAAGTCAAGTTGCTTGCTTGTACGTGGAAATTCCACAAAAATATGCCGAACAACGACGGCATTTACGTCGTGCCATCATTATCTGTACATACTTTGTACGTCGGAATAAAAAATATAAAAATACATATTTGTATGTAAAAGGTGAATCCTAATTCTATTCACCTAAAAGTTCAAAATCCGTCATTCTATGGTACAACAAAAAAACACCCGAGTGGTTCAGACAGTGAGTGACTTCAACGAGCTCGGTAATTAAGGGCATGGCGAAGACGGGAGGGAGGTTACAATTTGCATCCAGCTCAATCGATGTCACTCCGGCACAAAGGAATTTCCTACGACGCTATTAGGTACAAGCTATGCATATATCAATATGTTACTGTGGTTTTAGTTAGAGCTTTCTAAGCTTAAACGTTATTTCACGTGTGCATGTTAAAATCTTTCAAATTGTGACTGTAAATGTTCATTATTTACATTTCTGGCAACAAGATAAAAGCTTTGTCATAAAAATGTCTCAATATTAAAAAGTAGGGGACGGAGTGTTTTAACCTTACATTCCCTCTGTCTAGCCTCCTATATGCGGGAAATAGCGTGAAGCTTCTATTAGTCTGACGTTGTGGGTTCGAATACAACTTTGAGAAATAACAAATTTTTATGTACGGTATATATTTAAAGACATAATACAGATGAAATATAACATTGTGCCCACAGCTTCGCCACCCAACACGCAATATCTCTAAAATTAGGTGGGAAGAAGGGTGTGGGTGTCTTACTAAATCCCATCTGCCTGCCCTGCTCTACGCGGGATACAGCGTGAAACTAGAAAAATAAATATTTTACGATACACCGCCATCACCATACAATGTAGGAAAGATTTACCTAAAAAGCTCTCCTTTAAAATGCCAAAGCACGGACATATCGCTCACAAGCTCAACATACTCGTGTCATGTCCATACTCATCTGACACACTAATCAATCTACTTTGTATCAATTTATTCATATAAAATATTATAACAGTGTCATACTCGTAACTTATCACAGATATTACGACAAATATTGAAATTTTCCTTTGTAATATTAAAACGTTATAAGTTAAAAGTGTTAATTACTAAGCGTACTGCGTTAATGGACGACCGAATGGAATAATACCAATTTACATTTAAATTATTATTGATCAAACATGTAACGTATATTTTATAAATAATTCATTGTCGCCATACACCAGCCTCATTTCACCTCTAGCGGGAGTTGACATAGATTATATAGAAGTTAATAATAAATTGATATATCGATTTAAATCTGTCAGCGTATCCGAGTCACCTTGCCTTATTAACCTATTAATTTATATATGACTGACGATGCACAGCCAACGTCATACAACGTGAAATTTTGAAATTAGACATGAGACTTACAGCTCGTATAACTCATACAATTTAAACAAATCAGTTCTTTTTCGTTATAAAGTAAATATTTTTATATAACTTATGTATATTTACTTAAAATGCATGATGAATGTCACTAAACAGTTGTAACCGAAAAATGGCAAATGTTAAATAAAAAAAAAAACGTTAAAAGTAAACAATGATACACCCTCAAAGATATCGCTAATTAAAAGAGAAGGCGCTAACGAGTGACGGAATGGAAGTCAATCTCTAATTTGCATTCGAATTGGGAGTTTCGTAGAGTGCAATTTTGATGGAATTATTTATATTTTCACTATGTCTGCTGTAGGAAGCTTTGAATGGAAGCAAATCTCGAAATTTAATTAACTTTTTTGTTAAATGAAGTGAAGTAGTGGCCGCTTTGCTCTGGTACACAATGGTGGAGCTTACGAGATGCTTTGCTACCTTGCGTACTTGCTTAAAGCGTAAGTAAAATGGAAGTGTAGCCATTGAGTGGGTGCCAGACGTACAGTCGAAACTACTGGATGTCGAAACCTGGAATTTACTTAAGTGATCGTCGAACAGGTTTCGACGTCCATTTACTTAAGTGATTGTAGATCCCATCTAATACTAAAAGTGAGATTCTGAATATTATGAGCAGGTATATTGTATGGGTAGTGTAAATGACACCACAAGGACTTAAGTAGATGGCAAGCTTTAGTATATATAGTTTTTTTTTTTATAAAATATAAAAATATTCAATAATAGAACTAAATAATCTCATTTAAAATTTGGAAATAAAAGGCGTAAAGACAGTCGTATAAGTTTTAGTTACTCATTTTATGGCTGTATAGTAAGTAAGCTTAGTTCAAAAGGAGCTTTTGAAGCAACGCCACTGAAAAGATCACAGCGCTCGATAACTTAGGCGGCCGACGCATGCAAGCATAAAATCCATTACGAAATATTTAAAATTATATAGGTTTTAGATTATCAATTTCATATGAGTGGATTATCTACATTATATATATATATATATATATATATATATATATATATATATATATATATATGTATATATATATATATATATATATATATATATATATATATATATATATATATATATATATATATATATGTATATATATATATATATATATATATATATATATATATATATATATATATATATATATATATATATATATATATGTATATATATATATATATATATATATATATATATATATATATATATATATATATATATGTATATATATATATATATATATATATATATATATATATATATATATATATATATATATATATATATATATACATAAAGATATGTATTATAAGTAAGGTACAATTTACGTACATACGTAAGTACGCCACTATTGTTTTAAGTATTGGTTTACTGTCTGTCTGTCTGTCGTGCTAACTAGTATTTACATATATTTGATATATGTAATTTTATATTATTTCCACATATCAATAGTATTTTATTTTTTATATTTAATATTAGCTCCTGCCTTGTGAGATTTACAGCACGATACGTAGAGATCCTAGTGTCCAAGACTTTACGTTCTTTATTCCGTCAAGTCAACAAAGAACAAAGTCAAAGAAGTCAACGCCGCCCTTTTTTCCAAAACGGGAAAATGAAAATAATAAATTCTGCTGAGTGAGAATTGAACCCGCAACCGTCAGCGTCAGCGTCATCGTCAGCAGACAGACATCTTCTCTCTGTGGCCTATAAATCCTAATATCTTGATTTCACAAGTATTTAAATTTAATTTTTAATGTTATTACTCTTATGTTTTTTTTTTTAGTATAATAAAGAATATATATATAAATTTGTTAATAGTAATAGTGCACTTAAATTTGTTAACAGACTAATTTAAACGAGAAACAATGATCTGTAAATAAATTGTCCTCATACATGATTTAATTTGATATATAAAGGCTTAATCAAATATAGACGCTAAAAGCTCTAGGAATTCTAGAAAGGTATACTAGTACCGTACCTGGAATAGCAGTGAAATGCAGCGGACATACTTCAGTGCATTCTTTGTGGACTCCACAATCAATGTGTATTAGAGAAGATTTTCTCAAACATACGACCTCCTTTGAGCATTTCGTAAGAAATGGTCATTTGACATTTTGCGCAATATTCATATTTCAGTTGAGATCTTTTTAAGATATTATTGTTATGTTCGTTGATAATTTTATCGTTGATTCAAAATTATTTAAGTAAAGCTTCTATTTCAGACATTGACTATAAACAATTAGTAACAAATATATATATATATATATATATATATATATATATATATATATATATATATATATATATATATATATATATATATATATATATATATATATTTCCGCGTATCTTTGTATGTATGTATAAAACAAAATAAAACACGAAACTCTTAAAATGCAACATTTTATACTACTCTACAGATAGCAAACGCGTGTTTTAAGAATGAAGTCCACTTTCAGTGCAGCATTCTGCAACAAATATTTTAACGCGAAGCTTCGTTTCATACCTGTGTTTTATATGAAATAAATAAAATAAATTTTGCATTTTATTTTATAGCTGTTCAATTCTGCAAATTTTTCGTAAAAAATCTGGAAATTTGTACCTGGAAAATGTTTTCCATTGTCGTACTTCATATATACCGGGTATTTATTAAATTTATACATTAAGAAAAGAGTGTTATCGCATAGCTTCTTCAATATGTACAATTATTATGAAACTGAAAATTGGCTTAAAACGCACTTCTGGTTCACAACTTACACAAATACTTTTGTATTTGATGGACTATTGATATAGTTATATGGGCTATATAGTAGGCTATATTCCATTATATTAATCGTCAGGCATTTAGAATGCCCCACGTGTCACATACAACTCTTACTTATATAGAATGGAATATGACGGTGAAGCCACTTGTAATATCTATGGTATATAATATTTTGACAGGTATACAATACTTTTGGAGAATTTGGTGAGAACTCTCCTTGATATTAATAAATGATTACATAGTGTTCTGCCACTACGAATTGGAAAATTATTTAACTTTTCTATTAAAACTCCGCTTCATATACAAACATATACGAGTGCCATTTAATACTGCAACTATATTTCAAATCTCCTACAAGTCCTTCTGCTAGATAATTAGCCGATTAATAAAGTAATCGATACACATATATGATGGCACTATACCATTCATATCGTACCAGTGAGGTACTCAATTAAATGCTTGTTATATTCTTAAGTCAAAACATAAAATGCCTCTTATTTAGCTAGACGTAAACAGTGGATTGTTATTTCTATCGTAATTAGCTTCAAGTATCGCCCACGATTTATTGGAATTTTTATTTTATTATTTCTACTTAAAGTGAAATCATTTCTTATTTGATATTCAAAACAAGAATCAAGACAGGAAAAACAATTCTTCCCACCCCCCACTCCCCCTTCCCCCAGGACTTCGAACCTGTTACCGTCTATTTTTTTTAATCTATAAATAGAATAAAATTCCATTGCCTTTGTTCTGAGTAAAGAACCTTTGTACAATTCATATTTAAGTTTTTTATTGCAACAAGTGCTTTCCATTCTACTTACGGAATATAGTAGCTGTGGAATATTGTTAAGAAATATCTGAAGATCAAACAAAACAATTGCCTGTCTCTGTAGCTTCGTCTCTTGTAGGATTCTTGTATTGAAATCTCTGAAATTCAAATGTAATATAGACGTACATCTAGATCGGGATACAAATTGTACTCATAGTATGATTATTTTTAAATACCACAGCTGAAAAATATGAAAGGAAAACAAAGACAAGAATGTACGTACAAATATTATATGTACCATAATACTCTGATATAACATAATCCTATCCATTGGCCAGTTTTCACCTGTTTACTGTATAGCACAAATCAATACAATTTATCTAAATACGCTATTTATCTAAATACGTTGAAGGATTACATAGAAACGCCGGTGGAAATTTTGTGAATAATCTCCATCGCGATGTCACAGGTAGTATTGTAGTATGGTATAATATAATATTATTTATACTCAATTTCGGAATGAAATGCTCGATCCAGTCTATTTCAAGCGTATCATTGTCAACAATGAATAATTGTATAATTGTGTATATATATATATATATATATATATATATATATATATATATATATATATATATATATATATATATATATATATATATATATATATATATATATATATTCTGTTTCTTGCGCCTGTTCTTCTCAGGTCTGAGGAGTTAACTTTAGTGAACCGGTGGTAAAGTTTTTGAAATTCAAAATATGAATTATTTAACTTTACTATCATTAAAAATATTTGAATTAGAACAATTGACTATTCTTCTAATAATAGCTTCACGCTGGACCCCGCATATGGCAAGTTAGACAGAGGGAATTTAGTGTTAACACACTCCGTAACATATTGTCTATTACGGTCTTGTATATTTACGGTCAATTTATCGAGTAAAGTAAGTAAAATTAATAATAATCATAACAATAAATAATTATTATTATTATCATTTATATATTATTAATAATAATATTATATTATTTGATTTATTTGGCTTTATCATTTCACGTTGGTCCTGTCGGTAAACCGCCGTAAATGCTGAATGTATTTATTACATGTAATATTCTGCAAAATGCAAGTGAATGCTAGTATTATATCTATACTCATTGGGTCCCATTAAAGAGAACAAAAGATTTAATTACCTCCCTCTAGTTAGAAGGCAAAATTAAATTGATAAAGGAGCGGAAAATGGAGAACCGCTTTGATCCATACAAAAACATATAAACACAAGTTAGCTGCTCCACTGCAGGTAGCGTCTCCGAAGACACATTAGATTTCTGTTCAGTGCTTTTTATTAAATCATTTTACTCACAGAAAATATTCTTAATGAATGTTAAATATGATCAATCGACTATAATTAAATTTAAAGTATCCCTTTTGTTTGGCTTTCGGCTTTCGTTGTAAATATGGATCTTTAGCAGTTCAGTTATGGTAGCGCAAGACGGATGCTGATGCTGTAATATGTTTTGGATATAATATATAAAATCGTGAACGGGTAGCGGGATTTGAACCCGCGCGTCTTGAAAGCCGTCCAAGCGTTTTGATCGCTGAGCCATACTTTCTTATCAAGCTACGTCGTGGACCTATATACATATAAGAACTTAATAATAATAATAATACGTTATTTCACAAAAATAAAATATATAACATTTTACAAACAGAATACTATGTAAGAGGTAATGTGCAATGGCGTCCTTATCGCTGAAAGCGATCACTTCCAGGCAACTATTATAATTAATATTGGATCAATAGTACAAATGCAGAAATGCAGAATGGTGCAAAAAGTATTAAATTACAACTATACATACATTTTAGGTTATATTATTTATTATAGATAAATACTCGTATACTAGACATGCTTACATATATAACAATTGATATAGATATACATATATACACATAGATACGCAAAAATGTTGTGTAAAAAAAAAAAACAGAGATTTTAGGCAACTTGTGGCAGTTCAGTCAGTTCTTATCAGAAGTCGATGGTTTTAGAATCAAGTAGCGAACGTAAAGAGAAAATGTATAGAAATCAGCTAATCTAAAAATGAACAAAATATTTGAACTTGAAATTGCAAAATTTATTTGTGTTAGTGTGTGAAAAGATATACATATTGCAGTATTTCAATGTGTGCGTATTTCCGTCAGTCTTGTGACTAGTCCGTACTTGTCCGTACTAGTCCGTACTAGTCCGTACTAGTCCGTACTAGTCCGTACTAGCAGTACTAGGAAATCAACGGATCGAGCGATTAGTATATTTATTAACTTTGTATGGCGCAGATTGCTCCCTTTGTATGGAACGACACGTCCGCTTTGTCACGCGATGCGACGTTCGTTAACTAGTCGCTCGATAAATCCGATCGTCGGGACTTTCCTATATATATTCCTCATAGAGTCAGACTCCTCAACATTGATATTAAGTTTGAACTCCATACCATATCAAATGCTTCAAATATTGTTTTTTTTTGCGGCAATTACACGGCGCCATATTTTTACTCACATTGTTCTATATATCACTTCAATTCTTTCCGTATTAAGATTGATTAAGTAATTCATTATCTGTTATATTAAGTATTATTATTTTTTTTGATTTTTTTTTTGCTGATCGTACTTTTTGTCGTGAAAACAATGCATTGACCAATCACAAATTTGCATTTTACTGTGTGTCATCTGAACACATAATTTGCATGTGTTTGTAAACACAGTGGAGGGGCGTTCATTTTTAGACTAGACGAACCTTACTAATGTTAAATATATGAGTTTATCCAGACTAATCGTCATCTAGGTATACAGTGCTAGTTACTATGGTAAATAGCGGAAATATTAGATTTAGCCCGCTAAAATGGACAATTTGAAATAATTTAAATACCAAAATGCTAAAAATATAAAATTCTACCACAATCTTATCACAATAAGACCATAGAGACAATAATATTTTTTAAAGCTCTATAAATGTACAAAAAATGCCTTATTCAAGTGTATATAAATATTAAGTTGTCTTTAGGTACGTGAACGTGAGACAATACTGTCTTATAGCAATTTAAATGCGTAATGTGTCTTCAAGGCACTGTGGAATGCATCACGATCGTGCACTTTAAGGAAATTCTTCGTATAATAAGTATTATTACTTTCTAAAATATATAGATGTTTTATTGGTTTTTTTTTTTACTTTTAGGCACCTCAAAAGAAAAAAATGGAAACCTTATAAGATCATTCTGTTGTCCGTCTGTCTATTTGTCTGTATGTCTATCGGTCTGTCTGTCGGTCTGTCCGTCTGCTTGTATGTCAAGACCATTTTTTCCAAATCACGTGAAATAATCAAGCTGATATTGTATTTCATTTAACTAGACTTTGAAGTTACAGTATATATAAAGGATAAAATGAAATTTGATAATTTATAAGTTTAATGCAAGAATAAATCATGACGAAGTTATATTTGTAGTTAATTTCATACAAAATTAGTGGATACGACCGTAAATCAAGTTTTTCAACTTCTATCGGCAGTATTTTCCTCAGCGAAATAGCTACAATCTTAAAATAGTTACGGAACCCTCGGTGCGCGAGTATTACTCACACTTGACCGATATTTTTTTTTGTTTTAAGTAGGTATTTAACCGGATTATAGATATACCTATTGATGTGTCACACATATATATATATATATATATATATATATATATTATATATATATATATATATATATATATATTATATATATATATTATATATATATAATATATATATATATATATATATATATATATATATATATATATTGAAAACCAGCAAAATTAAATGACATTGTGTATTAAAAGGAACCTGTCAAATGAAATAATAATGTACAAATATAATATTATATAATATAACATAACGGTATGAAAACTGAAATACGTAAGTTTTAGTAGATACAGAGAAGACACTCCGTTCTCCGCTTTGCTTTCGCTTTTCGCGTGAGATCGAAATCAAATTTAAAAGTTTTTTTTTTCAGCAGTACGCCAGGATGACTTCTCGAATACAATTTGAAGTGGTTTTTTTTTTTTTGTAATATACTGAGATACCTGAATTCGCTACTGCAAGCGCGTTTTGAATTCATTTTCTTTTACAACAGCCATCATTATCGATTTTTCATAACTTGTTTCAGCTAAATATTCTCTGTTTATCTGAAAATTATCAATAATATTCGGTAATCCATATTGGGTTGGAATACCGAATTGTTATTTAGTAATTTGATTAATAATATTTTCTTCTTTTCAGAATGAAATATATTAAAACTATAGCCGTCTTCTCCATCATACGTTCGGTGAGTCTCACTTATTCTCCGAAAACTTCCTATACGCAAAGATAGAACGATAAATGGTTTACAAAATTAGTGGAATTAATGGAATAGATTCTTAAATATATCTGTAAAAGTTTTGAAGATGGCTTACTATCAGGAAACAATGAACCAATTAAATGGTATACTTGTCCCTGATTTTTTTTAAAAGTTGGCATAAAGTTTCCCTCAGATACAAGTTATCTGAAAAGCATTGTTGTAAGACCATGCACCTTTCAATTTCGATTGAACGTATTTGCCATCCAGCAGAGATTTCAAAGGTTCGGGAGGTTCAAGTAAAGGTGTTAACCGAATTTTACCTGACGAATAGCACAATCTAACAGATGTACCGACCCACTTTAATGCATTGCAGCAATTGCAAACTTCAGTCATGGACCCACATCAGATTCAATTCTGATTGCCAACGGAAATTTCCTCTCTGAGTTTGTCTATTCTTATCAGCATTTAATCATTGCTGATAAGAATAGACAAACTCATACACGAAATTTCCGGCAGAGTCTGATTTTTATTGTCTATGGACGGTATGCCATTGGCGAACCAAAGATAGTCGAGCTGCAGCTAGAGTAGTATATTTCTAGCTGCAGCTCTACTTTCATCGCGTCTGAATGCAGATTCTCGATCGATCATTAACCGAGTTCACGATCAAATATAGATTCCTGTGAGCGAAATAAAGTGTGGTGCTCACGATCGTGTGCCAATCTCTGACTACGATGTTCATCAGATTCGTTATAACGTGCAAGAGTGTGCTGTTGACGATCACGTGATATAAGGTAGCGTGCACGTTCATCAGCCATCCCTCTGTCATGAGCTATCTCTGATTCTATCAGAAGCGAGGCGAGTTTCAGATTATTCTAGTGTCTCATTAGCTCATTGGGGAATAATAACGATAGATATCTAAAGGACAAAATTATTAATTACTATAAGTTAATATTATTATTATTTATATTAAATTGGTTAATTTTCATTAAGTTAGCATACAATAATAAAATTATTATAGATAACTAAGTGAAATCAAGTATATATATATATATATATATATATATATATATATATATATATATATATATATATATATATATATATATATATATATATATATATAATATATATATATATATATATATATATATATATATATATATATTATATATATATATTATATATATATATATATATATATATATATATATTAGATATATATATATATATATATATAAGTTTATGGACTAAAACGGTTGATAAATAGTGTAACTGATTATTATAGGTTCTGATCTTTATTTATTTTATATATTGCGTAAGATACGTAATTTCATCTTTTAATCCTATATAGTAAAAGTAAAACAATTAATGGCTGTAATTTAACTGTTTTTTATTATACTTTTAAAAAAATATTATATTATATTCTATATAATGATTTAAAAAGTAGCCTATATTTTAAAAGACAGCATCTGGTATATATATAAAAAATATATCTCAATCAGATAAGTGGTTAATTAGTTATAAAGGTACTTACCGACAGAGGGACAGACAGACAAAAAGACAATATATAGTAAGAGTTGGTCATAAAAATTGTATTTGAATTATGGCAATTCACGATAAAAATACATGTACAGACAGACCTATAGATTTATATATTCGTATATATATATATATATATATATATATATATATATATATATATATATAATATATATATATATATATATATATATATATATATATATATATATATATATATATATATATATATATATACGTAACTAGTAATTGCGATGTTGGCAGTCGCAAGTGAAGTTGCCGCGTGAATATAAATCAGAATTTAACGCTTTACTGATAAACCAAGCGCAGTCGACTGTACCATAACAACCCGATGACCTGGCCTTAGCATTTCAAAGTTGCATATTTAAACATTTTTGCTATAAATTTCACTCTAATATTCAACAGTTGCCGTATTACAGTGAATTTAAATTAAATTTTAATTATTTAAGTTTTTCGTGAATGGTTGCTGCTTTTGATTGTTATTTTTTTTTTATTTTGTGGTAGCACTTTAATATAGGTATAAAGAAGAATGCAAGAGAAGAAGAATGCATAAGTTAATTTTCTTTCTTTATCCTTTTGATACGCGCTGGCAGGGCAGGCAGAGGGAACCTCGCTCTCCCGTTTCCGGTTCCCGCTGACACCGCCGCGTTTACAGGCAGAGTATGCGTCACGACTGTCCTCAAATATCCTCTAAATTTTTATATATATATATATATATATATATATATATATATATATATATATATAATATATATATATATATATATATATATATATATATATAATTTATATTTATATTATTGACTAAGGTTATACGTAATTTGTATATATAATAAAAATATAATTGATCGCTATGCATTTTTAATGAAAAGCTTATATCGATTTCAATTGTTTTATTAAAAACTTATTAAAATGGCTGAAACTTCGAATTTAAATTTCCCGCATATATTAGCTACAATTATACACTTTAGATATATAAAAAAATCACTGTTTTAAAAGCTAGTGTTAAGTCACCCCGTTACTGATTATACAGAACTAATCTTAAATATAACTACCCGAAGACGGGATCGTATTCACAATCAACACGCTTACAGTCACACCGTCCCATCGCGTCACTATGACCTCAAACCTATATATACCATTCCCCCTATATATCCATTCCATACATATACGAGTATTTAAATAGCTATACCATTTCCCTACGTATCTTCTCCGCGGAAACTTCTAAAAAATATATAACAAATGAATAATAACCACAAGAACAACTTAACTTTTTTAACTTAAATTTTGCATGGCATAAAAACTTAATATATAATAATATCGCAGGTAGTATAAGCGCTCGTTACGCTAAGATCGAGCTCGGTGCAGCTTTCTCCTTTTAAAACTAAATGGCTCGTTGAAAATATTTAACTATTGCGTGGCAACTTTTTAAATATCCATTGCACTAAATGCCCGTTGGAATGTATTTAGAAAGGCGATGCGTCTCCAAAATGCAACGCAAATAATATATTTCTTTGATGGACTTTTTTGTATTTAAGTTTTTAAGTAAAAGCGTAGTGGTGCGGTACGGTGGTGGTGGTACGTGGTAAGTACATAGTGGTAAGTGACTGTGTTCTCCACATTTATTTTATTCGGCGGAATAATTGTAAGGCTGGCTATTAAAATTAGCAATGTACTTTATGTGTATGTTAATATTACGCTTATATTTGCGATTGTTATACTTACCTACATTAGTCTGTAGTATCATATCACAATAAGACAGTGTTTACACACGAATGAATGTATGAATGAATAATTAAAATAATATTTAAATTATTTTTATTTCCTCGTTCTTGTTGACAAAGCGCGTTCAGCTCAACCACTCTACGGGCAAAGTTTAAAAAATTGGACAGTCAAGTCCTTCGATGCGGGGAAAATGTGCAAAAAAAACTTACATCGAATCTCCATATACGGCTATCTGTATATGTGAAAGTGGTTTTAATAATCACAAGTGTACATCTTTGACCGCCTTGACCAGAGATAAAGCTTAATTAATTTACACGTTCATAAACTAACTAGTGCTATGTAATTAAGTTGCCGACTTGCCGACTATCGGTCGGCTTGGGGTAAACTTGCCGCCAACTTGACAAAATTAATGGCATTTATATTAAGCCCTTGTTCATCCCTCAAAGCGGTGGGGTGAGAAAAAATTATATTATAATTTGAATGTAAAAAAGGCAGTGGGTATAGGGTTTGATGATTCCTGTGTTGTTTCGTCCAAAAATGTATTTATAAATTCATTTTTCAATTAATTCATTCATTTAATAATTTTCCTTGAGATCATAAACAAAACTTAATAATTGCTTCGCTAAAGTGGCAATACAAGGAGGACCGGTAGCCGTTGAAGCGAAAAAAAATCACATACCGCTTAGTAGACCCACTACCAGGTTATCCGACGATCTAGTCAAGCTTGACGAAAGCTGCTGGATGCGGGCAGTGCAGGACCTACAGTCGCGCAGATTCTTGAGTGAGTCGGGCCTATGTCCAGCACTGAACGTCAAAAGATTGATATGATGATTTCACTCTATTCAAGCAGAGAAAGAAAAGGAATATTGAACTTTATTCTCTTTTAAAATTAAGCTTAAGGTATTTTATAAGCTTTTAGAAACAAGTTTAAATACGCAATACGAAAACTTGTTTAGTAAAATCGAGAAAGACTATTTCATTATTATTACAAAGTTATAAAAATCATAATCAATTACTTAAATTACGTAACGTTTCAAACATTATATAGATACTTTGCATTGTTAATTTGTGTAAATATTCATGAACTAACTGTTCCCTCCGGCTTCACATACGCTGTCAAATGGAAATATCAAATAACTAAGTCTAAGAGTGTTAAAACGGTTGGCATGATCTAATATAGTCTACAGCCTTCCTCCGTAATTTAACTATGCCAGAGTTTCCCAAATTGACGTTTCCTTTGTCACAAGCGCGTCGCGTTAGAAACGTGTGAACATCACGACGTGGACTTCCCTCCCGCGTGTCCATATAAATTAATCTACCTGTTGTTTTGCTTAATAACACTCCAAGAGGCAGTGGGGGGAAGTGGGTGGTTGTAAAGAAATGGGCAATGCGCCAAGGGCGTATGCGGGCGGTGCAAAGAAGTATGGGAAAGCCTGAGCTATACAAAACAAAAATATTTCAAACCGGGGCAACAGTTTCTGAGGTTAGCGCGTACAATGAAACATATGTATACTTTATTATCCCGCACATAGGAGGGTAGGCTGAAGGCGGAAGAAGACCTAGTGTTGAGACACGCCGTTTCCCACTTTCCGCCATTCGAGACATTACGTGTTGAGTGGCGGAACTCAACGCTGTGCCTCGCCTTGTTTTCAGAGCGAAGAAAATGAAAATAATTCATTCTCCCCGAGTGGGAATCAAACCCACAAACCATAGCGTTTACAGACAGACTCTGTGCCTCTGCGCCACTACGGTCCATACACTAGCTTTATGTTATTAGTACCGATATATAACAATTATTATGGCAATAGTAATATTTCAATTAATTTCAAAATGTACACATATTTTCAATATTAATCAACGATGGTTCCAATAGTTTTGGCGTAGCGGCAGTGTCTAACTGTAAACGTGACAGTTGTAGCTTCGATTCCCACTCAGGGAGAATGAACTATTGTCATGTCACTCGATCACCACTGGTCGGAGTTACGGGAGCCAAAGGATTTTGTCGTACCTCGGCGAATATACCTTATTTTTGTTATTTTTTTTTCGCTGGGAAATGCTTTAACGCAGACCATCCCTGAGTAGGGCACTTGTGTCCTACAGAGGAATGGTACTGTGGGACTCATCGAACCCGACACTACCCACTAAAACCCAGCGGAAACCCTCTCCACCTATATGAGATGCTGCAGGATCCCTTGCGCATGCCACTACAGAACCTCGGTTGAAGGCCCACCTAACGTGGGCCACTATCGCCTTCGGGGAGCCCCAGGGTATCTTCCAGGGCGCCCGCAGCCTCGATGACTTACGGGAAGATCTTCATGACCTTCCTGCAGTAGCTAACAAGTCTGCAAAAATAGGCTTGTTTTGTATAAAATTATTTGAATTTATCAACTCTTGTTATTGATTGAATGATTTAATGATTTTACTGACTGACTAAAATAAATGCTTTTCATAGTTTTTTTATTTTCATAGATTATATATACATATATTTTTATGTTTTTAAATCAGCCATATGCGCTTAGGCCTTAACCCACCTACCAGGGTACCCAGAAAGAACCTAATGTCAAGACACCCTGTTCATAAACTCCACTTCATAAAAACTTGTTAAATGCCACTGGACAAAGCTCAATAAATTCTTCAAATACTTTGATTCAGAAATACACGAATTTCACTGTTAAATATTCGTTGGTTCATCACACCACCGAATATTGGTATTATGTCACCTGTCCAATCAGAGTTAACGGCATGACAACGTCGTACCTAGGTTTAATACAATATTTTTGATATATGTGAAACTGCAGCCGACATAGTACGACTGTCAACCCATGAAAGCAACGTTTGTCCAATGTGATTAACAATATCGGTGCGTTTATTAACTTGACGACGACAGCACAGAACATGATGTCAAGCTGTTCCGTCAACATGGCCTAAATTTGAAAATTTAATATTTAACATATATCCATTATCCATTTATATAGCAGGAAAAAATATGTATTTCTCATAAGACTTTAATCTACGGCCATAAATTGTAAATAGATTGTATTTTAACAATGTAGCAATCCATTGCTAAAATACAATTTAAAATTTATTTTTATCGTGAAGTAAAATGTTTATATTAAACTGGCAACCCGCTCGCCGCTTCGCCACTTAGGGTAATTAAATTGCGTTCGTTTTGATAAGTTATACGACATCACATAATATAGTATATATATTTTTTTTTCTGAAAAATAAGTTGCCTAAGTATTTCCAAAACATCACCTACCTGTCAGTGAAAGTCCCGTCAAAATCGGTCTTGCCGTTTCAGAGATTAGCCGGAACAAACAGATTGACATAAAATTAAAAAGAACAATTTCATATGCATATAGTAAAAATCGGTTATTTTAATATTACAAACAAACAGTCCAATTTTATTTATTAGTATAAATTATAATTCACTTACTGTTAACGCCATCTATGAAGCAGATTATTATTGACATACAATCAAAAACACTAGAAATATTATATCTTTCACTAGATGTCAGATTAAATACTTTGATTTATACTACAGCTTATGAATATTTAATACTATTTATATGCATGTTATAAATCAATATAAAATGTTTAAGTAACAGTATTTTGCACATATTTTAAAATCATTTTTTGTAGTCATACAAAAATTTCCAACCATTTTATATTTCTAAACGCAAAACCATATTATAAATTGTCATTGTATAATCTGTGTGTGTTTTCTGTGCTGTGACTTGAGTTCACAAATCTGCCAGCTGGGCGGTTCCGATTTTCGTATTTATATTATTGTAATTGAATAAAAACAAATAATTCTTGCCATTGTGTGCCTACGCAACAAAATGTAAGTTTTTATTTATTATAATTTGACATTTTTAATTTTTTTACAGCACAATCTCGCTATAAGAACTTTGTTGGGAAAGTAACAGTACTGTATAGAAATTCCGACGCTTATATTTATTGTAACGTGTTATGTTCCACAAAACAAACAACAAAAAATATTTAGTTTGTCTAATTTCACTTTGTTGTCTTTTTTGTATTTTTAGATGATATATGAATTTTTATTAACTAAATAGAACTACTTGTAACATAGTTCTGACTGTGAAGTTTATTTATTTAAAAATTAAATGTTTATTTTTAAAAATAATAACTGATGGGTCATAAAAATGCTGTGATAATTTTTTTTTTATAAAATTCTAACTAGTTTCCAAGTTTAATATAATAAAATAATAATTAACAAAATAAAAGTAATTAATAAAGTAGATTTAGTAACAGTTGTTGCATTATGTGTTTGAAGGATGGATTCATTCTATTCTAGTATATAAATAATTCTGTTCAAATATATCAATATTATAGTATTATTTTTAACAAAAAAGTATTTTATATTTAATTGATGTGGGTAGGTTCTGCTACCTAGTTAACCCAAATAAAATGTTTTTAAGTAATAAGTGGTAGATACCGATGTAATAAAATAAAAAACGTAATTTTTTAAGTTTTATTAAATTTTCATATAAAAAAATGCCATCTTCAAATGGGGCCACTGGGATCAAGTGGTATGAAAAATTATAAAACAACTTTTTTTCGATGCAATTTTTGATGCAAGTTTTACAATACTTTTTTCATTGCACGCCTTTTCATGGCACGCTGCACATCTCAGTTGCTCAGAATTTTTTTGGGGGTGGCCTACCCCATTATGCTGCAGACTTGGCACTCAGAAGCTCATGGACCCATAGATACGCTGCTGTGCCGTCTCTCAAATAGTGATGAGCGATGGAAAGATAAAAATCAAGCTGATCCATCATGTTTGTATTGGTTAGTAGGTGTACACTCCATGAATTTGCAACAGCAAGATCCAGCATTTATGTGAATAAAACCCACCACCATTTTTTGCAACGTACAGTTGTTCGATACAAGGAAATAGATTGATCAATCTCACTCATTATAGTTTTGAAAAACATATGGAATGCCAATGTCCACTTTCATTGTGCAAAAGTTGTTGTCCAACTATTCCACAAATAAAATTTGGTTGACTTGGTCAAAGCAGTAAAAGCTTGCTTTGTCATCCTCTCCTTTTTCGTCATAGATTAGGTTAGATTAACTATGGCCCTGCATCGCCCTGGAATACCTTAGTGACAAACTTCGGAAACTATTCGATCAATGTTTATTAACTGGACAGTTTCCGAAGACTTGGAAGGTAGGAGGATTGTGCCTGCTGCGCAAGGAGGGGCGTCCTCTGGACTCTCCCTCCGCATATAGGCCAATTGTGCTGCTGAATGAGATAGGCAAGCTTTTAGAGAAGATCATCGCCTTCCGTCTTATTCAACACCTAGAGAGGGTAGGTCCCGATCTTTCAGAGGCTCAGTTCGGGTTCAGGGCCGGTCGGTCAACCATTGATGCCCTGAACGCCTTGAAAACCCGGTCGTTGGCTGCTACAGCAGAGACAGATGTTCTTCTCGCCGTCTCGTTAGATGTGGTCAATGCCTTTAACAGTCTGCCGTTTGAGACGCTAAGAGAGGCACTGCGGTTCCATGGGGTGCCTCTCTATCTCCGGCGGCTGTTAGATGACTACCTCCAAGATAGAGTAGTCATATGGATTGGGGGAAATGGCCGGATCGGTCGACGAAGTGTCGGTTGTGGGGTTCCACAAGGGTCGGTTTTGGGCCCGTTACTGTGGAACATCGGTTACGATTGGCTCCTGCGCTGTCGTCTTCCTCCTGGGATGAGTATCATCTGTTACGCGGATGACACTTTGGTCACGGCCCGAGGTCCATCCTACCAGGAGGCGGCACGCTTGGCTGAAACCGGCACGCGTCTTGTTATTGGCCGCATCGAAGCGCTGGGTCTGAAGGTCTCTATGCCTAAAACTGAGGCCCTACTTTTCATGGTCCTCGCAAAGGGCCCCCACGTAGGGCTACTTTGCGCATCCAGGGCCAGGAGGTGGAGGTACGGCCCCAGATGAAGTATCTGGGACTAACCCTGGATAGTCGATGGTTGTTTAAGTCGCACTTCGCTCAGCTTGCACCTAAGCTTGTGAACGCCGCCGGGGCCCTCGGTAGATTACTGCCAAATATCGGAGGGCCCGATTTTACATGTCGACGTTTGTACGTCGGCGTGTTGAAATCCATGGCACTTTACGGCGCTCCTGTGTGGGCCGATGCTCTCTCCGTTCATAACATGACCCAATTGCGTAAAGCGCAGCGGGTCATAGCGGTTAGAACTATTCGAGGATACCGGACAGTGTCGTGGACGGTGGCTACACTCCTGGCGGGTGATCCGCCTTGGGAGCTGCAGGCGGAATTGATCGCCAGAGTTCACGCATTCCGTGCAAGTGAGCGGTCGCGAGGTGAGCAACCATCGAGTGAGGTTATCGGGCGGATCAGGAAGAGAGCAGACGAAGCCCTGATTCGGCGATGGAGGGAGGACCTGGGTTCACCGGTGGCAGGACTGGCGACGGTGGAGGCGGTTCGCCCCCACCTAGAGCGCTGGTTGACAAGAGGGTTTGGCGTCCTGACGTTCAGACTGGTGCAGGTATTGACGGGGCATGGTTGCTTCGGCAAATATTTGCATCAGATTGCGCGTCGGGAGATGTCACCAGCGTGCCACGAGTGTGATGCCTCCGTTGATTCGGCGCATCACACTCTGGCTGAATGCCCCGCTTGGGCTCCGCAACGCCACGCCTTGATGGCTGTAGTGGGTAGGGATCTCTCACTGTCTAGTATGATGGAAGCCATGCTGGAGAGTGAGAGGAACTGGTCTGTAGCAGTCTCCTTCTGTGAATCTGTTATCGCACAGAAGGAGGCCGCGGAGCGTGCGCGCGAGCTTAGCGTGGATGCAGATCTGCTCCGCCGTCGTAGACCGGGAGGTAGGAGAAGGCGGTACGCGCATCTCCAACTTCCCTAACCTAGAGGAGCTACTGCAGGAAGGTCATGAAGATCTTCCCGCAAGTCATCGAGGCTGCGGGCGCCCTGGAAGATACACTGGGGCTCCCCGAAGGCGATAGTGGCCCACGTTAGGTGGGCCTTCCACCGAGGTGCTGTAGTGGCATGCGCAAGCGATCCTGCAGCATCTCATATAGGTGGAGAGGGTTTTCCGCTGGGTTTTAGATTAACTATGTTTGGTTCTGAAGGCAGCGTAACCAAATCTACCTCATTGACGTCTTCTTCTTTAATAATTACAGCTCCAATTGCTTCTTGAAGACCCTGGTATTTATTTCGACTGCTAATTGTCCTGTGTGTCATTTTAGATGTGGGGTGCCCATTGGCCCTAATTGGGGACAGTATAGTAAAAGTGAATTTATCTTGTTACAAGTCTTCTTTTCTAATCAAATGTAAAAATATTACATAGTATAATATGTAATTGAGTATATTTAGTTCCTTTGTTTTGGAACTGTCTAGAATATAAAGTTAAAAATAAAAATACTTACATTTTACTTTCATTGATTTTTGAAACAGCTCCACAAAATGCACGAATTGAACTATTATAAATATTTTTTAATCGACTTTTACGGCTACAACATAAAAATATATTGTTTATCATCACAATTCTAGGCATCAACTGTATAGAAATACAAATATTAAGAAACGAGGGTACTTTTATAAGTGTCCCCATTTGGGCACGGCGGTCTATGTGGGTTAACACAAAATTTTTTAATATGTAAAAATTTCATAAACTTTTAAATTATGGACATCAACACTTCATTTCATGTAATCAATTGTATATCAATTTTCTTCACAACACATCATAACATAACTTCATAACAGAAAAAAGGTATATTTATCAGAAAAGATTTTTTTTTATGGCAACTAAATACTAAATGTGAAATTACTACTACTAATTACTCATTAAGCTGAACATAAAAGTAAAATATAAGTACCCAAAATTATTCTTTTTAGTGTTTTTTTTATAGAAGCCTTCAAAATACATATTAAGTGCATATTTTACTGTCAAAACTTATATACAACTTTATGGACAATATTCACTACAAAGCTTTGCATTTTCTGTATAACATGATATCGGTGAAATTAAATGTGCTCATCTGTCATGCTCATAACTTAAAAACTAAACTAAACAAATATAAAATCAAATAAAATGTTTTTTAAAGTATTTTATGGTAAATCTTATAAAAAATGTTTAGAATATAAAGTGAATGCCACAATTCAGCAAAATTATAAAATTAATTGGGCTTGGAGAACAATATTTACACACTAAGCGTAGAACATAGCCTCTATTAAGTATCTCCTTAGCATGCAATATTGTAATTAACCAATTTAGAGCCAAGGCTACTATAGTCTTGAGTTAGTTTTTTTTTTCAATATTTATTTATTATACACAAGAGCAATTTTATATTTTAAATATAAATAAAATTTTTCTCATAAAACTAGTAGATGCCCACAACTTTGTTAGCGAGGACTTAATAATCCTTACCAGTCAGTTTTCATTTACCAATTTACAGTTATGATACTATTTTTTTATAGTTCATCTTATCTATTGTGTTTCCATATTAGGTGGTCTAAATCATTGGTATTTATATATACAAGTACATATAAAATTGTCAATGAGAAATGTGTATCACATTTTTGTTAAGGTTGCTATTTTGTATAATTTATTTGGACATTATGGATCGTCATGAGATGTTCCAGATCTTAGATTTTCATATGTAAATGAAAAATGCTCATCACATGCAACAAATTTTACTAAAGTGTAATTTTTTTTATTCCTTCTAGTTTAGCTAATCTATTTCTACATCAGGTGTTGGAAATCCTTGATGTTTATATTACATTGGAAGTGCTTTTCATGTTAAATCATTTTCCTATTGGCAGCTTTTCATTATTATTATTATTATTATGAGAATATACCACTCACTACAGGTTCCCACTGCAGGGCAAGGGCTTCTCTACTTCCTTTCCTTTTCTGGCGGTCCTAAGATAAGTTGTACCAGTACTTTAGATGTTTGAAATCGTCCTGTTATCGCCGTTGTGGTCTGCCTCATGGTCGCTTTCCAGTAGGGGTCCGGCTGGTGGTGATTTTGGCCCAGCAACACCCTAAGGGCGACTACTGTTTTTGTTTTTAAATATCCTTGCATAATTTTTGCGTAATAATATTCAATGTACAGACACAGACACATGTACATTTTTATTGTATAATATAGATAATATGACAGATCTTTTAATTCTGGAACCAGTGTCTCGACCATTTATGACTAAGACAGGTCTAAAATAATACTGCCTTCTGTGTCTATATCTTGATACAACAGCTAAGGGATAATCTTATGGGATATTGATCGCGACTTTATAGTATTAAGCCAACAACTCAAATTAGAACAATCATTAGTGTAAGTACATATGAAAAAAATGTGAGCTTAACAAATTTATTTTAATGTTATTATTTGTAAGAACACAGACAGATCTAGAGATTATTGAAAATATATGGCTGTATATATATATATATATATATATATATATATATATATATATATATATATATATATTATATATAGCAAATATTTATATATAATTCCTTAATAAATTTTTATTATAGAAGAATGCATTTTTCAAGTAAGAAATTATTAAAATTTTTATTAGTGTAGTGTATTCGTTAATACACTAATTGAATATACAAATTGGTATTTTAACAAAAAAGTCGATAATGTAATAGTAAGATAGAGAGATTTATTAAACTGTACAGTTGTCATTCGGTAGAATTAATTTAAAACTTCTAGCTCTGGTAACGAGACAAATCACAGCGTTGACTTAAATATAAATTTATGAAAAAAATCACTGGCTGAATAATGATAGTAAGGCAGCTCTTGTTCATTCTGATTTATAAACCAACTAATATTACTATCTATGTTTTATATACAATTAGATTTGAACCCGCACCTTGGACGGTTCCTAATAGGCGCTGGTTCAAATCCCGCTGCGTACAAATCAAATCTTTCTAAATTATCATCCTTTAAACCGGACCAGGTAAATTAATATTACATTAGCAATTTACATAGTCAATAGAAATTCTTTTGAAAGTACAGATAATGTTTTAATTATATATTACATTTTTACAATTTATGTAAAAAAAAATGTATTGACTTTTTTCATATAGTATTTAATACTGTATTCAAAGTTTTGGCAATATTAATTACCATTTTTATATTTTAACTTGCAACAATCTCCCTTTATAACATTCTCAGTTGAGCGAAACACACAGACAATTTAGTTAATTTAGAGATATTAAATAGCAGTTCTTTTTTCTCTGGCTTTCCTTCCTTATTATTTTAGTTTTATATCTGCTTTTCATATTTTTGGACATGACTCCATAGTTGAATTTAGAACCTATTATAATGTGCATATATTTGGACAGTTTTGCTCCAGTTACATATATTTGGACGCCCTACCGTCTTATACAGTCTGATACGTCCATATACTGAAGTACTGAAGTACATCACCCGCATATTGAAGAATAGGAAGAGAGAGCTTAGTGTAAGGCACTCCATTCTCCGTTATCTCTCCCTGCTCCTGGCAATTACAGTTACAGTTCAGTTGTGTTATAGAACCCAACGCTGCGTTATACAAATAATTGTACGGCAATATAATGTCGTTACACCTATAAAGAAATTGTTGCGTGTTGGCCAACGAATAGCATAGCAGAATCAGGCGTGCGGAAATACGTATCAAAGAAAAAGCTGCGAAAAATTAATTGGTTAGAAAGGGACAGATATAGTTTTAGCGGTGGTGTGCGAGTGAGACGGCGACGCGGGGTCGATGCCCTCATGTCGACTGCGATCTCTATTACTAATCGAGATGTGCCGGTAACTTGGTGATAATTAAGGCATTATGTTCTTAAAGTAGTGGTATTACTATTGGGGCAAGTACTTTGGTTAGATATGCAGCTACAGGTGTTGGGGGAAGAGTTGCGGTTCATATCCCTTTAGAGAAGAGAATCTGTATGAAATTGTGAATGGAATAATTTATTCCTCGCTCTAAGAAATATGCTCCTCTAGTAAAATTAACCTCCTAAATGAATATTAAAGTTAAATTATGAATCCATGAATCAGAAATATGTGTGATTTAACAAAATTTTACTACTTAACTAGCTTACACCTGCGGCTTCACCCGCATTGTCAAACTGTAATAAGTAAGAATTGTGCATAACACATTTTATGTTCCCGTGGTAACTCTGACCACAGGTGCATTGGTTTGGATCGTAACGACTAACATTATCTATTATAGCCTATAGCCTGCCACGAGAAATGTAAAAAGAAATAATTTCTATGCGAACCAGTAGCTCCTAAAATTGGCGCGTTCAGAACAGACACTTCAGGCTCAGACTATAGATATAGATTAAAGCTGAGATCAAATGATAAATAACTGTCATTTATAGAAAATTATTTATATAGTTGTAATTATTAATTATTTAATAATCTTGTTGTATTAAGAAAACAAGATTTAAGATAATATAAGCTTTGACTCGTACATTAAAGCTGACCCCACCGTCCGAGCCCCTCTCTACCCATCCAAAATCCAAATGACTCTCCTAGTAATAGTTTCATAGTTCTAGACAGACTGAGATATTTTAGCAAAGTATAGAAAGATTTCACTGCTATACCTCTCGCTCCTACTTGCTTACTTACTACCGCGTACAAATTAACTCTAAACCTATTCCTGGCCAGTGGGTCAGTAAGGATTTAAATGATATTTGTTTCCCATAGAGCTGATGTTACATTTTAATAAATTATATACAAATTCGAAAATAAAATTATATAAATAATCAATTTAATATAAAATAAATCAAAAAAATTCAAACAACATTGGAATAAGTAAAACAAAAATATTTTCTCGAGAAACTTGAGAAATCCAGGTAGGAAATTCCCGTGCCTCGAGAAATCAGAAACACTTCTACGTGATGCTGCATTTGTGTCAAATGTAAAACAGTGGGTATGCACTTTGCATATGCCTTGTCGCACTGCGAATGTAATTATTCCATAATAATTTTTATAAAATCTACGCTTGTTTAAACGTTCTTCGTATTTTTCGTATTATTTTAGTATTCGTTTTTTTTTATTCTAAGGAGAGTTTAGAATATTTTTTTTATTACGTTCACAATCAGAAAATGAGATATATTTAATACAAAATATATATATATATATATATATATATTATAATATATATATATATATATAATATATATATATATATATATATATATATATATATATATATATATATATATATATATATATATATATATATATATATATATATATATATATATATGTGTATATATATATAATATGTCAAATATAAAAAAATACATATAGCAAAAATGACCATTACCGTCATAACATAAAATTTGATATTGCTTAAAATTACAGTTGCGCTCAAAAATATTTTGTAAGTGGAAACTTGTACTTTGACATGCTTTTACCTGTTTGTAAGCCGTAGTGCGGGAGACAAGTAGCCACTTTTTGAACGGACACTTTCATAAGTATATTATGACAACAAGTTGATAGTTATTCCAGTTGGCAAAGGTATTACTTGCATTGGGCATACATTTGTAATGAAATTAATTACTTGGTATTTTTTTAAATTGCCAAAAACGAAAGAATATTCCTTCAAATGCAAACAAGGGGGATCAATACAAGATGATAGCTAGAAGGTTTTAGATTAGATATTCTAGCGACTAGTTAGTACTTAAATTAGGGCTCTCTGTTCTCCATTCTTATTAAGAATTAATCGGAGCGCCTCCAACTGCGCACACGTGGAAAGAAATTTAAGTGAAGATCGCATAATAATGAAGCTGTTAACGAATTGTATCCAAAAGTAGGCCAGTATTAATAAAAAACGAGCCTCAAAAAAATTGCGATACCCCGTTGTTCTACCATCGGTCGGATTAAAGATGGCTGATCCTTTGGACGGCGCCGGAATAAGAAAGCCAAAGCCAGAAATAATAGGCGACTAGTAGACAAGTTCCAATCGTTATTAAATATTGTGGAATAATATTCACATCACTAATCTGAGGGAATACGTTGAGTGCTCTAATCCTCCAAACGTAGAGTGGCTATCCTCACATTTGAAGGACCGACTACACCAAGAGAGATGCTATGTGCGACTTGTAAACCAAAAACTCTATGTTAAATACCAAATGCCTAAAGTGAAACATGTACAAACATGTACATTTAATTGATAATACTTTACCAAAATATGTTTGTGCGCTAACGTTTGATAGATATGTATGTGAATGATTTCTTTTTCCGTAATCATAATTTCACTTAACTCTGGAAATATAGAGAATAGAAATAGATAAATTAGTTAACGATATGAAATTATTAAATCAATATTATATTATAAACGTAAGAACTTACTTAAAATAGATGCATACGCAATCTCTTAAGAGAAATCCTATTTAAACGAAGAAGTCTACCTTGCTCAGAGTGCCTTACTTAATTTATATAGGTTTTTAAATATAATACATCCGTTGAAACTAAAGCATATGCAGAATGTCATGTATTTTGACACCATAGTGTCGCAATTAGTGAGTAGAAGACGATATATTTGTAAATATTTTCCAGAACGGTATGTTTTGACACAATACGGCGTTGTGTTCCGACACTCCACGGGTAACAGGTGGAGAGTAGAGAGTATAGTGTCCTAATTTTTTTTTTAAGTAACTAATGGTTGTACCTATTTTGTGAAATAAACAAGCATGTGGCACAATCGAAAGATCTCTAAGAGATGATAGTCGCTTCAAATCCCAAACGTAAGACAATCATCTCTTATATATATTTAAGATTATATTTTTACCTCAGGTTAACCAAATTGACTTGAAAGGCAACATTAAATTTCGATTTCCGCCACTCAACAGATAATGTCAGTTTTTTAGTTATTTTATTTTATTATGAATATATTAATAGGTATATAGAGATCATGAAGTAGATTAGTTTCGGTTACTCGCTATATCTAAAATGTGTTGAAAATAATCAATTGAGTGTTGTGTCATTATATAACACGTCTGTGCTGCATATTAAATTTAAATTTAAAAAAAATGTGAGTTGTGCCCTCCACTGCGTCACGGTGACGTCATCGCCAATGGCATTCCTTTATCACATTAAATATCTGTTTACAAACTACACAGGCATGATGTGCATTTCAATATATTTTGTTAAATACATCTACCGATTGTGACTCATTGCAGCGACAGTGTCAGATAACCTGTTCGTTCGTGTACCACATACAGTATGCATCATCGTGGTGACATAACAGCCGCCACGCCTCCCCTGCATTCAAAATTCCTTATGCCGGAATTTTGATTCGATTGTCGCTTAAAAAATGGTTTTGTCTGTCTTTGTATGGGGATTTAACATTTCCTCCGTAAGTGTTGGTTAGGGTGTACTTTGTGTATGTATGTTTTTATCTACATGTGTTCAATAAATATATTATTATATTTTTTTATATGTATATGTGTATTGAGTGTGGCCACTTGAACAGAGATGACAGTTTTTGTAAATGACGCGATGGTACTGAGTTCGACCGCTTCGACCGCTCAGGGTAATGATTATATATTTTTTTTAATTTCCCCACTGTGATAGATAAAGTGTTCAGTTTCAACAAACGTCACACAATGTCCCGTACTCCAGTGGGGACTTGAGGACAGAGTGTGTTGACACTGACCAGGTTCCCTCTGCCTACCCTGTTATATGCTGGATAAACGTGAAGTCCAAAGGTATTACATAGAAAGAGGCATTGCAATTATATATTATACAATAGACTTACTTATTTT
This sequence comes from Dione juno, assembly GCA_037127375.1. NCBI lineage: Eukaryota > Metazoa > Arthropoda > Insecta > Lepidoptera > Nymphalidae > Dione > Dione juno. The sequence goes on along the minus strand of JAXRJS010000004.1, from coordinate 10,691,879 downwards.
GTCTAATTATATCTGTAAGTTAAAACTATTTGCTTTTGTTATTAAAAATATTTTGTTCTATACGAATTTATCGTCTTTATATTCATTACAAATACACAAAAAAAATTGGGATTGTAATTAAAATCTATTGATTAAAGATATCGTTATAGCTACTTACAATTTAAAATTTCACAATAGCTGCCTTTTAAGGGTTTTTGAATGTAACGTTGAGATTCGCCACCTAACATGCTTTATCAATAGAATGGACAGAAAGAACGTAGCGCCTTAACACTCCGTTTCCTGCAGGTAGGCCCTGAACACGAACAGAGATGATTATTATATAATAATATAAAAAGATATTACTCATACAACTGTATAATAGAAATACCACTTTAAATGCACAAAACTTTAATTAAAAGTAGTTTGGAAATTTGCCTTATGAACGTAACTGACTGATATTATTGCTTTCGACATAATATTAACGTGGACTAGATTCACACCGCTCCACAATTCACTGGTATATATATATATATATATATATATATATATATTATATATATATATATATATATATATATATATATATATATAAATTTTGTTAAATCTATTACATTTTAAAATTTACATTGCATATTTATAAACTTAAAAGCATGGTTTAGCCAGATATGTTATTCACAAAACTCTATACTTCTACTACTCAATTTCTATATGTATGTATCTTATTTGTTAACAAATAAAATAAAAAATAAATATCGTAATCTATATTTATACTGATATTACAAAGCTAAGGTGTTCGTATTGTTTAACGCGCAAACAGCTGGTTCGTAATTCTTTTTTGTGTGTATATGTATATATTACATATATATATATATATATATATATATATATATAATATCTATATATATATATATATATATATATATATATATATATATATATATATATATATATATATATATTACATCCCGTTAATCGTTTCGATTATACTCACAGTACCAGGGGTTAGTGCTACCTCTGGCACTTAGAATGTGTCATGACTCATTCTAAGTGCCAGAGGTAGCACTAACGTGACATGTCACGTGCCATGTGCATAACTCTTGGTTATATACGTTTCACGTTTGACCACGGAGTGATACTGTAGGTTATAAGCTAGTGCTGTAACAATTGCGATAATATTTATGTACTAAACAAACAAGCCTTAACTGTGCTCTATATATTTATTGATAGATATAAAACTAAAATATTCATTCATTTTGTATTGCACATGGCCATTTGGACTGCGACCTTCGCCTCTCTAGTGGTGTCCGTCCAACTTGTAACTATAAAGTTGGTCAATAAATGTAGTTTCTATAAAATATTTACGTTTTATGTAGCGTACTACTATTGAAGGTTAGATTAAATATGTACATACAATTAGTATGCACGGCAAATATAAGCTAGGGACATATGGTTAGTAAGATCGTTATGGGTTCTTCAAATGATTGAAATTCAAATTAATCTTATAAATGTTTCTTTGGTTTCTTAAAGCTTCACGCTGTATCCCGCACGTAGCAGGGTAGGCAGAGTGACCGGTAGGCTGAAAAACTTAGTGTTAAGACACTCTGTTCCCCGCTTTCCAACTTTCGAGGCATTGCGTGTTTTGTGACGCAACTCAACGCCTAGCTTAAAATAATTAATATGAATAAAATAATGAATTCTCCCCCGCGTGGGAATCGAACGCACAAATCGTCACGTTTACAAGCAGACGCTGTTGCTTCTGCGCCACGATGGTCCTCAATCGGTCACCTCGGTCGGTTTCTTTGGTTTGATTTGATAAAAAACAACATTGAATCCGCCGCCCATTAAAATATTATATCTAATCTTATCTATGTAATCTGATATAATATCAAACACATATATTTTAACCCACTTTTACCTGTGGCTTCGCCCCTATGGTCAAATGGTAATATCTAAGTTCTGTATATGACAAATGACACATTAGACTACAGCCTGGATACATAGACTATAAAATAGAATAGATTTCTTTCCAATTGGAACTCTTTGCTGTAGTTTCTGAGATTGGTCCGTCCAACCAAACAAACAACAGCTGCATACTTATCACACAAGTATAGAAATGGAAATATAGTAAAATATATTGCATATATTTTGTACAGTATATAGTGTATATGATAACTAGTTAGTGGATGACTCACGCTTCCCACGTTGTATGTCCTCGGCTAAAGACAGAGTGGCTTACACTCAGTCGGCCTCCAGCCTTATTTTTTGCTTGATCTAAGCTTTTTTTTTTCTATTCATCAAATAGTACTTTGATAGTTGGTACAAATTTTGTTCTTTTTTACCTTGTACATGCGCGTACATAATATGTCTGTATGCGAATATGTATAGTATTTTTTTTTATATTTTGACAGTTTATATAATAACATTAGCAATTATTTATAATAGTATCATCTTAACAAAGAAATGCCATAGGCAATCTTTAGCGACTGTTGGAGAACGTCGACGTGGCTCGATTAGAATATTTTAATAGTTTTTTTTTTAAATTTATATAGGTAATATATGTGTTATATTAGCTAGTATAACTTCGGTGTTGTGGTATTTATGACGTTTGCATTGTTTTATAAAAATATTACCAGCAGTATTTCCATGAAAAGCAAACAAAAGACGGACAAATAAAATTTACAAAACATTGTTTTGGGTTCTATATATATCATATTTATAAATGCCCTCAAAATATATATATAATATAATATGTACAGACTGTGATCAGTTGCATTTTTATTATACGTTTACATATAGATTTTGTGAATTGTAGCGTTTCAGATGTGTGTCTTACGACATTTTAAAAACATACAGCCATTGTTTACTAAATGTATACAAATAGCTTATATGTAATAATAAAAATAGCTTTTATCAACGAATCTGCCTCCGGGCTCTGGAATGCTATTAAATTAGTTGTGTATGTCACATGACATATTGAAAAAGCCCGAGGTATATGATCACAGGTGCCACGGGTCCAACGTGATATTAAATAGGTCCATAAATGAACTATTCAACAGAAAAAGCTATACAAACGAATATTGTCAATTGAAAACAGTAGTTAGTTACGCACAGATAAGCACGGTAATATTTAAATCTTTTTTTTTTATATATATAACATTGAGAGTATAATTAAGTATATTGTAACAACACCAACTCCAAAGTGACACCCATGAATAGACCAACCATCAGTCACCGTAGAACGTATCTTTAGCATTAAAACAGTAGGAAATTTTTCTTTTTTGCTTTAAAACGATAAAGTTTAAAAAGATCTTAAGACGTCCCGCTCTTTGCAGGTCCGAAATAAAAATATAATATAGTAATATTTATTTATAATCATAATATAAAATTATATTTATATATATAATATAAAATTTAATAACTATTATAAAATTTAATTATTTTTATATATATAATATAAAATTTAATAACATACTATATAATAAGTTGCTGTTGGTTGGCCAATAACAACTACAATACATATTCATTGCCTTTAACTTAATTTATTTCGGTTCTGAAGTAATTTTTCACTGTCCATTCGGTATTCGGTTCCACAAAGCGCGGCGTTAAGTTACATAAACCGGCATGTAATATATATATATATATATATATATATATATATATATATATATATATATATATATATATATATATATATATATATATATATATATATATTCTCTATCTACTATACTCTTTATCTACAGACAAGAAAATCGTTTATATTGATCATACTCGTATAAATTAAAATGCCGTCTTTAAAAGGATTGTGTATGTTAGCTTTTTTTAGAGTTCCGTACCTATTTCAAAAGAATACAACCTGTCAATAATATTTTTCGTGAGATCACTAGGAGGTATCAATCAATATCATATGTTTAGACTTCGTCAAAGCAATCAAAAGATACGGGCGTTTATTCTTAATTTTTGAGATATTTTAAACTAATATCTGTTGCACCATAACACCCCCAAAATCTAACCTTGCCCACTTTAATAAGTTCTACTTCTCGATGAAATCATGAAATTGGTACTGAACCCTCGGTGCTCGAGTCCGACTCGCACTTGACCCGTATATTTTACCGATCAATTAGTGTAGTTTCGTATAACGCGACATAGGCGAAGTGAGTTATGCTCTACTGGCACACTCGCAATAAAAAAACTGACGAACTGACAATATAAGCATTGCTAATAAACAATTTGAACTCACGAACATCGACCATATTAAGACGACTGAGCATAAATGCATAATATAATATTTACATTTATTTTGTTCCAGTTAATGTTCGAGCCGGCGCTAACCGTGACGTGTACATCGCCTTTTACAGTAATTAAAGGTAAGTTTAATAAGTTTTGCATTTGCCTTTTGAAAAGTTCCAAGTTCATTGTTCGTTCCAATTCAGTTTAAGTATGCATGTTTAATTTTTATTTGAAACTTGTCGAAGTCAGCGTCTTCGTGGGAGATTACTGTACGCTTAACTTTATTTTGCTCATCTATCTAATAAGTATAATAGTGATTTTGTTTTTTTTTTTTTTTGTTAGTGAACGTATTTGTAAAATGTAGTGGCTTCTAGAGCAAGTAATGAGTACTATCAATTTTTTTTTTTTTTTGATTAATAATTTTTTGTTATTTCAAATTAATTAACAAAATGTTACCATAGATGTTTGCTAAAACAATGAAACCCCGGTGGCAATCGACCAAATCTAAATTCATTTAATGCAAAATTCAATTAGATTAATAGATTTAAAGGATTTTTTGGCCTGCACGTTACGGAATACATGGAAAATATTTTGTAATCTGGCATTGAACTATTGCCTATATAGAGATGTGTGCGACTAATATGAAAATGAAGCCAATATAAAATAACTGGATATCCTTTTAACATGCTTTCTCATATATTGTAACGTTATCTCGTTGTACCGTACCATCTCGTTCGTGTGTTTGACATTGGTGAAGTGATCTGTACTCAAATAGCACTCTTTAAATATATAAGTATAGAGCTGAACTGAAAATTAAGGTAATGTTTTGCCAATTTTTCATACAAATGCCAGATAATAGTAGGTTACATATGTATCTATAGTGAGGTAGCTGTAAGCATCTAATCAATTTTATTTATAATATCACGCATCGAGGGTTCCGTACCAATTTCATAATTTCAGGTCAGGGGAAAGTACAATTACTTTAAAAAAAAATAACTTAATTCTGCGGACGTATGCACTCATCATTTGTGAAATGAACTACAGTTATAACTTTGTAATGCTTATTTTCTGTATTAATTTTGAAATTATTGAAAGAGTTTCTTATTAATTACACCTTAATTAGTACTTCCACGCGAGCTTGATTGCAATGGTCTTGACAGGCGACCGACGATCCTATAAGGATTATATATATATGTTCCTCTTGCGATACGGATTCCTAAAAATAGATATGTTCTTTAAAATAATCAAAAAAGAAAAGACGACGCGTCTTAACACTAGGTTCTCGCTTGTCTCACCTGCTTTATGCGGTAGTAAACTACTGATAAAAAGTATAGTACGTATACCCAATATATAGATACATTCAGTGTTCAATTAGTTTGAAGTTAGATATAAGACACTCTAAAAGCAATAGTAGCTTATATCGGGAACACTCAAGAATATTCGTTGAAGATGTTTCTAAAATAACCTTTTCGACACGAGTGTATTGAATCATTTATGGAGAGCAACGTTTTCGACTATTACTTATTTATTTATATATATATATATATATATATATATATATATATATATATATATATATATATATATATATATATATATATATATATATATATTGTAGTTTGACTGGGATGAGTCCCTACACTAGACCAAAACTGTTAATATCATTGGCAAATCGATTTAGCGATATCACGATAAGTCAATAACAATTTCTATTTTATAAACGTAAAAACAGACACATCAAAGGTGATTTGTTATTAATTTTTCAATTTCTACGGATATATACATTTTCATGACGCCATTCACTTATATCATATTCTATATATTTATATTTATTTAACCGTAAGTGTTTCCATACGTTTGATTCACATATGTTATTAACAGATGCAAATTTGCATTGCATCGCTGCAGTACCAATCTACGTATTGGTACCAAATGAATGCCACAATTGAATGATTTATCACTACCTTGTCGCTGTTCTAAAACCGAGGAAAGATGAACCACAATTAAAAAAGTCGGGTCACTTATCAAATTTAAAAAATATTTAGGTCACGTAAAATTTCACTCTAGTCACCAGTCAGTCCTCGAGACTAGACGTGCTAGCGAATATTTTATGCAGAATGCAACGATAAAAACTGTGCACGTTTTTTCAACAGTAATATAATCACGGCTCGAAAAAAAACCTATTCAGCTATATAATTATTTTAAAAGACTTTTAAAAGGCTTTGTTGACATTTTCAGTGTTGGCGTAGAATAGGTATATGGCAAATGCTAAATGTGCATTAATCGATATGTGAAATAATTGTGTGTAAAGTGAAGAGAACTTTTAGATATTATGATTTCATTAATGTGAAAGAGAAGTATTATACCGGATGTATTATTATGTACTTTGAAGAATATGCATAAGTTCATATTTAATCTGCTTTATAAATCAATTTTAATAACCTGATAAGACCAAGTATGGCAATGTCCAATGTCTTTGGTAGGAAAGGACAGATCGTCTTGAATCTTGACACTAGGCTACTCTCTAACCACCCAGCTATATGCAAGTTCTCTATTCACAATATCATTTGCCTATTTATTATACAAAATAAACTACCTCAATTTGCCGCATTTTTAGAAAGTTGTGCTAAGCAAAGCATAATATACATTATTCAATATAATAAGTATGTACTGTATACATTTTTTTTTAATTTTATATATTATAAATAGCCGTAGCGAGTTTATAATAAATTATTATTTTCATTAAGAACCAATAAATCTTAAAGAGCTTCGAGCTTCCCGAAAGAGAGAAGCTTAAAACTTCTCGGCTTATCTCACATACCTGTAGCAGGTAAAGAACCTTGAACTTACAATACTCCGGATGTCCAATCTCCGCCCAAAACCCAAACATCGCATTTATAATGAGACCACAGTCTAGTCGAGTGTTTTATTTGCTATGTAAATAAAATTATCAAGCAGCTTAATTGCTTGAAAATATTTTCCAATATAATTTAAAATGTGCTATAAATGAATTTTTTTTTTTTCATATATTTTATTCGAACAATAAAAATCTTTCGCCTCGTCGGCACTTTGCAGAGTCAGTTGCCTCAAAAGACAACATTTTCCATGAGTTGACTTATAAATTGCCAGCGACAAAGAAAGTGCCTATAGTGCAGTATTTTAGATCAATTTTATTCTTGCTTGGAACGAGTGCAACATTATTATACAAATCAGAATTGAATACAATTGTTATAGTTTAGAATTCAATGATTTTTACTATAGTTTAATTATATTTTCCCTTATAAGGTATGTTTTATGATAATTAAGCACGTCGAAAAGAAATGTCTTTGCACTATACACTCATTCATTCGAGGTAGTCTTGGGTTCCGTGACGTAGCGGATAAGGATAAGCTTCGAGAACGTCACCCGAGATGGCCTCGTTATTGCCTCGATAAGCGCCTGTCTAAGAACTATGTCGGAAGAAAATGTCTTGATATATCCCTGGAGTTAGGCTACCCAAACGCCCAAGGAAGTGATGGCTGAATATCGTGACGCAGGACATGAGAGCCAATAGATTTTCCACTGAGGATGTTGAAGACCGAGCAAAGTGGAGCCGGCTTAGTCGGAAAATAGACCCTGGCAGATGAAACCGCGACCAGAGCCAGGATGGAGAACAAGAAGATTATACACTGTTATACTTATCTGGGATATAGCGTCATGGCGGAACCCAACACTATGATTTGTCTAATTACAGTCAAACAAATTACAAATTACCTGAAAATAATATAAAATTATTCCAAAATAACGTTAATCTCATATTTTATCTCGATCCAATATTAATGAAATAAATATATTCTCCTTAAATTTGACAATGCAAATTAGGGTGCCTATATAGAATGCTATGACTGAGAACAGCGTGAGTCGAGCGTGTTGTAATTTCAGGTCAAATCGATTTTTTCGTTCCTTCAATGATTAACGGTTCCCATAATCTACTTCGTGGTTACGAGCCATTCACTGGTGTGTATAGATTTGGAATATATTATGTATTCAATATACGAGCATGTACCTCATACCTTCGTTTATTAAAGAGGACGTAGTGTCTTAACACTAAGTTCTGTCTGTCTACTTCGAAACAAGTACCTACTTGATACTTGTTAATATAATATTTTTTAGTTTAGTACAGTTCCTTGTTTTTGCTTAAACTTTTTTCAGAGAATTGTAAAGAACTCTCTTTAATTTAAGCATACATTTTGTTATTCTTTTACTTATGATTCTGACATTATGTACTTAGCACGTAGTATATAGGTCTGCAATTGACTTTTTTTTATTTAGTACACTCGTCACTCGTATTGAGTGACAAAACTCAGTTACAAAAATGTACAAAATCAAAGTGAAATAGTTGTATACAAAACAAGTAGACAGTATCTTATGTTTTTGAACGACTGTACAATAACTCACGCCCTGACCTCGTTCGACGAAGTTCACCTGGGCAATGTTTGATTGAGGAACACGTTTTTTTTTATTAATATATATATATATATATATATATATATATATATATTATATATATATATATATATATATATATATATATATATATATATATATATATATATATATATATATATATATATATATATGTTTACTACAAAATAAATTAGGTGAAGTGCCGCAAAACGTTTCGTCCAAAAAAATTCAAAGTAGCACGAATACTTGTCCTGTTTGTACAAGATGAGTCTTTATATAAGACACGTCTTCTATTGTGTTCTATTCGATTAACGTCAAATATCCTAGCCAATTAAATTACAAGTACATTTATTCTCAATAGTTTATTTTTGTGTTTAGTAAGACAATATGGATAGAATTCATGACAATTTTTTAATTTAATGTATTTAACTATTGTGCACCGAACAAAACTATACTGATGTTAGTCTGAGTTGTAATGATATATAATTTTAGCCTACTGTAGTGAAAGTGACTGAAATAATGCCTAATAAATAAGAGTGTACTACGCCCCGTGTCGCACCCACCGGGCTGGCACTACACCCAACCCATAATCAGTATTGACGTCAGCCGATTTCTGAACTAAAATGGCATTGAAACAAAGAAATTCAAACACTGTACACTCACATTTATAGTAATTCTAAATTTTACATAGATATATGAAATTTATTTTTGATTTCTTTTTGTAGTTTGAATGAAATATCGTTTTAAAATATATTTTATCATTCGATTCAATATTCGTATCATGCTGGAAATTCGTATCATATTCGATTCAATATTCGTATCATAAACAAAAAATCAACTATTATAGCATACCAAACGTTAATTGACACGTCTACGCCTATGTCCGTCCGTCAGTTGCTGCTACAGTTCGGTCTTTTAGAAATACACCCCAACAAATATTCCCCAGCAGCGCCACTATATCACATCACTACAATTTCCCAAAAATGACAATCTTATAGTTATGCAACCGATTGTAATGTAGTTTTCACTAATACAGTACATACAAGCTGAAGGTTTGAAAATATCTGTATATATATATATATATATATATATATATATATATATATATATATATATATATATATATATATATATATATATATATATATATATTTGCCAGCGTAATCCAGACGGACGGTGCCGCGCGCGGTACTCTACTTAAAAATATACAAAAATATTTTTTTCTGATCGAAAGTAAAGAACACTTCACTCGTCCTGTGCCGGCAATTGAACCGACTAAAATCAATCAAGAGCCACTTTTGCTCTCGATGCGTTATATTTTTGTATCTCAAGTATGAAATGTATACACATGTCCACGTATGTATGTCTGCGCCCGCAGAGGTATTACTTTAGGTATTTTATTATTACGTATTAATTTAGGTATTTTTACGAAATACCTAATAAATTAATACGTTTCGTTGGTTAAATGTAATAGCTGTATATCAGTATATACACAGAATTTATAGAAAAATTGAGTTCGTTTAATGAAATAGTATATACTAATATTATTTATTTTGGGTTTGAAATTTATATTGAAAATATGGTCTTCTCCTAACATGGTCGAAATAGTCCAGTGCGATCTTAAGATGACTATCTCACACGGATATAGACATGCGGTTAGTACACTGGCAACACTCGAGAGCTGAGACCCACAAATACCATTTCAAAAGGGGAAGTTTTTAAATTAGTATATAAATATTTTTTGTCAAAAGATAAAAAGAAAAAGGAAAGCTGGGCGAAGCGTGTCTTCTCTACAGGCAGGAGACTGACTGACTGACTGACTATGATTAATATTTTAAATGGATAAAGGAACTACAACACGTTAATAGCAAATATTAAGGCGAATTTTCATTATTATATCACTTGAATGATGCGCGCGCTTTTGACTACGCTACATATGTATGTTGGAAAATATTGAGGGACTTCTTTTTTTATCAATTTATTATCATTGAATAGTTATCGTTTTGGTGTATTTATTATTATATTGATTGAATTTTTGATATTGTTAAAGACCCGCGAATATATGACATGTTATTTTATACCTTTATATTCTTTCGAAGCCAAGAAGCGTTTGCTTTACTGGTTGGTTCATATTATAATATGAATATGTAATATTGTCCTGAGACCGTTGTGGCGCTGTGGTGTGGTACATCGTAAACGCGATGGTTGCTGATTCGGGGAAAAATTTTTTTTCCCTTTTGTTGAGAGGACAAAATATGTCATTCAGTTCTGTCACTCAACACGCAGTAGCTCGAATTCAGGCGTTGGAGAACTTTATGTCTTAAAACAAAGTTCTATCTGCTTATCCTTATATGCAGAATATGGCGTGAACCTATTAAATATCTTAGCATTTTCACATTTCTAGACCCTCTATAATTTTTGACCCTCATAAATATTGAAACATACTGCCTTACATTACCTACTTTCATTGGCATAGTAATAAATGAAATGATCATTTTTAAAAGTAATTTTACTACAGTTTTTTACTGTAGCTCTGTTACAATAAGTACTTAGCTAATGATAGGTAAATAGAAGGTATACCTTTTGTTTACATCATTAGCGTGTTTCATCAAATAACTTTATTCGCTTATATAGTCACCCTACTGGTGACGGATTAGCGGCCTTGATGCTCAGTGGTCGGCCGACCGCCGCGCGTATCACAAACTTTCACCTACGCGACTTATCCGTACTCACGCGATATTACATTCCATTTTGTAGATATATTTATTATAAATGGATGTTTATGTTGTTGTATAGTTAAGTTTACTTCAAGAATATTCTTGGTTAGCGATTTGTGCAATTTTGTGCAGTTTTGTTTGTCGATTGTGTATAGGCGAAATATTTAGAATATTTTTCTAGATTATGAAAATGTTTAGTACCAAAATGTATTGAACTGTAAAGTTTTCATTACATTATACACTTAATTTGAAGTATATTAAACATAATTCTACGTTTAATTTGCTAAAAAAGGACAGGGCGGTCCCCAAAGACGTGGCGTAATTACTACTTAGTGCCTATTTTAGTACTCAGTGAGTACCTAGAACTGAATACGATTCGTTTTGAATTTTTTTCTTTACTTTTGTAAATAATAATGAAGTTATTTTCCCATGACGCAATAGAACAACTACCATGGTATGCCATTACGCATACATTATTTCAAGCTCAGTGATTTTAATACGAAAAAAGGCATGTTACCCACACGTAATATTTCTGAGGTGAAAGGATATCCGGAGTCCAAGATTCGATTCCCATGTGCATGTATACACTGCCTGCCTCATATCGGTATTTGGTCATACATATAGGTGCTACTCTGGTTGTGTACATCGATTATATATTTAAATTTTTTAAAACTCGTCAACACTCTTGCATATTATTATACAAGATATTTGTTTTGTTATTTAATAGACACCAAAACTTTCAGGGGAATCACGAGTCATATCAATTACGTTAACTGTCAACTTTGTCAAGTGTCATATTTCGAAAAACCATAAGTCTAACAAAATCTCATTTAGTTGTCTTCTTAAATAAGTTACGTAAAGAATGTCTTTATATATATTTTTTATGACAGATATAATTGTCATAGGTTTCGATGAGATAAGACTATAGTCAACACAATTTTACATATTATATGTAAACTGTGAATTTTGTGTAATTTAATTTCAATGAAATATTTCAATCTTAACTCTATATATATATATATATATATATATATATATATATATATATATATATATATATATATATATATATATATATATATATATATATATATATATATATTTATATATATATATATATATATATATATATATATATATATATATATATATATATATATATATATATAGATATATTGACTATTTACAAAATTTTATATACAAATTTAAGTTTAAACGGTAAATTAACAAAACAATATTTGTATCATCGTTCATATCCTAAAAAACCTATGGGATTCCCGAAATAGTTGGTTAAAGAACCCATTACGGTGCAGAAAGGAGTTCCACCGCTTGTTCTATGGCCGGCTCAAAATGAAAGTGGACGTGGACGCGAGGGAAGCGGCCTGCAGTGCTACACCGATACCTAGTAATACAGAATCGCCTGTGTCATTCCTGGACGGTTTGTTTGGCATTTAACTAGACTAAAACATGAGGATTTCCGTCTGTCTAGCTGATGTTCGTTACTGATGACGTTGATAACGCGAAACGTTGAAATGTAGACATTTTGTTCTGTTTTTAGAATTATTTTACACATTTTACGACTTTTTCGCATACTTTGCGACTGACTGTTTTGATGTAGATATAGCTTATGCTTATATTCTCATACATACATGCAGATATACCAGACAGCAGACAGAGATTCTCAATATATTGAAATGCACTGTACACGCCTATACCGCACTGTTTAACCTACTAACTGGCTTCGAACGCACCTACTAACTTCAAATCTAGTCGTAGTAGTAGTAGTCTTCTAATAGGCCTATCTGCTAATTAATAGATCAATTAGCACTAAACCATTAACATCGTTTGCAATATCCAAATAAATTGCTCAGCTTATACAAGTGAGAAATATTAAAAATGAAAATATATATACTATAAAAGACTATTCTATATTTATACTAGGAATTAATTTAAAATTTTAGTGATTTCTATAACATATAGATTACAATATACATACATGTACACAGTTACCTACATACGAACATGTTTCAGTTTAATTTTGTATGAAATCAATATGCTGATAAGAACTTCAAAACATTGGACTGTTAGTGCTAATTGCTATTTGTACGTATTGATTTACAATACGTGATTATGATTTTATAAGTATATTAAAAATCGACACTTGTGCTTATTATATTATATATTGTTAATGGAAAATAGTTGATGTTCCATAAAAATATTTTAAATCATATAACATATTGTATTAGAAATTGTTGTTGGTCTTGTTTCTATTGCTATCTGCAGCTTAATCAAGCTCGATTGCTTCTGTGCACTGTAGAGTTGTATATGTACATAGTTTTATGCATATATGTATAATATATAGATGTTCCTATAAGACCGGTATTAATATATAGATGAGAAGGCAGCAAGCGATATGTAAATAAATACCATACACGTGGTAGGCGATACCACTCAAATGAAGGGAGACACGTGTATTAATCCATTAAATGGCGCAAAAACCATAACAGTCTATCACTACCGAATATCTAATAATACAATAGCAACAATAGCTGTAACTAACAATGTGAAACGATCGATATCTGGATTTACATACATAGACGTCATCAAAAATAATAATGGGTACATAAGCTTACATGCTAGTTAAATTTCCATAATAATAAACGTTTCGTACATGAATAAAACTATTTATATAGTCTCTCATGTATAAGGTTCATCGTCACACTCGCAAGAATGTTGCTATTTATTTTATTTCCCTAATCTGGTGCGACGAATCCGGAAACCCATTTTCTCCTGAACAGAGAACGGAGTGTCTAAATAGTGTAGTAAACACTATACTCCATACCCACAGATTGCGGCGTATCCACATCAGATACAATCCCGACGCCCGAGCGGGCCTTGCTCGCCAAGCTGGAGGAGGAAAACAGGAGGATCGAAGCGGACGCCAAGAGCGCCTCGCTGACCATCGTGCACAGTAGAAAGAGCTCGGACACATCGCAAATATCGTTGGCTTCCGGTGAGTTGCAGGACTATTTTTTATTGTTTGTACAGGTTTCTTTTTTAATAAATTGTTAGCATTTGCTCTAATTGTAATGTGTGACTCTAGTACTGATTTATCTATAAATGTGTGACATGTTAAAACACGTGTGATGTGATGAAGGTTGTCTGCGTTAAATATTCATATCAGGATAACACATAATCTAGTCACTAGTGTATTATTTCTAGTATCTAGTCATATTTCGGCCAATCCCGTAGGGGGTCAATTCCGTGACGATCGCGACACATGGAAATTTGATGTTTCCACTTATAGGTATATGAACTCGCACAAGTTGTTAACCTCGACTTTGTGTATATGTCAAATATCAGATTACCACGGTCAATTAGCTGTGTGTCAGTCAGTCAGTAATTATATATATATATATATATATATATATATATATATATATATATATATATATATATATATATATATATATATATATATATATATATATATATATATAATTATATATATATATATATATATATATATATATATATATATATATATATATATATATATATATATATATATATATATATATATATATATATATCGTTCTATACAAACAAAACACCATTTAAATACGAGTAATATTGTAATAATTTAGTGTAATTCTTGCGTCACACATGCATTAGGTGTTGATTTACTTAACGCACATACATTTACTTATGCGCAATTTAAGTTTCATCACTTACGACACGTCGCGTCGTTTTGATCGCCACGTCAGAGTGTTCTTACAATCTATATTGCTTTAAACCTGCTATCTCTTATCTCGTGCAATCGCTGATAGCAGAATGATAAGATGTCAGATCATTTTAACTACTTGGTCGGTTAGAAGATATTCCTGGGATGTGTGAGAAAAGTGAACCCGCTAGTGTTGTCGAATTTTATATATCGTCTTTCATACAAAATGTACTAGGTAGGTGTGTGTATGTTTGAGATTGATTTTCTCCTTAATAAGGATTAGAGTAAGAATTAATCAAAAACGGTAATTGTATTTTTGTACATATGCATGTCTATGTAGGTTTACGATTTAATATCTGTTAAGCGTTAATTAACATCTCTATGTGCCGCCGGAACGGTGAATATTATTGTAATTAATATATTTAATAGAGCATTAATAATAATTCGTAATATTGTATATTAATTTCGCCCTCAATACCTTGCGGTATATGGGATGCATAATTTTAAAGGTATAATTATTTTGACGCACAAGTAATTAAAATAACAATTTAAATACCTAGTAATTACATTATGGATATTATGTAATTTAATATTACATATATCATGCAGATACGTGTATTGCCGCAAGTTCAAGTTAATATTTTCGAAATGATTCCTAATATCTCATATATCTCAAAACTATCTCAGTATTTACGAGATAGTTGTGGAAACTATATCGTATACATTGAGATACTTTTTGATGGGACTGACTCACTATTAATATAATTATGGTTGGTTGAAATATTAATTTTGCTTTTAATTAATTTTCAACGCGATTTTCTTCTCATCTCATGCATATGACAGGTATTTAGCGCTTGCTACGACAAGCCGTGAACGTATGTGAGAGCTGACTTGTAATAATTGTACATAATTTTAATATTATTAATACTTTTACAATTTTAAATAAAAAATTTGTAGCGATGGCATGCGAAAATTATTAATAAAAATGTACCTGGTCTTTTTTTCTACGTATGTGCAGTAATGAGAAGCATCTAAGGCATAACGCCTTAAATAGTAAAGCCAGCATGTCGACCTCGGTACTGATTTCACTTTGGATGTTTAACATCGTTTAAGCTGCTTATGAAATAATAATATGAATTAATATCTGCCAAGCCAATGTTTGTTTCTAGCGTGTTTTAGTATGGGAGATGTGTGAAAATATATATCTGTACATGTGTACATTGATAATATGGGACCGTGAATGTTACATTTATAAAGAAAGAAAAAAAAAGAATAATAATAATAAAGAATACAGAGATTCGTACGGAGTGATTTGTCACAACGCTCTCTAGTTTATAGTAGAGAAGCAATTTTTTAATGTGTTTGTAAAGTAATCATTGTGAAATTATATATTATGCGAAAATGTTAATTAAAAGCGCTTGCGATATTGTTGGATATAATTTTTTATTATTGTGTTAAGGCTATTAAATTCTTCACAGCGAATTTATATGCGTTCATTTGTGTTTTAAAAGGTTCACATATTTTCTTTCGTTACATATTTCTTGTGAACAACTGACAAGTTGTCTTCTTCGTATATAGAAATAGCGTGACACAGGATACACTTCATATACCTATCTATAAAATGCCCGCATGTGAATTGATTGAGATTTCTTAGCATTTTTGCGAAATGGTTGCAGTATTGCGATTTTTTTTTATAATCATAATGTTTTTTTTTTTAAGTTATGGTGTTTGTTATTGTTATTTCATTTGTTTGCTATTCAATAATCATGGTACAGCTAAGTCGTGCCTAAATGTCGCCTCAACAGTTATAGGTTCAAATCCTAAAGAAAGGAATATATGAATGCCTCCCTAGGTTTGGTACAATAAAGTCCAGTTTCGACACCCAGCTCGCAATTTCTCTAAATATGTGTAAAGTGAAGGATGGTTATTTTTACCAGTTTAGATCCAAATAAATATATAAGACATTGCTCTTCATCTCTCTTCAATAAATTCATATGAATAATGTTAATCCGTCGTGGTGCAGATGCACAGCGTCTGCCTGTAAAGCCGGTGGTTTGTGGGTTCGATTCCCGCTTGAGGAGAATGAATAGTTTTCATTGTCTTCCCTCTAGCAACAAGGCAAAGCGCGGCGTTGAATTCCGCCACTCAACACACAATGCCTGGAAAGGCGGAAAGCGGGGAACGGAGTGTCTTACGGGGCACAGCGGGATCCAGCGTGAAGCTAAATAAATAATAATTATTAATATTAATTATTTTGCAAAAGAACACGATGCATTGGCGAAGTGATTGCGACATTTCTTAACAACTGTGACAATTAACTAAACTTTTGCTTGCGTCTAATTTATATATTTATTGGTGATTATTTTAACCGAAACGTTACAAATTATGATTAAAAAAGAGATAAATAATTGTTATTTTATGCCATTTGACAACAGCTTATTGTAATATTAGATAATATTCTATTTTGTCCAAACTATAGACAGAGTACGTAAATACTAGATTTTTAGCGAAACGTGCGTTTTAAAATAGACACTTAAATTTGATATAAATATTATTTAATTTTCTGATATATTTATTAAGGTTAACCATATAAATTTTATATGTATTAATTTTTTGAATATTCTATCTGTTTATACGAGTATGTATGTGTTGGTACAAGAAAAGATCCTATTGAACTATGATTGCTACGCCACGAAGCTCATTATCGTATTTCTAATAGGCTTTCTATTTCCTAACTATTGTAGAGATTACTTGTTCTTGTTCCTCATTAAGGTAGATGTACTCTATAGTTTCTGAGTTTGTCATATAGTTGTAAATTAGGCTATATGTTTATTATTAGTTATATTATTAAAGTACCTTTCTGCTGTGACATTGTCCGCGTGGTTAAGTAGATATGACTAGACTACATTTGTTTATGACACATGACACACTCTACACTTACAGTGAGTTACCTACATTGATATGAGTCACGTGACGTGTAGCCCTTCCTCCACATATAAACGAATTATTCCTGAGATTAATGTGTAACGAACGAACAAACGAAAATAATCTCGTCAGCTTACTATTAGTGTAGATAGAATTGTTTAAAAATATTCTAAATTAAAATTATGCTTGTGTTAATAGAAAATTAATGCAAGGAGGTCAACTTTAAACTTTAAATTAGGTTAAGATGTAATACATGTACGAACACAAAAGTTGTATTCACTTGATTTTTATTTTCTTGAAAGTTGGTAATTATAATGAGGTTTTAGTTAAATAAATAGTAATTAAACTTTGTCACGGTGTTTGAATTGGTAACATTTCTTAATCACGTTCATGAAATTTTTATATATTATAATACTAGCGGCCAGTTCGCGGCTTCACCTGCTGGATCAGTGTTTTCGCACTTACTCTATTATTGTAATATGCATATATTGTACATTTCATATTACTTTATTATTTATGAACCGAATGAAATAAAACAAACACTACGTATTAAGGGAACCCCACCAAGATACAATAAAGAAAAAAGCATTTAAATCTGTCTAGCCTTTTCGGAAATTAGCATGTTTGTGCATGCTGCACAGACAAAATTTAGAAAATCATTGTTTTGCATACTATCACATAAGTGCCCTCAATAATAGTTTTTTTTTTATATATATACATCTTCCATGTGCAAATATGCGTTTTTATTATATGTTTTACATATATTTAACTTAATTAACTGAAAACATCTATCAGACTGGCTTTTACTTTTCTGCTGCAAATCTATTCAAATTGAAATCGGCACAGATATTAGAGACACATTATAACTTTACGCAGGTTAGGTGGTCGAATTGACGAAAAGATCGTGAACCCCAATTACTAGAAATAAGTAAACGTAGATTATTGTGATCTCGATCTAGTGATATATATATATATATATATATATATATATATATATATATATATATATATATATATATATATATATATATATATATATATATATATATATATATATATATATATATATATATATATTAAGTTTTAATTATGTTTTTTAAAGCCATATCACCTCGAAATGGTACTGCTGCCGTATGACACACTTTGTGCCATATATTTGTAATAGTGACTAATTAATGAGCATACTCGTATATGCTAATTTAAAACTGTAACCCCAACTTTGTAGTTATAGTGAAATTTCAACAGAACTTTTACTTATTGCATATTTCGACTTTCACATATTTTACATCAATCTGGTTACTCTAGAATTACCTGGTGATAATGTCTCCATATAATTATTACTTATTGATTTTACGTTTTACAGCATAATATTCCCTTTTCTATGGTATATTATTATTTTGACAAAAAACAATCTCATCATGAACTCGTATAAAAATTATTAACTCTCGAACTAACTAATATAATTTATTCTACTCAGCCACCAGTTCAAGCTATGACGAATCAAGAACGGGAACCAACGGGGAAGAAGACTTGTGGGGTCTATGGGGCAGGTTGGTTAGCAACTGGGAGACGGAGTGGCGGAGGCGCAACCAGTTCGTACGGGATCTAGTTAGACAGGGTGTGCCCCATCATTTCAGGGGCATAGTGTGGCAGCTACTCGCTGGGGTTGATTCCTCGCCTGATAAGAAATTGTATGCGTCGTATATTAAGGTAGGAAATTGGATTATATTTGATTGTAAATTAATTATAACAGATTTAGTATAGTAACTAAATCTTAAGATGAAATCGTGGTGTGAACGTTCTGTGAATGGTTATATAGGTTCCAATACCAAATATATATATTTATATTATTTTATATAGGTTGCCCAAATTAAACTGTTGTGTAAGATTTTGCCATCCATCACAATTTTTTTTTCCTTCTGGAACACGGTATATATTAGGAGAAAGTGGGTTTTGCATGTGATATGCGTAAATTCTAGCTTTAACCCTGTAGAAAATTTTCATGAAGTAAACACATATAGTGTATTACATCATCGTGCCTCAGAGAGCAATTTTGTACCAACATTTTTTTTCTTTAAGTCAGTATTATTAAAATTCGTTCTATAAAGGGGGAGGAGAATGATTAGATTAGAATAGTAAATTTTTAAAACGATAATTTCTTGTCATTTCACTGGAAATATTTTCGCTGCTCAGATCACAGAAGGTGTAGTATTTGATTTCTAAACGTAAAACGTACCTGATCTAAATTAGTTGAAAACCAGTCCTCACAAGGTCTCTTCCTTCCCATTTGTAATAAGAGAAATGTGACACTCTTGTAATGTAATTATTAATAAAGAAAATTTACTAAATTTGAGGCCATCGTAGCGCATCGACTGTTAACGTTTGCGTTGACGGTTATGGGTTCAATTCCCACTCGGAAGTCAACAACAACAACAACAAGCTGTCTCTGGTAACAAGTTGAGTTCCTCCACTTAGTACGTAATGTCTCAAAAGGTAAAAAGCGAGGAACGAAGAGTTTTAACACTAGGTTCCTGCTACCTGTTCCTGCCTATCTTTCTATATGCGGGAAATAACGAAGATTATAATAATAATAATATTATTATTATTAATCTTCCCCAAACTTATGCTTAACTAATATTATTCCAGGCTAAATCAGCATGTGAGAAGGTAATACGACGCGACATAGCTCGCACATATCCTGAACATGATTTCTTCAAGGAAAAGGATGGGCTTGGACAAGAGTCTCTGTTCAATGTGATGAAAGCGTACTCCCTCCATGATAGAGAAGTTGGATACTGCCAGGGCTCCGGGTTCATAGTTGGACTTCTGTTAATGCAGGTGGGATATATGTAATATTTTTTTTCAAATTGTTACGGTTTGACCGATTTCTAGGAATTTAGCCATAATTTATTTATTAGTTACTTAATATTATTTAAATAGATGGTTAAAGAAAATAAATACTCTTTATTCTTTCTTATCAAAACCAAATCAGACGACCGTTCCATTGCGACACATTGAATAAATAAAACCTATACTAATAATATAAAGGTTTTTGTCTGTTTGTTAAATCGCGTTTATCTCAGGAACTCCTGGTCCGTTGAATGTCATGTTGAATAGTCAATTTATTGGAGAAGGTTATAGGCTTATATAACATCAGGCTATGACTAATAAGTAGGTATGGGGCAACAATCAAAAATGTTGTGGATTAAAGTCGGCGCAGACAAAGTCGGCGGCGGCTGCTAGTAAATTATTAAATAAGTAATCATTATCAAAATATCAATAAATGGTATTTTCGGTTGTTTATCTAATTTAGATGCCGGAAGAGGAAGCTTTCGCGGTCCTCCTCAAAATAATGCAACACCATCGTATGAGGGACATGTTCAAACCCAGTATGGCGGAGCTGGGGCTCTGTATGTTCCAGTTGGAGAATTTAGTGCAGGAGCTGTTGCCGGATTTGCATGTGCATTTTCAATCGCAGGTGCGCAGTTTTGGTAGATAATGTAACTATTTACCTGCCTTCTACCTACAGTTCCTTATGCCTACACTGCTATGGGCAAGATATGGAATTCTGTAGGTTTTAAATCGCACTCGGTGCAACGTTCCATTTAATCTTCGCCCTTGGTTTTTTAAAGACAAAACAAGCCACTGCACTCTGTGCACTTGCTAAATGCGGTTACTGTTTTGCAGAAACGCATCTATGATTTTTTTTATGTCACCATTTCCAATTATAATCAATTTTTAGCTTGTTAGTCCTCGGAGCCGAATTTCTTTTTTTTAATATCATTTAATGATACGCCAATATTAATATCATAGACTATTCTTTATAAATGCTTAATCAGAGTGAATGTCAAGCAATTTGATACCCGAGAAGAACTGTCACATAAAACCTTTTTTTTGGTGTTTTTTTTTTTAAATTCTTTGTTTCTCTCATAACAGAGCTTCAGTACATCTATATACGCTAGCAGCTGGTTCCTAACGTTGTTCACGACCACACTCTCGCTGCCGTTGGCGTGTCGTATCATGGACGTGTTCCTGTCAGAAGGAATCGAGATTGTGTTCAAAGTTGCCTTGGCGTTACTCACTTTGGGTAAAAATGATCTATTGTCTTTGGATATGGAGAGTATTTTGAAGGTGAGTTACGTTTTTTATATATAGATACATATGTATTTAAGAGCAATTGTGGGTTCGAATCCCGGCCAGAGATTTGTTTCACTGGAAGTGCTATCTAACAATATGTGGGAACATGTGTGAACATAAAACAATTTGTGAATCGAAACCGGACATATTTCCCGTGTGTCACATAAAAAAATGAATTAGTCGTCTAATATATATATATATATATATATATATATATATATATATATATATATATATATATATATATATATATATATTAGACGACTAATTCATTCTTTTATGTGACACACGGGAAATATGTCCGGTTTGAAATAACACATTTTCCTGATAACATGGATCCTTAGCACCACTACTATTGCTACTATTGCTTATTGTTTTTAAATAAAAAAAATATATATTAACATTTCTTACTATCCTGAAATCGTAATATTACAATTGTATTATGTTGAATGGCGGAACTCCACACCGCACTTTGTCTTAGCAGGAGCTGAAATAAAAATAATAAAGTCCCCCGAGTGGGAATCGAATTCACGACAATCGTGCTTACAATCGGATACTGCACATTAGCTCCATGATCGTCTAAAAATTAAAATTATCCATAACAATTGCCATATTGATTATAATGAATCATAAAAAATAATCTATTCTTATCAATTTATTGATAACAGTACATGCAAAAAGAATTGCCAGCCAAAGCGGAGGCCGACCAGGACGCGTTCATGAACTTGGCTTACACTATCAAAGTGAATCCTAAGAAAATGAAGAAATTGGAAAAGGAGTACACAGTCATCAAGACGAAGGAGCAGGGTGACATCGCTGTCTTGAGGGTGAGGGGGTTTTCAAGTCCTTTTGTATTATTATCTTAATCAATTATTGATTGATGCCATTGTTATTTAGTTTTAAATTCATTAAATCCTTCTACGTGTATATATCTGTAAACTGGACAGACTATTTTCTATTGCTAACGATATATTTAAGGAAATTGGAGAGTTTTTTAATGTGGTATATATGAGTTGTGACAATTGTGTTATATATTATGTATGGCTAGGACGGTATCCAAGAGGTACGGGTTCGATTCCTGTTGAGTTCAAATTCATATACTTTTCTAATTAAAATATGGTAATATAATAATATCGCGTATACTTTTGATTACATTAACACCAAAGACTACTCTAGACAGATTGAGCAAGATTTTTAGTTAATGTCAAAGACCAATATTAGGACCACATATTCATATATAAATGCCATTATTTAATATAAAATACACTTTTTATGCTTTAATAGGGTGACTGACGCTTTGTCGTAATCTATTCTGCCTTGAAACCAGTCAGTAGGTGAGAAGGTGACCTTGAGAAGTGTAGGGAATCATTAATAGTAGATTTCCTAAAAATCTTACGAAAACTCATCTTCAATAACATTTTTCCAGTGTCTTCGACAAGAAAACCGTCTGCTCAAACAGAGGGTGGAACTCCTTGAAAAGGAGAGTTCAGCGCTCGCGGAACGTTTGGTTAAAGGTCAGGTGGACAGAGCTGAGGGTGAGGAGGAGACCTTCGCCCTAGCTCGAGAGGTTCAAGCGCTGAGGAGAGCCAACATGGATGCCCAGCAGCGCTTGGCTGTAGCCCAGGATGAGATCAGGAGCTTGGAGATGACCATTGCTGAGGTAAGGGGATCTCGTCAGTTATCGTTTATTTTTCGAGATTTTTTTATATTGTCTTCTCATAGCAGTATTTTGTAGTATACATTTTTATACCGTTACGGTGTATAATTTTGGTTGGATTTTGATTCGTGACTTTCTAAAACTAACTAACTAAACTAACTAAAACAATATTCATACAATTTTAATAAATCTTTTACTTAATTGTAATAATCAATTAAAAATAATATGTCTTCCAGAACAATTCCCGCCAATCATCACTCGAAGGCATAGAAAATAACACAAAGGGTGAAGAGTTGGCTCGTTGTCTACAAAGAGAGTTGGTTAGAGCTCGCCTAGACGCCGCGGAGAGACAGGCCACTGAGAGAGAGCTGAACACCAGAATAGCGGAATTGGAGAATGAGAATAAAATGTTGAGAAAACAACGTGTCGATAACAACGTTGCTCATCTACAGGTGATGGTATTTGGTAT
The DNA here is from genome assembly GCA_037127375.1 of Dione juno. Taxonomy (NCBI): domain Eukaryota; kingdom Metazoa; phylum Arthropoda; class Insecta; order Lepidoptera; family Nymphalidae; genus Dione; species Dione juno. Next base: position 10,667,595 of record JAXRJS010000004.1, on the reverse strand, counting down.
ATGTATTTGGTATTTGGTATATGTTTGGTATATGGTATTTGTATACCAGAGAGAATAGGTGCTATTTTCAATATTATTATACGTTTTATTATAGATATTTCTATTACGTTAGTGTGAAATAATATATTAAATAATATTAAAATATCATAAACTCATCAAATCAGATTGAATTGTAAATGCATTTTTATTTTGCATTTATTGTCGTTGTACATCGATTCCAGGGTATGGTATAAGCGATATTACATAAGTTCTCTAGTTCTCGTTTGAATGAAACTCAGTACCTGAACAGACTTACCAGCACCAAGATTATATATATATATATATATATATATATATATATATATATATATATATATATATATATATATATATATATATATATATATATATTGTAAACTTATGTCCACATTAACAGGACGAGCTGATAGCGGTGAAACTAAGGGAGGCTGAGGCAAACCTGTCTCTAAAAGACTTGAGGCAACGCGTCGCCGAATTGTCTGAGGCGTGGCAGAAACATTTGCAGGTATTTATCATTTATCTATACTGATTCAAGCTTGAAGCTTTTCTAACAGTACCATGTAATTGTATATAGTATAATATAATATACAAGAGTGGCGGAACTCAACGCCGTGCTCTATGATGATTTGCTTTGTAATGAATTAAATGAAAATAATTCATTCTCCCCACATAGGAGTCGAACTCACTATCGTCGCCTTAATGCTCATGATAAACATACCTAGATTTTTACAAAGGCCGGCAACGCACCTGTAACACCTAGATGTTACATGGGGTCGTGGCCGTCGATGATCACTTGCCTACAGGTGACCTGAAGGCTCGTATGCCTTGTCTTTCCCATAAAAAAAAAACAAAGCTATAAAAAAGTTTCTTATTTTGTTTTACCGTCAAATTTCTCTAACCATTTAGATTTTGTTATGGCCATTGAGAATTTGCGGTATAATTGTTAGGTAAACATGTATATAACAGAATATACATGTATATTACAGGTTTGGTCACAGGCCTCAAGTCTCTTGTGCCCTGCTAATAAATACTATGTTTATACAACTATATATAAATAAATTAAGCCTACTATACTGTATAGTCGTGTACGTCTAGTTTGATGTAATATCAATTGATTTTTTTTTAAATATATAATAATAAAACGAATATGACACCTAACAAAACGACTGTGCCTGTAGTGTATGGAGAATAACAGTTAAAAAAAAAGAAAAAAATAATTTATATATATATATATATATATATATATATATATATATATATATATATATATATATATATATATATATATATATATATATAAATTTTCTGATTTTGAATATTACAACACAACACTTCTTCGTTCGGTTCGGTCTTACGTTTTTTTTTCCTTCTCGTCAATATTAATTATAACATTATTGACATATAGCAAAAAAACATATAGCATATAACATACCATTATCTCTGTCTTTAGATTATTTTTTATTTAACCAAAACAGGAGCATAGACAAGAAACGCCGCCGCCCGCCCAATCAAACGTGGTGTCGGACATCATGGCTACTCCGAAGAAATTACTTCGAGCGTGGGAAGGAAGGTCGACAGATATGCAGAAACTAGAAGAGGAACTGATGACCATCAGGATAAAGGAGGCGGAGGCTGCCACTGAGCTTAAGGAGCTGAGGCTTAAGGTTTGTGCTTTTTTTGGGTTCCGTTGCCACTTAAAAATGGAATCCTTTTATTCGATTATGTCAAAGCTCTTTGTCACTTGGCTCAGAACTTTCATAGAAGTTTTTTTATTTTGTTTCGCTTGCAGTCTGTCTGTTTGTAATTATGTTGATTGTGGTAAAATGAAAACCGTTTTTGACCACTTTTTTGGCATAACAAGAAAGAAGCATATGGACAAATAAGAACTTTTACAAAAAAATACTTATAAAGAAGCTATTATAATATATATATATATATATATATATATATATATATATATATATATATATATATATATATATATATATATATATATATATATATATATATATAATTATTAATATTATAAATTTGAAAGTTTGTAAGAGAGCTTGTGTGTATGCTTGTTACTCAATCACGTCAAAACGGCTGAAGGGATCGGAAAGAATTTTGGAACGGAGGTAGATTATGATCTGGAATCATAGGCTACTTTTTATTTTTATATATATAAAGTAGGTGTATTATTATTAGATGTATTCAAATAACACTCGCATACCAGGAAATGGAGCTCCGCACTCAAGTGCAAGTGTCAACCAATCAACTGAGAAGGCAAGACGAGGAGTTGAGACAGTTGAGGGACTCCTTGGACGCGGCGCTGCAGAGAGAGAGAGCACTACAGACCAGACAGAGAGAGTTCCAACACAAGTATGCCGATTTGGAGAGCAAGGTCAGTTTTAAAAGGAGAAAAAAACTAGAAGTTTTAGTATACGACTAAAAAATTATATACTTTTTTATATTTAACATTATTTTACAAGGTTCAAGTGCTTTTTTGTTTGAGCGCGCATATTTCGAGAACTATAGGTTGTGATAAGTTTTTGTGTTAGACAATTTATTTCAAAAGAAATTGCTTTACTGTATTCCAGACTTGTGTTTAGACATTCCATTCCCAACTTCCCGCACAATTCTGAGACACCTTGTTGAGTGGTGGAACTCAACGCAGCACTTTATCTTCCTCCCTGATCGAGTTAATTAAATTACTCATTCCCCTCTGATGCGAATAGAACCCACAACGTCGCGTTTAAAGTCACATACTGTGCCGATGCGCCACGACGGCCTTGAAAGCCAAATGTCTAATTGTCCACTGTATCTGAGGTCACAGTTACCTTGGACGGTTAAAATAAATCACCTGATATCAATAAAAGCTTTTATATGTTTTTTTTTTATTATAGGCTAAATATGAATCTATGCAAGCTAATATAAAGAACATGGAGGTCGCCCAAAGGATAGCGGAATTAGAGACTGAGGTGTCCGAATATAAATTAAAAGTAAGTATATAAATATATACTTTTTTCAGTTACCCGGATAAAACGGGATAGGTTACGGGAACCTGTCACAGTTTACCGCATTATTTACTGCATTATCTTCAAAAATTGTAATTATAATAGTCGTTTATTGTTCATTTTTTTTTTCTATGAGAATTGATGATAGCATAAATTCACTTTCAATGCTTATACAAATTTCATATATAAATAATGTATTTTTATTTTTATATACGTTGTTGTGGGTTCGATTCCCACTCTGGGTAATTAGTGATGATCATTTTCTCACACTGCTAAGTTAAATTGGCGCGACGAGTTCCACTTCGGGTGAAAAGTGTGATTCTATATCCCTACTATATCCAGGATACAGAATTATTTAAAAAATAAAACTTATTGTATGTATATATATATATATATATATATATATATATATATATATATATATATATATATATATATACTATCCATATATATACTATCCAAAAGAAGGTAGCGTCAGTTAAAAGTCACTAAAAGATTTTCGCATATAATAATGTTTTAATATTATACCTCCTCCACAGACATGTGCTTGATAAAAAAGTAAATTACCCCTTATTTTCCCTTAATTAAATAGTAAATTAAACTATTAAAATAAATCTTATAATGACCTATCATCGTGGAGATCCTTGGGGAAGGTCTATGTCAAGCAGTGGGTCTCACTGAGCTGATATGATTGCCATTATGATGAATGTCAATAGTTTTTTTTTTATCATTTTGCTTACAATTCATAAATTCATTGATAATTCACAAATTTAATTTACATTTCTTATTTGATTTGATTTAATTAGTAGTATATGTGATTTTTGTATTTAGTATGCAATCTCTCTCTCTCTCTCTCTCTTATTTATCATTGGTGAATACACATCAACCTGAAACATGTTTATTAAAGCTATTAATTTATTTTTTATAATTGAGCTGGTATAATATTGGTTCCAGTTGATCGGTTAGGTGTTCCAGGTCCAGATTTTAAAATCAATTATCCCCTATATCTTTACCAGAAGTAATATAGCTATATAATATGAAGTAATAGCTATATAATGAAAAAAAAAATGTATCTGTCCAGTAGTTACGAAGATGTGCAAACATTCAGCCCTTAAAATAAATAAAATCCAGCAGAGTAAACACCCTCTGTTATAATAATAATAATTCTATAATTTTAATTTAATATACTGTATCTGACATTCCGATTATATTCGGGACGGGATATGTTGCGTTGCGTTCCCCTTCACGGGAATCGAACCTATATCAACCGACTGTCTGACTGCCTGACATCTGAATGCTATCCCACTGTGACGGAGCGGCCTTTTTTTATTATATAATAGAATAACCCATTCGCCACTAAAAACATATTTCAGAACGAAGTAATGGTTACCGAGGGCGAGCTAAGAAGTAATAACATGGACGATTCCGATAGAGTACGCGAACTGCAAGAGCAAGTTGCTGAACTGAAAGCCGAGGTAAATTAAATATTGACTCATTGTTTAATTGTAATTAATTATTTAAATACGATTAAGAATATAATCTGTTGAGACAGGATTTGTAATTGATATGATCATAGAAATGTACATTCACAAGGAACTTGTATGTTTATGCTTTTTTCTTCCAATAAAATTGTATTAATATTAGAAATACGGCTAATTGGATTTAAATATTGTTTTTTTTATAGAATACCTATATATATATATATATATATATATATATATATATATATATATCTATATATATATATCTATATATATATATATATATATATATATATATATATAAATTGTTAATATAGTTAAATTTGAAAATCCTGTCTTAGCAAGTTAAGCGATAGTATTTCTAAAAGCAATGATACTTTTTTATTTAATATGTAAATTTTACCTGCGCATGTTCCCGGTACCTACAAAATAAGACTAATCGACATATATTTAAAGAAAAAACAATAAATAAAATATCGTTCGTATTTTTGAATTAAAGATTTCAATGTGTGATATATATATATATATATATATATATTATATATATATATATATATATATATATATATATATATATAAATTGTTAATATAGTTAAATTTGAAAATCCTGTCTTAGCAAGTTAAGCGATAGTATTTCTAAAAGCAATGATACTTTTTTATTTAATATGTAAATTTTACCTGCGCATGTTCCGGTACCTACAAAATAAGACTAATCGACATATATTTAAAGAAAAAACAATAAATAAAATATCGTTCGTATTTTTGAATTAAAGATTTCAATGTGTGATATATATATATATATATATATATATATATATATATATATATATATATATATATATATATATATATATATATATATATATATTTATAAATTGAAATTGTAGATATTTTTTTCTAACTAGAATAAAACACGACTTGTCATTAACGTACAATGTATAACATATTGTATGGTTTTTTTTTTTTTTAATTTAATTTTTGTGTCTGAAAAAACACTAAAACGAAACGTCAATTGCACATAGATTTTAAAATGACATGGAACTAACATTATGCATTTTGCTTTGCTTATTATTTATTTCTAATACAAACAAATATTAACTGATATTTAATAATATTGTGCGAATAATTAATGTTCATAAAATGAACAGAAACCTTACTCGTGCTCTTTCTTTTGTTTATTTTTCCATTTTTTTTTTTTTTTTTTATTTTATTTATTTTATCCTTGATTGTCGTGTATGAAAGGTATTTCAAGAGGTAATATTAAATAAAAAATTGACTGCCTCAAAAATTGAATTGGTTGGCCTGTGAGAGGCCACATAAAAAATTGACTGCCTAAAAAATTGAATTGGTTGGCCTGTGAGAGGCCACATAAAAAATTGACTGCCTAAAAAATTGAATTGGTTGGCCTGTGAGAGGCCACATAAAAATTGACTGCCTCAAAAATGAATTGGTTGGCCTGTGAGAGGCCACATGAAAAATTGACTGCCTAAAAATTTAATTGGTTGGCCTGTAAGAGGTCACATGTAGTGATAAGGCCGCCATTGCACATAATTTGCTATGATTTGTAATCTTTTAAGTACAATAAAGTATTATTATTATCGAATCAATTTTAAAGCGAATATATTAAGATTTTTCAAGTAAATGTTACATTTGAGTATCGGTTTCAGTAAATCTTTTGTTATATATTTATATTTTTATTTTTAGGGATATAGCCGACATCGTTCTAATGTATACACGACGATCATGTGCATAATGAAACGCTGTCGTGGGTTCGATTCCCATCCGTTACAATGACTATATTTAATATTTGTTTTCCTGTCTGGTTGAGTAAAATAAATATGGTATGGTAAAAATTATAAAAACCATTTTATGCTAGAATCGTAATATGTCTAGGTTTCCAGTGCCTCCAATCTATGATGTGAGAGATGCTTAATAATATAAATTTAAAAATGCAATATTATTGTTGTCGTTCCTAAGTGTACATATATACAAATTATGTGTCAAAATTTACACATTTGTACAGTTTCTTACATGTTATAAGTCAAATAATAAAAGAAATAACTCAAAAATAAAGAAAGCTACAGCTACCGGATAGAGGTGTGATACGTTTATTGTGAAATAGAAGATATCACCTTCTCTTTTATATTCACATACACACACACACACACACACACACACACACACACACACACACTCACACACGCGCACGAACGCACCACTACTACTATAATACTATTATTGTTGTATTAAACAATAGATTCTTTAAAATCTCTAGTAAAAGTTATTGCTTTTTGTTATTAAACATGCAATATGTATACGATTCAAATTGTTAAATACATAACGGTTAAATTCACGCTCATTTATTTTTTATCTCACAATATCCAAAAAATATATTAAACCAAATGTACATACATTCAAAATGTTTGAAAGCAAAACTAAAAAAAAATCTCCTTTTGCTTATCTTTTGACAAAGGAGTTGTAGTTGTTTGTCTAAATCTAAGAAAGTGATAATTTAAATTATATTACGTAAATATAGGATATACTAGTAGTCAATTTTAAAACTATCCCAATATAGTGATAATTGATTTTATGTATAGAATAAGTTCCAAAGATCTATATAGATCGGAACACGTAACCAATTTGAGCGGAAAGCAGAGGCAACAGTGTTCGGACACTCTTAAAATAATTAAATTCACAATCATCGCGCATTTCTTAAATACACCACAATGATATTATTATGGTGGATTCCGTAAACACACATTTTCTTATTAAACGTTGAGAAATAGCAACTTTTTCAATATTTGAGTATTATTCATTATTATTAACTCCCCCTTACCCCTCCTTAACCCATTCTATATATACCTACCTCCCCCCCCCCCCTCGGTAATACTTGACGCTCAACATTGCATATCAACTAAACAACAAAATTTAAAATATATATATTTTATACTTAAACATATAGACATCATTATACTATTATACATATGTATGTAATAAATCACACAGTATCCAACACCGATTACTACGCCGGACGTCGACACGTGGAAATGGTTGGGAAGTGTTCGCAATTATATGCATCAGTACGTTTTTGTTGTTGACAGTGTGTGTTGACCTTTGTGGAGCCGTGACCTTTGACCTTGTGTGCCTTTGGGCTGTGTCCCCGCGGGAAGGTGTGTTTCGTGTTGACCCCGCGTTTTGAATGGAATCCCCATTGCTTGGTGTGTTCTAGTTTCTAGGGGAGACTTACATAGACTTATTTTTTGTGGGAGTTATTTTATGTTTAGTTTTTTTTTATATTGGTATTTCTTGGCATTGTCAAGTAAGTTATAAATATATCTATACATACTCGTATACATATATATATTATTTTAGATAGAAATAAATTAACGGGATTAAGGTAAAGAGCGGGATTATTTGTGGCCGTTTATAAAACTGATATATTGAATCTCAAAAAGAAAACACTAACCAATCAAAGACTGGCACTTTTTAACTGAAAATCTTGTAAATTTTAATTTTTTTTTGTACGGCAATATAATAAAAGGTCAACACACTCGGTTGCATTATGCATTCGCAATGTTCTGAGACGCGTTTCTGTGTATTTTTTTTTTCTATATATATATATATATTTGTTTCGCTCTACTGTCAACTGAAGGAGAAATGAGGACCCTGTATGTATTGTGTTGGCTTCTGTACATAAGGTTCTATTGGCTGTGATAAACTATGAAGACTATCCATCATTTGTCATATGTTATTTTTATTATTGATTATGTATAACCTTTTTTAAGTTTCCAACATATCCACAATTATGGCTTTTGGTCACTCAATTCATACAATTAAATAATAAAATTCTGTATATATATAATGTAATATTATCAATTTTAGTTTAACACAGTCATTGGGCGGTAGTTTGTGATTTTTTTTTTTGTTTTTTGCTCGCTATCTCTTGCATATACATACATACAGACATATAGTAATTGCATGTACTGTTGTGGATCGATTGGTTCTTGGAGACAAGTTAATATGCACGTGCTTTTTTTAAAAAAATAATAATAACTTACTAGCAGGTGATTTGTAGATGGTGCTCGGTTCACACTCTCGAGTTGTCAGTACAAAATTTTATATTTAAATGGGTGTATGGATATGACGTAGTGTTTAATATTATTAAAAAATAGCAATAGTGACTATTTAATGCTCAATATGTGTTTGTATATAATGCAAGTACAGTCAACAAAATATGACGTCTTGATAGTAGGATTTTAGATTGATAGACAAAAAAATATCCTAAGTGTTTTTTTTTTAACTTAAAAATTAAAAATTAAAGTGAATATCTCCTGTTGTCAATGCGTCAGTTCATTATTCTAGAATGTACTTGCACTAAATGTCCGGTATTTAGTAAAATATGTGTTACATTTTCATACATGTCTTTATATGGTTAATGGAGTACTGAAAAGGCATTTATGGGAATATTTTTTTTTTATTTTTAGGCGTTTTGATAAGCATGTGTTATTAAGGCCCTGGGTACGAGCTTTATAAGTTTAACAGTGAAATTAGTCGTTGTTCAGTATATATATATTTTTTAATATACTTAATATTTCTCATTGTATTTCATAATCATCTTATGATTTTAAATTATTTCATTCTAAATATATAGTATTATTTTGATTTAATATTTTATATAAAAATCTATTTCGCTGTCGAACATATATAGCCAAAAAAGTTCAGGGTCCTAATTTCAAAAGTGTCTAATGAATTCCTGTTTATTTATACATATTGTACGATTTCAACAAATAAAAAAAATAACACTAAAAGATTCTATTAAGTAAATGTCATTCCATAATGCTATCTCTCTTTGTTCATTGTTGGTAGAAAGAGATGGCAACATAGCTCTTATGTAAACAGGCAATCATTAGAAAGCTCAATATAATATGTATTTAAATTTATTAATCAATAATATTAAATAGGTCGTGAGATTAGAAGCTTGGAAAGCGAGAGTTTTGGGCCGTTCGCTCAGTAGGACGGTCTCTTTAGAGGAGGATTTAGAAGAGGATGACAAACTAAAATTAATATTCCGAAGAGAATCGTCAACATCATTGGATTTTAATAGAAAAACATAGCACTTTTATATACACATATATATACATATATGTTATTAATAATATTTAATATATTCTTGTTTTGCCTTTTGTGTGTTTCCGTCTCGCTCGCACGTTCGTTTCTCGGTAATGTGTGAATGAGATGGATATCTTTGTCAGGTGTGACGCACTAAACGCTATGCAGAATATAAATCATTATTACCATTTACTTTTATTATTATATATATATATAAAGTTTTTATGTTCTTTTTTATTATTAAAATGTTATTCTTTATGTAGAGAAATATATTTATTTTTAATATTTCCGATATAAATTTATGAGTATTTTATGTATTCTTATTGATTTTCAATCTAAAGTCAATCCGGTAAATAAGGTGGGTGTGATATCTCCCTACTTCTCAAAGCACCGATAGCTTATCTGTTGAAAAAAAAATTATATAGAAATCCGAAACTTGTAACACAGCTGTGGATTTTTTATACGTCAATTTGCAATATTAGATTATGCATAAAATTTAATTTAGAATTTAGGCGCAAAATGACCATTTGATATAAAAATAAATACGATTAGTACTCTTGAATATGTCTATTACATTTTTTTTTTTAATTATTGGCGACAGTCATTCGTTTTGCAAAAAAATATATAACTGTAATAAAAACATTTTATATCATTATATACAAATAATAAGATTCATTATAGAACAACTGTTTTAAATTTTAGTTTGTTGTGAAATAGAAGATATGTCCCTCTCTCTCTCTCACACACACACACACACACACACACACATTCATACTCTGATACATAAATTTTGTTTAGCTTTTATCATAAAACTGACATTTTATCCTCGGATCTGCACAAAATATGTGGTTTCGTATAAATATAAATCAATAAATAAAATTAGACGTATCTCTCTAGACATTATTAATATTAGATTTAGACATGTATTAATATTAATATATTAATAATAGTCTTCAGTCTTAGCGAATAGAAATTTTTTCAATAGTGATTCCAGATGCCAATTTTTTAAATACTCTCGTAGACCCAAATTAAGGAATTAATTTAGATTTCTATTCTATACGGTATACTCTGTAATTAGCTGTAGAAGGCGTAAACGCAGTTGCGTTTTAATTTTTTCTTTTAACGCTTTAATTTTTTTCTTTTTTTTTTTGATATGTAAAATAGTATTTTATTCGTATGATATTGTCGGAAATTCATTTTTTTTTGTAGTTTAGTGCGAAGAGGTGTAAGTCGAAAAAAAAACTTAAAGTTAACTTGGTATTTTGCTTTATGAATAAAGAAACGTTACTTCTTCAACATTTACATTAGTAATTTTAATATATATATATATATATATATATATATATATATATTTAAATACTTCGAAATACTTCATTGTTCTTTTACAATTTAAATATTTTTTAACTTGAGTCTTACAAATACCTCTTTTCACTGAGCACAGAAATAATACAGTATGCATGATAGAGTAAAACGAAATTCGAGCCGGCCTTGTCAATTTAACAACATTAAATGTCGATTACATACATATATACATATTACCTTATTATACATAACATTTAATAACAATATATATTTAATATCGCTTATCTATGTTGTTTGTATGTTTGTTTTTAATTCAATTTCACGTTCACAATATATATATATATATATATATATATATATATATATATTATATATATATATATATATAGATATATATATATATTATATATATGTTAATATTTGATTTTCTTAATAATTACATACATACATACTTTTATACGTTTTATACGTTGTTTACTTCCAAACTGTAAGACAATTTAAATGTTTGTTAGTCGTATTGGTTTTATTTAAGGTATTTATATTTAATATAATATAGTATTAAAGCTAAGAAATGTTTAAAATTTAACTTTATAAATATTTCATTTGGCAAATAGATAAGCGATATATACATTTATAATAAAAATTCAGTTATTATTATTATTTACATATATATATATATATATATATATATATATAGTATATAGTATATATATATATATAGATATATATATTAAATATATATATATATATATATATATATATATATATATATATATATATATATATATATATATATATATATATATATAGTATATATATATATATATATCTACATACATATTATATGTTCTATAATTATATGATTTTTCCCTACAGTATTAATTTTGACGAACTCATAGTATTCCATTGTTATATTATAAAATGTTTAGATTTTATTAATAAAGTAACGTTCTTTATATAACATTCCATTGTGCTTAAGTTGTCCTTACATTTGTATGACCATGTAACTATGACTATTCGAACCGAATTATCTTTTCCTTATATATTTCCAAGATAATAAATAAAATCTGGACTTCTGGAGAAATCTGGATTTTATTTCTTGTTTCTAGACTGTCTTCTTTTTCTATCAGCCGATTCTTAGGTCAATTAACGTAACCATCGATGTACTTAGATACTTTAACGGTAATGTTCTATAAATATTTAGTAAAAATCTATTATAATACTCATTTAAATTTCTTAATGAAGCCTGCTACTACATGTCCTTATATATTATAAATTTGGTTAAATGTAAAATACTTCTTTTTTTTTTAAGATAAATAAATCATTTATTTACCATTTATTTATTGTAATTCCAATTAAAAATTAATGTCAATTAAGACGTTGAAAGGCTCTTTTAAGCGTATATATAATGTCTTAGTAATATTAAATTGATGTATTATTTTAATATTTAATCTTGTATTGTCACATGTTCTCTTATTTCGAATTTTATTGTTTAAGGGTGAATATTTTTATTATTATAAATGTTATTATGATCATGATTATAATGATAATTGTTATTTATAACAATATATATATATATATATATATATATATATATATATATATATATATATAATATATATATATATAGATATATATATATAGATATATATATATATATATATATCTTTTTTTTGTTTTCAATTTTACATTACTGGCAGCTTTTTGAAATTTGTCACTCGCTTTAAAAGATCACTTACTTTATACGATTTTAAACGTTTTTTAAGAAAAATATTAATAAAATAATTTTAAATGATTATTATTTATTAAAAATAAGCAGCTTAATTATATTATTATTTTGTAGTTGTATGTACATAATATAAATGTTGTTAGAGATTTTATGTGAGCTTTTACGTTGACGCTACCAAGCCATAATATGGTAATGATGAACCTTGAATATATTTTATTTTAATTCTACATATTACATATGGCTATTATTATGACCATTGTTTATTTTTCTTTAAGTAGTAAATATTTTGTTTAATCAATTACTGTATCATGTGCTGGCGGCGTCCATACAAAGTTATAAATATCCACGTGCAATAGAAATCTCAGTAAAATATTAATAATATCTAATTTCATTGTATTTTGAATAATCTTATAGAAACTATATGCCAAATATTACTATCGAACTGCGCTGGAAATGTCATCATTTGAACTAAACAAATATAACCAGTGATTAAAACATTATTATTATTATTATTATTATTATATTAATAATATATCATGATTATAATTATAATAGTAATAATATAATAACTTGTAGTGATAAGTCTAAGTTAGAATTTAACGGTGATACGTTCGGTTTTGTAATTTTATATTAAACATTTGTATGGAATAGTGTAGAGTTTTTTATAATTATAATTATATAGTAACGTGTTGAGTGATTATGGCCTGTTTTTTGTAGAATTGGTGTAATTTAGTATTTGAAAATTTGCTAATGAAATTGTGTACTTTACTTTATAATACAACTTTGGTTGTCGTGATTAATAAATATGAATATATGTATTGTTAAATAAATTTATTGCTATTAAATATATAGCGTACAATTAGCTATATTTAGTACTAAAAGTGCGCTATAATAGCTATATTTTTATAATTGGGCAATACATTTATTCTTATCTTAAATATACTCTGTGTAATGGATTTTACTAGAGTTCCGCATTGCATAGTAATGAAAATTGACTGAAACATTGAAGGAATTGAGTTTTTTTTTTATATGAAAATAATACATTTTAACAATATACAGGTCATAGCCTCTATTATTGCTTCAAGTGGTATATTTTATACTGATACATTCGTATAGCATATTTGTTTGTTCATCTATTATAGTTGTAAATTCTAGAATTGACGCCATCTTGGCACGATTGGGTTCTATCGTGCTACGTATGGGTACTTAAAAAAAAAACATTTCCTTTGACTGAAATAAACGGAACATTGAAGATTATGTTTCTTAACACTATATGTGTAAACTAACAAATATACTCTAAAATTTTATACTTGTATTGACGTTTACCTTCCAGTAAATACATGCATGATACTATCTCTTTCTAATTAATACAAAAGGAAAGAGACAGCACGTGTGTCGCGTTCGCAACGGTCAACTTGTCATCAACACTAAACGTTCCGGATCGAATGTTTTATATAATATTAGTCTCATAGATCAATTTTATTATGAATTTTGTTTATACAATTTGTTTTTTATGTATTATGTCGTCTACGTGTACAATTGTATTGGACAAAAATATGATTAATGTTAAAAAGGAACCCATATAACGCTATCGAAATGGAATGTCTAAGATTTACTTTATAGCTGTAGCCTAATTTGAAGCGTTTTTTTTTTAATACATTCGGGTGTCATGGCGGCGACATAGTATTGTTTTAAATGGTGACGTATAGTATTTTGATATTTATTGGTAATAGTAGATTCAAACTGTAACCTTGTGTATTTTAAATAAATTGCTGTTTAATAATATTTTGATGTTTTTTTTTACCATCCTTCCGTTGTGCTTAAATGTGCCCTGTATCTCTTTTAACGTGTACGTCTACAAATCTTTGTCTATGAAAATAAGAAGTTGAGGCCCACGCCCACGCCCACGGAGATATTTTAACTTTCCCCATTCTGGTAAGACAAAAGCCGCGGCGTTGAGTTCCACCGCTCAACTGTCAACGTACAACCTACAAAATGCAGAAGGAAATGTCTTGACGCGAAGTTAAAAATTATGCTACTACAAAAAAACTTAAGATTTTCCCCAAAAAACGAGAAACCTCTTCGGTGTAATGATCGCAAGGAAATTATTTTCATTCCGTCTCTCTGGCAGACAATCGCGGCATTGAGTTCCGCCACTTAAGACGGAAGTTAGATAGGGATATAGGTAATATATAGGTCGTGCCTTAACACTAGGCTCCCTTACCATATGCTTACCTTACCTTACCTATGTAAGTGAAAATACAAATATAAATAAGTTTTTACTAAGCTTATAAGGTTAGCTTAGGTAGTAAGGTTGCTTAGGAACAGCAGCGCCGTGTCCTCACAAATGTGGTAGGAGGCGATCTGACGGCCGGCCGTAGTGCGAAGGATGGTAGCGCAGAGTCGTGGGACGTGGTGGTATTCTTTTACGAGGACGTGGTGTTGTAGAAGGAAGCTGCGGAACGGGAGAAAGAGATCCTGACTCCCTTCCTCGAACGCAAAAGGCGCACTGGCCGCAGGAGAAGGGCGGACAATGCCTTTTTCCGGCCCCAATGAATGGGTCCAGGGGCGAGGGACTTGGGGAAGTCTTCGCCCTGTATTCGATGGACCCGAGGTGGAGGCGGGCGCGTGTGTCGGCGCACGTCTTGGAGGCGATGCACGGGGTAGTTGAGGCCCAGACGGACCGGGCCAGCACTAGTGTGGGGCTGCGCGCACGTGCGAGGAGACACCGGGGTGGTTTTAGTCTCTTAAGAGTCCAGTACGCCCCACCGCCTTTGCCCGAGCTGAGGTAGTCCATGAGGATTTCCCCCCCCGAAAAAAAAAGCTTATATGGTTGCTTTTGAAAATGGTATGGTATGGTTTCAGATGGGAATGTTGACAATAAAGTACAAATTTGCTTAAAGGAAGTTTTATTGTATTATATTATATTATATTAAACTTGAAGACTTAAAAATTAAAGAACATTTAAGAACACTACATGTATATAAAGCAACAACATCAAGTGTGAGGTGGCTTGTCATAACAATATGTTTTGTAGGAAGTAGTTTGTGATATTCCTTCGCAGCTATGAATGGTTTCATGTATGATTGCTAAGAATTTAATTTAAAAGTCCTTCGAAAACATCTATTCACAGATTTAATTGAACTAAGTCATCTCTGGATTCATGATCTTCATCTTTGTCCAGGAAACAGGTCTTGTTGTATTCGGTAAAGTGTAAGTTCTCTTTAGCACACGCTTCTTTAATATATTCTTTTTCAGTGTCATTTAAATCTCCAGGCAAGGTAAACTTGCAAAGATTCATATTTTGTTTAAACTTCTTGATGAGATCATCCACGTCAGTTTTAAAATTATCATGTACTATGTCACTTCTATCATGCAGGATTCTATTTGAGATCATTTTTTTTTTATTACAAGACTCCTTTAATTTGTTAAGGAGGTGCAATTCGGCAACTACACTGTCACTGGAAATCAGCTCCAAAGCTGCCTTCAAATATTTTTCCGCCATATCATAATCACCGATCATTCTTAAAGCCTTCGCATTTTGAAAAATTGCCTTTCCATTATTCCAAAGAGCATTTAATCTGTTGAGCTCATTGCACGCTATACATGCTTTAAGTGGTTGCTTTGCTTCATTACAGCAAATAGCTAAATTAAGATATAATTTCTTAAGTAACGTTTCTTGTAGTCTCTCTTCAGTTTCATCGGCTAGCCTGCATTTATGTAGCATGATCGTAGCTTTCTTGAATTCATGTATAGCCGCAGAGTAATTATTTGTTTTATACAACATTATTCCGGACAAATAAAGCAGTTTCACATCGCGTTTTACTCTTTTAAATATGTTCGAGTCTGTGAAATTTATGTGGCTGAAATTGGTGAAAATTAATGAATTAGGTACTTTATAAAAAAATATAATTGCATTATAAAATAAGTGTTTACCCTTCATTTGGTGTTACAATAGCATTTACAAGCTTTATGTAAAAAACACAGTCTGCTTTAGGCTTAATGCGCGGAGGTACACCTAACTTCCCATACATAACTTTGTAGGATAGAAGAAAGACGGACATTTCTCCTACTAACATTGATTGTACTGCCATTTTGATACCAGGCAACAATCCATTTTCATTTAAATTAACAATCTGTAAGCAATAAATATAAAAAAAAAATATAACAAAAACAATTACAAGTAAGATGATGTGAAATGTAATTTGAATTCATAATATATTTATTATTTCTATCAGCATATCTCACCAATGGCTTCGATATTGTCGCATAATCAAAAGGCTCGTTGCTATTTTCCCAAAATCCGGAGAAAGCGAATGATATTGTAAGTGATTTATCCAATGGTAATCCTGCGCCTGCTTCCAAAATTTTTTTCTTCACTAAGCCAAGTTGACCTAACGGTGTCAACTGTTTTAGTAGCTCCTCAATAGATGATACTGGTTGTCCAATATATTCTGATTTCAGGGTTTCTTTGTTTTTGGGTCCTTTATCTTCAACTTCATGGCAACTTCCATTTATATGTAGAACTGATCCAGTGGTAAGAAGTTCCCTTAAAAGAAAGTTCACAAATAACTAACTGCGACATGTTTTTATCATATAAGTATCAAATATTTAACAAATTCCTAATAAGTCTTTATTATGATTTTTTTCAATATTTATTACTGACCGTATATTTACACCATTTTCTAGTTCTATGGAAGGCACGAGTGCCGCGGCCTGATCCATATTTAGCGAAATTATTCCTTACTGAAAACACTCAGTCAAAATTGTCGCAAAATAATTCGAACTAGTTTTTATTCAAAGCTTCCAGTTAGCTCTTAATAGTTATTTGTCAATGCCACCATTTTCTTATGTTCTCGGATCACTAATGTGAAAAAGTATTCTCTGGGTTGTTTATTGATTATGGGTTTTAGGCGTGTCAGTAAAGCACAATTCATTTCGCTAATGTCACTTATAAAGTCACAGTTAATTCTAAAAATTGGGTGGAGAATTGTCAATTATATCACTATTTATTATACTTTATATAAATAATATTAAATATATATAAATATATTCAATATTCTTTTAACCCTCAATTAATACCTTTAAACTATTTTACATTATTAGTTTCTATTAAGCTTCCGTGTGTCAAAAGAATGAAACGGAACCCTTATTGGATCACTATTGTTTGTCTGTCGGTCTGTCTGTCTGTCTGTCGAGAACATTTTCTCCTAATCACGAGAATCAAGCTGAAATTAATATAAAATTATGATTAAAATTTTTACTTATAAACTTACTTTGTATAACAAAAAATTGCAGCTTTACAATAGACTATATAGTATATATACTTCAATATAGGTATAAATATATTATTAAAATACTTTTTTTTTCTTTTTACCAGCCACCGGAAACAAAACTGGATTGGATTTATCTTACTTTATATACTTACTTTGAGTAAAGCCCCTTACTAAAACTGCTATTGTCTCAACTCTTGTCCAAATGTTTAACATGTATCGCATAGCCACATAAAAAATACAGCATGAGGCTATTTAGTAAATATTTCGGCATCTTTTAAGACCGAAAAAAAATTTCTTTAATAGAAATATCCCTACTTTATCTGAGTATACACTTTGGTAGCAATTCAATTAACGGCATTAACTGACGACATTCAACGTGCAGTACATTTTTTGGGAATTTGGGACCTACCTACCTATTAGGTACTAGTGTAAAACTTAATATGAATACATATATAGCAATTATGAAAAAAAAAAATTCTTCGTAGGTTTTTTCAATTTAAGTTCTTTAGTGATTTTTCAGAAAACAAACCTATTCTATATTTAGTAGAATTATGTGTCCTGTTCCTTACAATAGATCAAACAAATAAATGTATTAAATAAAACAGAGGTAACTTATCGTGTCACACATTGCATTACCTAAAAAAATATTCTTATTTTGTCATTTTTCCACATATAACAACAGCTTCACGCTTATCATGATTTCTGTAGGACCACGTCACCTTCCTCCAGCTCGAGTATCTTCGACACTGTGCTCTCGAAGTTAACCATATATATATATTATATATATATATATATAATATATAGTATATATAATATATATATTATATATATCTTATATATATATAAAATATATATATATATATATATATAATATATTAGATATATATATATATATTATATATATATGTAATAAAATGTTTCTTTGTTTTTGAAAAACAACTTATTTTTACTCGTCTAGAAGTCTATAATTGTCCTTTATAAATAAAAAAGTGACAACGTTCTATAAATCCTGCGTTTTAATAATACGTTACACATATTATATATTTAGAATATTCCAAATTAATATATTTCGCTCAAAATTAATATATTTCGATCTTAGACTAAGCTCTTCGAGCTGTGGTCTAGAACTCTGAGGTATTTCAACCGTATCCAGTCTCCCCCTACCATTCAATTACTAGCTAATTTAACCGTATAATATAATGTAATATTTTATATAGTTATAATAATATTGTTAAGCAGAAGCTTGGTTTGGTTGAACGAGCGAACCTCGGAAGCTGCTGATTCTAATTGAAAAAATATTCTTTTGTAAAATCGTTTGACATGAACAACTGTTGAGTTTCTCGCCGGCACTTCCCTAGCTTTCTGTGTGACTGACATTACTGACGCTCAGTGTAAATTGACAACTCAAAGGTGCTTGTAACGGCCTAGTTGAAATAGCTACCCAGGCCACTATAGAGTGCGTTATAATAATCGTGTTTATTCACGCACCTTTAGTTATTTACTTACACGATACTAAATTTTAAAATAAAATCTTCTATTTTATCTATCGGGGTCTGATATAAATAGATCCATTTTCGTTGATCCGTCCATATATGCATGCAGAGGTGTAGAGCAAATACCATATTGTGACTTATACTTATGGCACCTTGTCTCTGAAGGCACATCTGCTAGGGGTCACATAAGTTATATATTCGTATGAAAAAACATACCAAGTTGAGTGAAAAATTCACAATTAAAACCTTGGGATCTCTGTTAAGGATCCAATTCAAAATAGGATCTCGAAGTATATCTTCCACGCCATGTCATATTACTATTAGCATTTTTCATTTTACTTGTATTTTTCACATATTATATTTATATATTACATTTTTTTTAAATTTTTTAGATCTTTTAATACAGTTCACTATAGATTTTTAGGAGAAAATTCATTTTGATTTTTTTTTTAATTTTTTCTCTCGTTCTCTACATTGTCGTGGACATTTCTAAACTTTTACGGATACATAGCTCCTACCTGGTAGTATGGTATGGTATGGTGTGGTGGTATGGTGGTATTGGTAAGCTACAATTGACATGTTATGCTAAACTTTTTTACAATTAATGTTTTAATACATATTAAAATATTAATTGTAAAAAATCTGTTATTTTTTATGAAAATATAAAATATCTCTGGATAGATGGTATTATAGTACCAAATCAGTTCGCAAGGACCTCAACTTGTACATCTTCCTCACAGGAATGTGTCAAGCAATGAATACAGGGATATTTACATTTAAAATGCATAAGCCCAATATTATATATGACTAATATTTCGATGCCAGGCCATTGACCCGCAATCAATTTCGCTGCATATTCCGACAAAGGATCAAAAGCGCGTTAAGCGCTTTACTAGAGATGCTTTAATTAATGTGAAGAGTAGTTTTCTTTATTGTAAACTTAATAAGTGTTGATAAATTTTAATTTGTATTGAAATTATCTGTAAAATATACTTCAAAAATGAATATTAATAATCTATTACCGATTGATTGTACTTAATTATTATTAATAACGAACACTGCATAAAAAATTCAAAATATAATTTTTCTTTCTCACTTTTATATTATGTAAGAAATACATATAAACTAATATTAACACACACAGCAGGGTAGGCGGTGTTTCATAATATTTATATAAATTTTGAATTATCCATTATCATCATCTTCATACCGTTCCAGTATCATAATTTCGATTTCGATTTCGATAATGGTTAAAATATTATTAATATTATAGTAATTTATTCGATAAAGTCTATTACATAATTACTTCACTGCTAGTGAAGTGACGTATTAAATATCTATATTAATAGTATATATAGATAGATATATATTAAGAATATAGATATATAAATATATATATATAATAAGATATATATATAGATATTTAACGGAACCCTCATTGAACGCCAGGACTATACTATTCTATATGTTGATTAAGGTTTTAAGCTATTATCGCGTAGAATTTTTTAAGTAAGTTTATTCATTATTTAGTAGATACCAGTAGTCAAAGAAATTTGACTTTATCGATCTTAGGTCGAGATTTTTAAGCACATAATATTGGTTTTCGAAAATAATTTTAAATCACCTACCAATAGATGGAAACTCTATCAGAAACGACAAATTAAACTTGCTGTAGCGCATATAAGAGTGTCGCTTTAATATATGTAACACCAAACTATAACAGTCTCATTTAATTAATAACAATAAGAAAATTTATATTAAAAATCTTTTACTTTTAATCATTTGTTTCCGTTCAGTAGTTTTTGCGTGATTGGAGGACAAATAAACAGACAGACAGACAGACAAAAATTCTGCTGAGTGGATTTTTAGCTTCTATTATTACCTGACCCAACTATATTTTCTTAGATTAAAGGATTAAGAAATATGATATATAGATATATATTATATATATCATATATATATATAGATATATATATAATAAGATATATATAGATATGTATAATATAAGATTATATATATATATATATAGTATACTTAATACTATATAGATAGTATATATATATATATATAATTATATATATACATATAATAGATATATATATATATACTAATATCATATATATATATATAATATATATATATACTATATAATATACTATAGATAATAAAAATGTCAACAGAGTGACTTTTCTATCATTTATTATATATGTAGATTAATTTATAAGAGTTCATTTCAATTTAATAGAAGTACCTACTCTTTAACTATCTTTAGATAACTTCATACTTTAAGGTAACTTAGATAAGGCCCACGTGGTTACTTGGGAGACATAAAGATCAATCGGTTCGAATCAGTAGTTTCCTAGAAAAACATTAATCAGTTGTATAATATAAGTCGTGGTAGATGTACAATATGTATTATATTAATTAATAATTATACAGGATGGTCCCTTTTCCATGATATTATATAATAGCTGGCAATGTGTAGTATTTGTGTTAAAACATAAGTGATACTCGTGTTTTCCATCACAATACAAACATCCTTTACATACGTACAATCATCACTGAGCATAATGAACACATTTCATGCACTTGTTCAAGTATTTGATGCAAATACGTACTTAATAAAATTATAACCAAGTCCTCAAATTACACAGTCCTCCTTCCTAATCATTCTATAGTGCCTTCATGTATCTAAGTACAGTGGAATCAAGTTAATTCGTATAAATTTCCATGTTTATTTTTATTACATCATTGATTGAAGGATTTATTATTGGTATTGTATATTTTATATGTATTATTTACACACTTTTGTGGCAGAAATCGGATAAAACTACCTCCAGCCCGCTCGCCGGCCGCGAGCCGACCCTCAAGTCCCGCCGGGGACGCCCTCGCCGCCGAGGTTTCCTCTCAAGCAGACACGATAGTGCTTGCTACTTCTCTGAGACAGTGTCCCCTCTTCCCTCCCTAACTGGTGTCGCTGTCAAGGCCAATAGTTCTGACAGTATTAACCTTACAACAAAAAAAAACTAAAACTAGTGTGATCAATTTAATTTCTTGAACGCTATGGGCATTACACGTAAGCTACATATTGCGAATTGCATAAGCTACAGATTGCGATATCATAGATAATTCAACAAGTCAAACCAAAATCTTCTCTCTAGCGTTATTCTTGTAAAATGATAAAAAATTTGTAAGTCTATCAGAACCGGTTAATATACAGGTGTTGTTTCAATATATACTACGGTTACTTATTACCATCATAAGTAGCATATTAAGTTGAAGATCATACATTCCTATTAAAATAATCGCGTTATTTCTAAAACCAGTATATCTTCTGAATTCTTTCAGTAGTTTTAAATTAGCTTTTGCTTATATCCTTAGCTTTATTAGCTTTGATTTTTTTTTTCTGTATACGAGCAATGTCAGGATCATTTATTTTCAATTCGCTAAAAGGTTGATATTATTGACAATAACGTTCTATTGCGGACAAAAGCTCACTCATTTGTAACCATCTTCCCATCAGAGGTACTATACTGTAGATCGCGATGAATTAGAGTATTCCAAGTTCAAGTGTCTGTCAGTTACAACTTACAGCTTTAAGACGCAACTTAAATTCTACTTGTGACACACATAGCAATAGTCATCTATATCATTTCTAACTTCACTTTCGGCAAAGCCCCTTCTGTCAATATTCACGACTCCAAAAATATGAGAACATTATTACATAACAAACTACTAAATTTTAAGCAAAAAGCTAAATTCGCTAGTCATAGCTTTTTAATGAGTGTACGTACATTTGGGCGCACCCTACTTCAGAGATGTGATGAAATCAAACACCACAGAACAGTGACAGGGTTCCTAATTTCTATTACTTAGTTATTACAATCTCTTTAGTCGTCACGTTTGCATAAACATAAATCATTACATTAGTATCACTAATAAGCTACAGTCTAGTCTATACGTTACTTACCCATCATATCCCCCCATGAAATTATTTATTATTACACTTGCTATCCTGTGATTTTACATAGAAATTTTACCATGTGGCCGAGGTTTTTCACGAAAACTACGCCATCTGTGCATCTTTTAATATAGCACATAGCGTATAGCATATCTCCAGAACTTTTATTTTACACGTATACGTACAATCTTGTTACTATATAGCTGTTAAACCGAACGGGAGATGATAATCTTTTCCCAGGATAATTGAAAGTCTAAGGATTGGAACACCTCATGTAGAACTCCAAGAGACCAGCCAAACTACAAAGAATATGGAAGTAGTACCTTAATAAAAATTGAACCTAATGATGAGCATTTTCCAGTGACATAAAAATCCAAGATCTGGAACACCTCATGTAAGGGTCTAAGAGACCAGTGAAACTACAAATAATATGGAAATAACACGTCTAGTCACGTTCTAGTGACATTTAAAAATCTAAGGTCTGGAATACATCATGTGGAATTTTAAAAGACCAGCGAAACTACAAATATTATGGAAATAACACCTTAATATAAATTATTCAGCATGATGACCAGTTTCTAGTGTCATATAAAAGCAATCGCTCCATTCTGTGAATCTGATATTTTGTCATTCAAATAGATAGAAAAAAGATAGAAGATTATTAGATCTCTCTAATCCAACGATGTA
This sequence comes from Dione juno, assembly GCA_037127375.1. Lineage (NCBI taxonomy): Eukaryota > Metazoa > Arthropoda > Insecta > Lepidoptera > Nymphalidae > Dione > Dione juno. The sequence goes on along the minus strand of JAXRJS010000004.1, from coordinate 10,643,540 downwards.
CAGAATTCGCAGATGTATTGATGAGACGTCGAATCCAGTGTGCCTTCACAAGAAGTGTGTCAAGAATCATACTGTAATAGAAATAAGTTACATTGGACAGAGTTACCAGCTTATATATACTGGGTCACCTTCTCTGGGTAAAATTGGTGCAACAATAGTTCTGTCTTTAGAGCTCACCTGCGATCACCTGATGCTGATGTGGGCACTGATTGAAGGGGGCAATTAGGGGGCATTAACTTATTTAGAGCTTAGGGCCCCCAAACGGGGTGTAACCTAGCCAAAAAGGAGTAAGCAGTGTGAGGAAATCTACGTACCTTATACTGACTTAATCGTAGTTGACCTTTACGGCAATGTGAGGAGGAGACTGTAAAGACGTATGAACGTGTTTACTACTGTGGTTTTAGTTACGGTCAACGCAATATTAGGTAAGAAAATATTCTAAAAATCTGTGAATATGGCCATCATAGGCATGTTCTATTAAAAGAATCCGTATCATCGTATTACGTAAAGAATCGGGCCCTACTCAACTCAAATTATTTGATCTGTTAACTAGACAGGAATCTTGGTGCCAGACCTGACGGCCTAACATCGTCACTGACTGACCTCGTTAGTCGTACCGTGGGCATTGGAAGGATGCTACATTGTGGTAGTAATAGGGGCATTAAGATTATAAGTAACATTAAGAAGTAATTTAAACTCATAATCGGCCACGTTAGTCCACCAAGAGTGTGCTCTCGGAGTGTCAATGCCAATTTCAGCAAGGATCAGTTACTATAGACACTATATTGGCCCTCACAAATTTGACGAAAGCATATAAGGAAGAAAAGAGAGCTTTACGTTGCTTTTTAGACCTGCAGATAGCCTTGACTGTGTGGCCTGTCGGTATATAGATGGGCACTGCAATGCGATATTAACCCGAGAACCTTTAATGAGATTATCACAGACATGTACAACGATTTCACTTCTATGGTTTGGACCACAGTGGGCGACACCAAATCCTTCCCGATTACCTTATTATTAAGGGTTCACCAAAGCGTTACGCCTTATACAATATAGTATTTTTCTCATACTGTCCCGGCTCTGATTTTCAGGCGCATAATCTGATATGGAAGCATAATCTGATCGATTCTTTTATACAATTGGCATGGCAGCTGCTGCTGGTGACATGGCATGATATAATATTACTGACAACGAATGCCAGCACTATCGCGACACACTCAAGAAGTTTCACGAACGTCGTCTGAGATGGTCTGGCCACGTTATACGCCGACTTAGGTTTTTGCCGAAATAAAGTGTCTTGATATATCTGTCACTGGAGTAAGGTCGCTTGAACGCCCATGATGTCGTGATGCAGGCCATGAAAGTCAACTGATTAACCACTAAGGATGCTCAAGACTACTCAAAGTAGAGCAGGTTAGGTTTTTGCACAGCAGATCTTAATTATAAACTATAAAAGGTTTCAGAAAAATTCATATATTTACTATTTTTTCAACAAACTAACCACTAAGATATAAATAATTACAACATTTTTCTAGAAAATGTTCTTTAGGATGTATCAAAAAATCTAGTAGGATAACTAAGCAAGCGACTTGGACTTGTTTTTTTTTCCATTCATGTGATACTAATTGAGATTAGGTAGATATACCTAAATATGCCATCCACCATTTTGTTGCTGCCGCCATTTTGGATAAACGACTTTAATTGATATATATATATATATATATAATATATATATATATATATATAATATATATATATATATATATATATATATATATATATATATAATATATATATATATATATATATATATATATATATATATATATATATATATATATATATATATATATTTATTATTAAATTAAAATAAGAATTAAAGGTGTATTTCAAATTTCATTTAATCAGATACTGTAAAGCTGGCCAAATTTAGTTTGCAAAATGTATTCAATCTAGATATTAAGGCAAGTGGAAAATAAGCTTCTTAAATTCAAATCTGACCAAAAACCTGCTAAGAAAAACATATTTTTTAATATAAAGGAAACCATTGAACACAACGCGTCAAGCTTTTTCCATAATCTATATCGTTTTAGGTGTAACAAATTGAAATTAATTGAAGGTATTGATAGCAGTATATATTAGGATTTTGTGAGCTTTAAACTAAAATAATATAAAGCTAATAAAATAGCTCTTAAATTTTTTTAATTGACTTCTAATACTGCTTATAAATAAAGGAAATGGGGTAGTATAGATGGTTTAAATAAAATAATACCTGCACAGCGCTTTAGCAAGATTCGCTCAGTAAGCATTATCACAAGTTTGTTATCATCTCGCTAAAGCACCTACAGTACTCAAATATTAGATATATACTTTAATGTCAATAGAATGTTACACAGAAATTCTTAAAGAGAATTAATTCCACTGAAAGCTCAGTTAAGTTGTATAATCATATTAAACAGTACTATTATGGCGAACCATTAGTATCTAAGGAATATTACTTACAATTAATGTATATATTGACACAATAATTGAAAAACCACATATCATTATAAAAAAAAGAAAACGTGACCATGATTATAAAGTAATTCCAATAAAATCATCTCCTACGAATCTACATACAATTATAAACATACAGCTGCGGACCTATTCATTATTATATTACTAACAATTTGTATAGCACTAACTTACAACACAAATTGAGTCATTTGATTAAGTCGATGAATTATAATATTATTAACCTATTAAGTGAGACAGTAAAGATAACCTTTCGCGTCTCGACCGCTCTCGCAGGAGACACTAGTCGGTTGCATGACTTCACATCAATAGCTTCTTTACCATCCCCACTTAGTCTCTTAGTGATCAACGGCATTAGTAGCGTCAATATAGCAATATTTACTTCTAATTCTCTAGAACTATATTACGGCCTGCTCTCGTCGCGCTCACGATACATGTGCGGTGCGTTGTACACGCTGGGTTGCCATCGCTTTACACGCTTCCCACACGGTGATCTTGCAAAACTGTTTGGGCTCACGCAAAATTGCGTACACACTGTATGTTTAACTTCAGTTAAGTTTTAGATATTGTTATTATTATAAGAATGTGAGATTCAGTGGGCTGTTGTGAGCGAGGCAACCCGTGCCTATGGGAGTGAGGTGTGAGTTCAGCGTAGTGGTGGTGTAAGGTGGTGATGAGCCAGGTGGCACTGAAACAGACTCCGGCTGTGGAGGTGTGATGTTAGCCTCAATGTAACACCTAAGTCCTATGGTGCGCTAGAGTGAGCGACGACCAATCCTATACTAACTTCCCTAATCTTAACTCTTACTCCGAGGCTAATGGCAGTGATGGTCAGCAGTTGTCGGGAGGGACAGAAAGTCGACCATGCCCAAAGAATTTCAACTCAAAAATTTTACGTCAAACGAAAATCCAGAACTTATATACTTTTAGTTTGGCCCCCAGCGGATAGTGACGGGCCGGAGCTTACAGCCGCGGCGAGGTGGGCGGCCGCGGCTATCTAGATACGCTACCTCTATGTCTAATATCATTTAGTGAACCGCGCTCGTGTCGGCGTCTCGAGTTCACTTAGTATGATATCTACTCTTTGTGAACATCATTGATCATCTGTCAAATATACATTATTCTACTATCCTAAGATTAATTCTAAAGGTTTCAAGATTAAATTTGGAACTACTGAGTCGCACCTAGCGAACGACCGCGCTATGGGACGGGGACGAAGCGTGAGACAATGATCGCGATCGTAGTCTCGGAAATCGGGGGCATTTGACTGACGACTGACAGTAACGTCAGTAGCATAACTCTCCAATTCAGTATGCTGAAGCAATCAGGACTGGATGACAATCCATTGCTAGCCTAACAGTAACAAATACCCACATCGCGAGGATACAAAAACGTAAAAAGTCGCCCGAGACCAAAGTTTGCAACGCCGCCTCTGAACTGCAGATCCTATGTAATCACGACAGTTATTTCAAGCCGGCGTCCAAACTGGACATTGGACGTCGGTGAAAACGTTTCTACACCCCGAAACTGCTATACAGGTCTGACGACTGCTCCAAATAAAGGACCTTATCAATAAACGAGTTACATGCCCAACATTCTCATCTCGCTCTGAGGCGTATCCGTAAGCAACCTATACCATTCCTCCTCGTACACAGGCAGATGAGGCTCCAGAACGCGTTTACTGATGAGCAAAAACAAGGGAAATGACCGAGAGCTGGGACGTCTATCATTATCTACATAACATTTTACATGTTAAGCCTGTTTCAGTGATAACTTTGTGTATTATTATACAAAATTTGTTTCGATATATAATGATATTAATTTATACATTATATTAAGATAAATGATATTAATTGATGGCAGATTGTTTACCTGTGCCTTCCGAATTTGATGAAGAACGGCACGACTTTGACGATGGTGGTGAATATCATGACGATAATGAGGAGCACCAGGATGGTGACGATAGTGTTGTTGATGAGGTGCATGGTGTGCAGCGCCTGAAGGTGCGGTCGGGGTGGACGATGCGTGGGGGGGTTCGGGGCGAGGGGCAGAACCGCTGGGTCGTAATGGTAGTGTAGGTGCAGCACCTGCTGGTGCCCCTCACTTTCCCCTGAAGGGTCCGCGAGCTCCACGTGCAGTACCTGAGGCTCATGGTGTACAGAAGCTACGAGGGGCAAGTTATCGCGCAGGGCTTCTAGCGGGTCCAGCATGCCCTCGGGGTCCACCAGATGAATGGGGAAGGGGGACGGGAACAGACCCGCGGCTTGTTCGCTGGAGGCGCGACGACGACGATAATGCATACTATTTAAGGACGACATAATTACCAAAATCCAATATAACCTTAACAATTAATACAATATCAAAATGTTACCGACTATGAATACACAATAACATGAAAAAACAGTCTTCCAGGCGTTTTCGATTTTTCTTTTTTTATCAAAAATTTGTAAATTGTAAATTTAATTTCTTTGTAAAAACCAATAGAGTACAAGAATCTCAAAACAGTGTAAACTCACGCCGGCGACACACTCGACTCCAATTAATCCAATAGTCAGCCAATATTTGGTATCAATTATACTAATCGTAGTTAAATATAACCTCACAACTTTAACTGTTCGTTTTCAAAGTCACCTGTACTAGTACACTAAAGAAATTGAGTTGATACATATGTATATTCTCATAAATAAGCTACACTGCTCGATAGAGTCGTGTTCGCTCCATAGATGGCTCTACTTACAATCGGTAATGAGATAAACGCCAATACATGCGGATAATGAATGCTTACATTAAATACACTCTAAAATATTACTTGATTAAATGTTGACCCACTCCTGTACGTACCTTAACAATCGATTTACCTCTATCATTTAAATACGAAAATAAATGGACAAAGCAATATAATTAATATATAAACGATAACTATACGCGGTAAACAATCAATACAATACAATTTAGAAAACATCAACCGATGACAAATATGACATAGAGCGATACTAAACAATTTATATAAGAGCGAGCGAGCGCACCGACGTGATGTTCCGGAGTAATAACTAGATGGACAGATATATCAATGTGTCACGTCTCGTCGCCGGCTCAAATGAAAGCGCAATTCATAATAATAACGGATTCGCGTCTCCAAATGATAATACGGGAAAGACAAATGGATTTACGCTTACAATATACAGATTGTAATAACGAGTCTGACTCTTAAATGTACCAACTTGTGTAAGTAATGATAGTGAGAATAACGACCTAAATTTACTTCTCCTTCTCTTTTTCCTTCTCCTTCTCCTTCTCTTTCTCCTTCTCTTTTTCCTTCTCTTCTGGTTCCTTTTCTAACTCCTTCTCTTTTTCGTCACCCTGAAATTCGGAACATCATTAAAATCTTATTCTAATTAGAAAAGATTGATTGGTTGTATTCAGTATTACATACCTTTCCCTTTTCGGGTTCTTCAGAGAGCGGCTGTTTCTCGTTGGGTCCGGTGCCCTCCTTGGTCTCTTTTTCTTTCTTAGCTGGAGGCGGAGGCACTTCAGGCGCGCAGATCTCCTCCCAGTCGGGGAAGGCACGCTCCTTGAGGCGTGAGACGAGGCCTACCAGATTCGGAAACGAGTCGTTTAGAGCATCGCGCAGTGCGTGCTGAACTTCCTTGTCGATGAAGTGGAGTTGAGCGAGGTTCGCGAACGCAACCACGTCCAGCTGTTGGAGATGATGATATTTTTTTATAAAATATAAACGAGGATAAAATTTTTTAAATAAATACGCAAGATCCGAAATGGGAATCCCTACCTATAAAAGGACCATAGGTATTCTATCAAAATTCAAAAAATTCAAGATATTCTTCGCTAAACACACCGAGATAAATTAACTAAATTAAGCCAAAGCCAACATAGAATTACCCAGTATATCATAACTTAAATCAAACAAATATGGCCGAACGATGTTAATACAAAATTATTGAATGTATGCGTTGCGATGTAAATCAATAAATCCGGGTTCGCGTCGAGTTTCAGTTCTATTTAAGTAGGTCCCAGACTAGGACAGGCAGGGGGAAGGGAGATGAGGCATCCTGGGTGGGAGGTCATGACCTAGGCCATCCCCGGGCGAGCTAGCTGCTAGCAGCCCCACCTACTCGAAAATCGATGGCCGTGTTACATAACGATGTATGAATATACTCGTATATAGATAAAATGTAGATTATTAATAATAACAGTTATCTATGACTCCACTGTATTCAAAATTGAGTATATTTGAAGCAATTAATACAAAATTATAACAAAGCACAAACTAATAAAATTAATACGTATACAAGTTTTATATTACAAGTTTGATATTTTTATGAATTGTTTTTGACGAGCTTATTAATTCATTGTGTTGTTAAATTTTGAAATTACTAAGTAAAATACATAAAGAATTTCGGAATTTCGCCCTAATTAAATAAAAATCTTGGCTTGAGCTGGCTTTATTTGTTAGTTGGATGAATAAAAATTTGTGGTAACATCGATTTTTAGATTGAGTTCCACCTTGTAGTCATGTAATAAAATGTGAACAGCACGATTACGACTAACGGTTTTCATACATTTGCACTCAACGAAAGGACATGATAAAATAAATGTATAATTTTTTTTAACTACACGAATATGCCAATCGTCGTAACCAAGTTGAGTTTATATACAGATATTAGTCATAGTCTAGTGGATGCTGGGTTCTATTTTCAACCTGATAAGGGTGATCGGTTATCGCTCTTTCTCTCCCCCGCCCACCCTACGGCCCGCGACCCCGCGAAACCCCCGCCACTTCAATGACCTGTCGCAAAGCTACATTAATGAATATCGTTGTACAAATAAAGAATTTTTTTAGGAACTTTACTTACGTAAAAAATGAAAAAAGTAAACTATCACTTATTTTCGGTTCCAATTATAATTATCATGGAATAAATTTACAACTACTGTTAAGTTCAAGTTTTCTCATTCAGCAACACTTCGTTTCTGGTATATAAAGTGGGAGGGGGGAGAGCTTTAACTTTTTTCTGACAAAGGCAGATTATCTATCTTCTTGTCTTGAGCCCTAGAAATAATAAAATATACTTACAAGTGTTGGTTCATCTCCAAAGAAGAACGGTTTATCTGAGAGCAGGTCAGAGAGCACGCGAAGATCGTTTTTGCCGAACTCGATGATCTCCTCCTGGCTATGCACACCGATACCGTGGGCTTTCGCTTTCTTCATACCCTAAAATCACCAACTTGAATGAGTTACGTCATCAAGAAACAAGCTACAGAATTCACAAATAAATCGCACCGAACCTCTTCAACCGAAACACAAATAAATAGAGAAATTACCTAAAACTTTCGGTTGAACGTGATGATTGTTTGCAACCCAATGCACAGTCGCACTGATATTTATGTTTAATTGTTATAGTTTATTTAATAGCACAGCACTGTTCTATTCACTATCACAGCTCGACATCAACTAGGTGAAGTTCAACAGGTGCCTGGATATTTAACTACTCCTGGCAGCAATATGGCGACTGCAGTGGTATGGGAAGGGGGCAGATGCGTTGTGCACTAGTTGCGCGCTACAGAGAACATCGAACCTGCAGGCGGGAGGCCCCCCGCCTCCACAATATGGGGTGATGCACCAATAATAAAAATTTCTATCCCAGACAGAGTAGGCGGTGTTCGATGAACTCGCAAAATGGCGGATTTGATTTAAAATGGCGGACTGGGTGTCATTTAAAGATATATAAGAAATATATAATGGCATAAGATGTATAAGAATGCATATTAAATAAACACGAATGTAAAATGTACTGTCATATCAATATGTAGTTTACGTTTATGCACAAAATAATTTCCCTAATACAATACCCCTAATACCGAACGGCAAGCAATCAACTCGTATTCTATTTTTAGTTCAAAGTTACAGATATAAATATTGCAAGAAATAAAACGTACAAGTTAATTTTATGAATGAACCAAGAAATTTACATCCATAATTTAATTCAAAAAGTTGAAATCTAGACAACCCTCAGCCACGAATTTATCAATGAGCAGTTGAATGAGAGCAGTTGTTTTTACGATCTTATTGTTCACGCCGGTGTCGTTGTCGCCCGACGTGGGATCAACGTCACCTGCTAACATGTATGTAGAAAATGTCCGAACAGAAAACAAATGCCTTACCTTGCGTCCAGACGTGAATTTATAGCAGAAATTGAGTATGGGGTTGGGCAGGCGGGTGTTGAGTGCATTCTGGAGATTCACTTGGTATCCCTTGATGACACTTTCCGGGTACTTGGCGCGCCACCAGAGGATCACCCAGGAGAGATGATTCTCTATCATGGAGACCATGGCGTGAGTCACTACACGCTGGTCCGGCGTGAGACCTGTGAGAGACGAACAAAGAAACGTTTCATGATAAAACAGTGGGATGCGTTAAATGCACATGCGCGTCGACCCACACGCTCGAACTGGAATTTTGGGTCGCCCGGTCGTTGCATCTAGCTAACACGAACAACCTAGATATTACCATTGATTTTATTTAAAACAGGTCACGTAAGAATGGGGTATATGTATTATTTTTATGTTCGCGTATTTGCTGGTTTTGATAATATATAAGTCTTTGTACTCCATTGTTCGTTTTCCGCTCATGATATTAATACTTTAAATAAACATAATTGTATTGAATAAAGAATGCAGCATATTGAGGACTGTGGGACCTTTATTGAAAGTTATAAAGACAATTCTACTTTATGGTTATTTTTTTATCTTAATCTGTCCATCTTATTCTGTCATATATATTAAACGCGAGATATAAAGATTCGTTGCTTTCTGGCAATACTTCACAATATATTAGGAATATTGGTACATTGGAAAGTGAAAAAGAGGGGGAGAAAATGATCTACACATAGTAGCCAGTAGGCAGAGAGAGAACCTATTGCTATGACACTCCATTCATACTTGTACTTCATACTTTGTTTGGTCACGGCGGGGACATGAAAATAATAAATTTCCCCAAGTGGGGATGGAATCAACAACGATAGCGTTTTATCATTTAATTTACAATCGTGTCTCACGAAACGAGAAAATCAAGTGCTAAGACACCCTACTTAAAAGATATCGTTTACGACACCTAAAGCTGCGGTATTCGAAACTGATAGAATAAAAATATATAGGCAAAGCCAAACGCTTAATAAAAAATAAACGCCTGTGACATTTAAATAGCAATTTTCAGGATAGAAATTATTATGTAGTCATGCAAGTTCTGACTGGCGTCAAAGAAAGAAAAATGTATGTTTAAAATGTTGTAACAAAAGATTCGAGAGAAGTGTCTGTAGAGAATAATGATATTAGATATATATTAAAAATAGCAACTCACCTGCATCCAAGTCTTTGTTGTTTTTCTCCGACAGTTCCTTTATAATAAAGGTACTGTCTGCAACCTCCTCGCCGTTGAGCTCGACGAATGGAAGTTGGCCCTTTTTGGAGCGGAACTTGGCTTTGTGATCAACGTTCTAGAAAGAAAAAGATGTTTCATTCTTAATGAATTCGATCAAGTATTAAAATTTACTATAAACACACAATTAAAAAATATATAGAGCAAATAAAACAATAGTACGAGTATTAAGTCTGTTCACTTTATCACTGTTTCAAAGATGTCTCTTGCAAGATTCTCTAACAAGATCCAACATTTTCAAGTACCGTTAATGTAAACGTTCCTCCTAGTGATATTCAAACCCACACCCATCATATACAATAAAACTTCAAAAAAATAAAGAATCTCACAAAACATAAATAATTAAAACTGAAATTAAGAATATATATACATATAAAATTCGAGTGTCTGTTTGTGATTTCATCACATCAAGATTTTCATTTCATCATATAAAAAATCTTATAAATACATACAATATTAGAGTAAATCCGAGAAGAGAATCCAAGAAAGGGTCGCTAATAACTAAATAAAAAAAATCACTAGAAGTATAAACAGCACAGTTACAGTACACTCGCAGTGGCTTAATTGCGATGCTTTTATTACTAATTCCGCTGCAAACGCTCTTTCCCACGAGCGACACCAGTTATTAGACGCACAAAAGACATCCAATAAAAGGCTGACATAATTTCGCATGACTTTCTTCGGCGCCATAGTTTTGCCACTATGTAGAATATACTGTAGTACATACATATTAACTACATATGTATGTAGATCTGTTGTTAGCTTATTAAAAAAAGAAAGCAAATTTCTTTTTCTAATAATTATCTATATGTTACTTCTTTCTAAACATTTCACCTAGTAACAAATTGCATGTCAAGTGGCACAGTACCTAAATGTGACTTATTGCATGTCAATATGACAAAAATAAAAAAAAAAAAAACAATTTAAACATTACGTCCATTTTGAAAACTCTAAGTTACCATCTCACATATATTTTTTTGTTAAAAGTGATCTATTTTGAGGTTAGCAACAGGCCGTCCCGGGGCCGAGCTCACGGGGCATGCGTAGAAAGTTCAAAGCTCGACCTGTACTGAAAAACGGGCATACAGACGTCCTCGGGTCGTATCGATCGATAAATAATGTGATAGACGGGACGCTTTAGGGACGCAATTGTATTGTCTGGCGACCATTACCAATGGGTAGCAGTTCGATTCTAGATGTTACACCTAATGGATACAATTTTAATATGTGAATATATTAAAAAATATACCAGATTTATCGTTAGCTGCTGACTTGATAAACAAATATAGAAATATCAATATTATCATTATTTAATCTAACGATTTAAGTATATATAAATTAAGGAAGTGATTGTACATTATATGTATGTAATATTAAAATTCTGAATTTCTATCATATTATGTCCTCTGCTTTCTGCGTTAGATTTGATGCAATGTGAAGTTGATTATAGAAAACAATATGCTTGTTAGATGGACAAAGCAACGAGAACGGAATTTAGATCCATTACCTTTTCTCTGGTTAAAGATAAGAAGGCAGGGACAGATATCTTGTCTTCCTGTACGTCATAACGTCATAACTTAAAAAACGTTAAAAATGTAACTAGATGATTAGCTTACAACATTCTAAGCCCACAGAGCTTATCACCAAAAACCATGTGACACACAGCAGGTAGTTAGAACGTGCAAATTAATTGTTAACATTTTTTAGGTTTGCATAGGTTCGTCCGGACACGGGGGCGCGGGGAGGGGGCGTGGACGGGCATAACCATATATGGTCACATCGAAATCTCATACTGGCTTAATAGTATTATTAAAACATGTACATGTACATTTCTATGTATTTTACGGCACGCGTGATACGTAAGCTGGATAATTGTTTAATAGGTCTCTTCAATAGGCCTACCTATGTGAAAGTTTCAATGAATAGAGATCATTTTTAAATTACTATTTAACGTATCTAGCTTTAAATTGATATTGCTGCCATTTGCAATTCAATATAATATTTTGAATTATTCTATATAAAAAAAATCTAAGTAACTTAAGTAAATACATTACATTGAAAACGCGACACAAATAAAGGAACCAACAAAAAAGAATGATGGGAAGTAATATTAGAGTCGTAAATCCGCAACCCACAGGTAAACAACGAGCCTAACGGTCTTATGCAGTGTTTGCTTATGCGTGTGTGTGTGTGTGAGCACTAGTAGTACTGTACATTAACGCGTAAACTTGTATATGTGTGAGTAGAGCTGGATATGCTCGCGTCTCATACACGTGTGTGCGTATAGTTCTCTGCTCTCTCGTCTGGTAACCATGGTAACGGCGCACAGATCTGGGCGGGGTGCCGGCAGCTGTATCGATTTGTACAGAGTTCGTCGTCCGCACCACCCTCTCCTCTACCCTGCCCCCTCACCTCCTCCCCCTGCCACCCTTCCCTCCCCTACTTCCCATCCCTACGACTATCTGGAGCGACTATGCACACAAAAAATATGATAAGTGAATATTCCGTTGAGATATCCGATAATGGACACAGGAAATATACAAAATGTTTGCTAGCGACTAGAGTTTAGATATTATGAATATAACGTTGTTTAGCAGTAGTAACAAAAATTTTAAAACGAACGTATAATATACTGAGCTAGAATTATATTTTAGATTTAAAATAAATATTCAAATTAATAGTATATTAATATAAAAAGTATTTCGAAAGTATTTCAAGTCTTCACTACGCCTAATTGCCCTCGTTATCGTGAAGCTCCTTTTAGGCTTATACAATTGTTAAGTGGCCAATAATAAATAATTTGAGAACACTATTACCAATTTTGATATGTATATATTTAAGTTGTTATCTTTAAGACATTTTATTTGGGAACAAGTATTAACTTTACCATTTATTATCGATATGTGTGTTTAAGTTATCTATTTTATTTATAATATATTTACATACGTTCATATAGCAAAGTAGTCCAAAGCTTTTAATTTAAGTAAGGCAAAAACGTGACTATTTATACAATAAGTACAAAATATAATTTATAATACAATTATATAATTATAAAGTAATTTCTTTTTTTTATAAATAAATTGATATTATTATCAATTTATTTATGATTTTTTTTCTTGTACCTTGTTTATATATTGAGCGGAATGTGGAGATCGTAGCGACTTAACACTAGGTTCTCTCTTATACATAACGCTCAAAGAAAATAATAATAATGTTCGTTGAGTTCGTGAGTAGACCTGACGACTTTGAATATCATCCCACGTACTAATGTCCTGTGATACCGGTTTCCATTGGAAAGCTTAGATTTTTTCAACCCAACAAATAACGAGCTTTGTACAAAATACAGTTATAAAATGAACATCTTTTACACTTTAAATTGTATAATGAAGTCGCAATAATGCTAGAATAGGCGCTCTATATAAATTTTTATATTAATGTTAGAGGGATAGTATGTAGTAAACCTGATAACGCTATAGTAATGAGTTCGATTCCAGATTTTAGCCGAGGGTAAAATACGTAAAAATTCACATATGGTTTGTAGTTTTTTCTCTCACTGAAACAAATAACTTGAAATAATATACTCTACACATATCTTCAACAGATGGACTATCCAGCAAAAAATTCATTTTATAGTATATTTTTTCAAACTGACATTAGAACCAAGAACAATTGTAATTAGTGGAAACAACCCCATAAGATGAATTAACTTTAATAAATTCAATATTCAATAACAATTGTACAAAGTTTCCTTATAACGGTTTCCTGATCCTGATCCTGACCGTTACATATAACTTAGCTTAAAATAGAACCGACAAAGCGCGAGTTGCGTTTAGAAGTAAGCGTTCAGTAGAATATTCAGTGTAAGCGTAAAGATAAATACTTAAATTGAGAAGTTAATTACGTATATGTATATAAGTTAAAACAATTTGTGCTAAACCCTATATACAAAAATTATTTTTAGATTTTTATATGTATATCTGTAAAATAATTTTTTTTATAAAAAAATATAGTAATTTTATAAAAATATAGTAATTTTATAAAAATATAGTAATTAATCGTATTAAAAAATGTTTCTTAATTATTTCCACAGTAATAGAAAATAAGTCGTATATATTTATTATAATGAATAGGCTTGGCTGACCTGACCTACTTTCATCGTCACAAGAGGGTTTCCAAAGAACTACCTGCTACAAATGAACGCAATGCCAGGTAAATTAAGCAAGACTGTTTTTGCCACATAGTAGGCTTCACAGAGCAAAACTTATTGGCAAGGCATCAAGACAGTGTGCGTTGAGAGGTAGAATTCACCGGAGGAAATAAATTAAATGAAATTTAAATATAAGCACTACCCCGAATAAGAATTGGGCCTACCTTGACGCTGGTCTTTCAAGCCTCGTTGGACTAGCCTCTAAAAGCAAGTATAACATAAAACAAAAGTACAAGCGTTTATTCCAATAGACTGAGGGTGTGGCGACTTTACTACCCTATCGGTGTCGTTGGGCGCTATAAAACATGTATTTTCGTTTACACTCGCTCGCTTTTTATTTGGAACAAGACTTGTTTTTCGACTGTAAGGACGATTGGCTAATAAACGTGAGAAACGTTAAATTGTTATTAATTTCTGTCATTTTCATGAGATTATAGATGGCAGCACTTGTTATAAAATATAATTATTCTCTTGTATACCTATAATTATAATTTTATAACCTTTATATTCAAAAGAGCAATTGTCAAGTTTCTCTGAGCGTCTCTTCTCAGCAGAACTTCCGAGCTTTGATACGTACTTTCAATGTACAAAAGTCTATTTGAATAAAGAACATTTTTAATTTAAAATTGAACAATAATTACATATTTTTTTAAAATATTTATAAAGGTATTTAAATCGTAATTTTGCCATTTTCTTTCCATCATCAAGTACGTAGATTAATCGTACATTTAATTATTGTCAATTATTCGTCACAAGAGCGGCCATGAGTGCGTGTCTGTACATCAACACCTTATACCGTAGTGGGATCATCATTAATTATGTCACGAGTATTAAAAAGAAATATTTAAATATGCAGGCCTCATTGCTGTTTACGTTACCTTACGACCATACTACCATACCATACGGAAAAATTCTTATTTATATTTAAAATATCATTTTCACACGTTTTACACTTTTTTGTTACGTAAAGAGATAAACTGATCAAAAAAGTTAGACCTGATTATACCAGATTAGCTGTCTGTCTGTCTGTTTCAAGATCTTTTGAAGCTATCGATTACTATTCAAGTTTGTGTATTTGGGGAGTCAATTTCCTGGACAGTAAGCAACTTCCTGACAAAGACAATTGCATGTCGTACATATATCACACAGGAAGACTGCCTACCTAGCTATCCGACAACTTCAGCGACACTTGCAGAGCTTTAGAGAAATGGGATTTTGAAATATCCCTCTTTCTTTATGTTTATACATAACATAAAGTTAAAATACAATTTCCAATATTTAATATTCAGAACCATGAATGCGGATTTGATGCCTTCCAGGTAAATTGCATTCATTCACCCAAAAATTTAAACCGGAAAGCATTTAATTGGCTTTCATTTAATACGTTAAGATGTAGTAAGGCAGTCAGACAAAATTGATTTTAGTAGAATATATTATTAAATATTATATACGGAACACTAGTTGTTTTTTTGTCTCGAATTCAATCTTGAATCTACTCTTTACTTGCCGCCCATGTAAATATCTACCTATATATACGCTAATGTAATAAAATAAATAAAAAAACATCTATAATATTCATACGAGTGGGATTTTAGTTTACAACCATTGTGTTAACTGTACACACCTTAATTGCGCTCAATGGCTTTAATTTACATATTATATACTTAAGAATATTATATTCTAAACCTACAGCTTGTTATCTACTTAAAACGCTTATATTATACTCTTATGCTATATGTTTATATGGAACGAAATATTAAATCAAAATAAAACAATAACTACAATAAGCACCAAGACCATGATGGATATGAAACCTATCGTAATTGAACTAACACAAACACGCATAGACCACCAAATATTATCCCCGTAGGTAGGCGCCACGCCCTCAACCCCGCTACCCATCCATATAGATGTCTATTACCTAGACCTATCTAGGATATCTATAGATTCGCAGACAGACGTAGGTCCCGGGCGTCCCTGGTCGATGGCCGGGCAGGGCCGGGCCGCGCAAGCGCGGTGGGCAGGTCGTAGCACTCACGGTTGCCGACCCCCGTCGCCCACGCTACGCCTATCCTTATATCTACAGCTATACCTACTGAACTTTAATATATGGAATATAGATATTGACACCTTAGTTGTATTGTGCTGTCCAATTGATTTTACGTCATTGTACGTAGTGCATGCAGTCGAACGGCGTCTAGGTGTCACACGAAGGAAATCGCTTCCAAGAATGTTTGTATGTAAGACTATTTTCGTTCCTCCGGTGCAATTAGATAGGGTGTGGCTTTCGTTGCGTCCGTCACCTAATACGTAACATTCGTCAAATGCGGACGGAGTGATTGAACACTATACATTATTTATAACGTCATGCTCCAAACTTGTTCGAATATGTTTAAAGTTAGTTGATGGTAATGTATTATGCATACTGTCACCCTTGCGATGGCTTTGGTAGCTGTCGAAGTGTTACGAAGGGGGGAATGCGTTAATTACTATCATTTCATCATTTCATTGTATAGAGGCCCTCCTGTACATTCCTAATAGTAATATAATTTATATTTATATGTGTTATATATATATATATATATATATATATATATATATATATATATATATATATAATATATATATATATGTATATATATATATATATATATATATATATATACAAATGTAAATTAAAGTAGAAACAGAAATACTATTAGCTTTACTTTATTAAGCTTCACGTTTTGCAAGTGAGTGAGAGACGAGTACATTATATACATTATATGTATACACTACATATCAGGAAGTTTAACTCTTCGAGATATTGCGTGTGGAGTCGTGGTACCAATATCTTTGTGTACTCTACTTTGTATACTGTCAAGGAAAATTATTTAAATAAAGTATTTTTTGTTATCAGACACTGCCTCGCTCACTGCACTGCACTGCACTGCACTGCACTGCACAATACACCGCCATACTGTACAAAATAATAGAAGTCCAACGAGCTCACGGACGGAAGCTGCCGAGACGATTTGATGCAAACGAGACTTTCAAAGATAATTGATAACATCCGCCATAAAATTTGCTACCTCCTCTATTTATAAAGATGAAAACTGACACAGTTGTTACATCTTTCTTCAAATCTTACTTGAGAAAATGTTTAAATAAGTAAAATGGGCGTGGTCCCAAAGTACTGACTCGGCACGCCAAAATAACCTAATAGCACTAAATATTCAATCTGAATGACTCAACCGCTTAATAATCATAAATTATGAAATAATATCAATAATAACCATACAAAACTATATTATAATAGTATACGAGACAGATCATTGACCCCACTATCAGTGTACCCAACAGCGAACTACTGTGCTTGTGTTGTGTTCACGTAACTTTACTAATTACTTCGGTAGGCTATATGTATAGTATAACAACGTTGAATCGAGTGATAAGTGTAAACATGGTATCACAATGGAGCCACGTTATGTGCACACAAAAGAAT
Source organism: Dione juno (assembly GCA_037127375.1). Lineage (NCBI taxonomy): Eukaryota > Metazoa > Arthropoda > Insecta > Lepidoptera > Nymphalidae > Dione > Dione juno. The sequence goes on along the minus strand of JAXRJS010000004.1, from coordinate 10,625,885 downwards.
ATGGTGTTATACATGGTGGCCCATAGAAATATAGGAATGTTATGTATTGGAAGGAATATGTATTTTTATATATGGTGTTCCTAGAACTATAATATTATAATATATTTTATATATATATTTCATTAATAATTGTATTATTAGCTATTATTAACTATTTATCTTCATACCCTATTTTAAGCAGTTATTTACAGTCTATTTTATTTTGATTAAAAATTATTTTATTTTTTCTTCTAGATCCCTTTATAAGCAACAAGTTGAAACTTGTCTTCATTTATCAAAATACAATTTCCAATATGTCTGATATAATCATATTAGAACACGCTCTTACTAAGTCGATTAATGATACGTTCAAACATTTTCTTTTATCAATGCAAATACAAAATGACAATACTGAAAAGTACTCATGGATTTTTCATTCAAAATGTCATTGAAATAGATAGGACACAAATAAAGAAATTAAAGCGAGCCTTATTGAAAATAATATATTTTTATTTTTATTTGCTTACAACATGTACTACGTTTTTAACCGAGCTTTCAAATATTTTGGGCACGTTAAGTGACCTATAGCCATTCTCCCTCCATTTAACCTAAACTTGAACTCAAGGCAAGAAATATATAGAAATATCCAACAAAACAGTCCATCCGGTCTCTGTGTTTCTCTATTGTGCACTATAAATCGAGGGAAGCACTAAATTGGAATCAATTGCTTTCTAATGACTTCAATGGAATGATTGTCCCTTTAAAGTATCAAAGAAAGCTTTGCTCCTACACTCGCTGGACTCGCTGGACTCGCTGGACTCGCTGGCACATTGTTTAAGTGACGTGAATGAGAGGATGTTGCTATCATCTTACAAACATCTCTCGGTATTACGACTATATTCTGTATTGGAATGTTATTTGTTCAATACTTTACGCTTTATGTACATTCTGGTGGGTTTCTGAGAATAGGATATGTATGGTAGGTTTATTATCTACGTGTATATATGTACACGTATATCTATCTATACTTCTATTAAAATCTGAAATCTGAACTTCGGTTCAAATAGAAATTTCCTTTTTATGTTGGATTTTCTATTTATAGACTAAGTCAAAATATTCTCTGTATTTCGTAAAAATTAAAAAAAAATAGAGCTTAAGTTATATAATACTAATATAATAATTATTATTTTGTTAACTTCCTTCAACAACTTGTCTAACGGGCAAGTTAAAGAATAAATACTAAAATAAAAAATCCTATATATTCCAAGTACATTTATTGTACTTAAAAAAAACATTTAAGCGTTGTTAATTATGAAAATTAGAGGAATCTACGCCTACTGTTATTAGCGTGTATTGTTTTTAATTATATCTAATGAGGTTATGGCTCGGCTTAATTTAAGCGGTTAGCGGGATGACTCACAAAGCTTTATGCCTAACGCAATATATGCATACATACATAGTGCCAGTGCAGCAATCAACTCTATGAATTGAAATTCGCAATCTAGAGAGAGACTATTAGCCGAATGATAAATTGATATATTGATTTACACTGTATCTATTAATATCAGCTCACAAAGAGGTTGCGGGTTCGATTTCCACTTTGCGGTGTTTATACTCTACTATAAATTATTTTAAGATGACTCACTTTTTTTAGTAAATATAAAGAAAAATTATATCTGCATATAGAAAATGATTCTCTATTTCCAGGATGGAACAATTCCTCTAGTCCTTTTTTTGTGTTAATCATTATCAGAAGGTTCTTATAAAAAAATCTTTGTCCGTCCGTCTTTCTGTTTGTCCAGGCTAATCTTCTGCATAGCTTAACCGAGTTTTATGACGTTTATTTTCAATGGAAGATAGAGGATATGTCATATGAAACATGTGTCAAACGACATTTTTGGTACCCTGCGTAATGGGGCAATTTCGTCCGCAGCTACTGTGGCTAACAGGAACATATTAACTATATTTTTCAGAATTCCTGGGCTATAAGGATATACGAGAAAAACCATACTATCGCGCGCAAATAGAAAAAATCTTATTACAAAATAACCTTCTTAAAAAGACTATCCAAGTCATCCAAGATATTGATTGCTGCGGCTTCACAAGTTTCCATTTAAAATTTATGTTTTTCGATTCTTTCTTGTTGGAGCTTTTTATAGCTGAGAAAGCTTTTTGTATCGATTCTATTTGTTGACCGTAAGTAGGGAACAATTGTGACGCGAGTTGATTTAAGATATTTTTTATATAAGCATTTCATATGACTACCGTCGCACTGAGAGACGGTCATTAGCATTTAAATGACATTAAGCTATTACTAATACAAAACCATTACATATATATATATATATATATATATATATATATATATATATATATATATATATATATATATATATATATATATATATATATATATTGTTTTCTTTCAATGTTTCAATGCATCATATAGAAGAGTGGTTTTGTCTTGACACTAAATTCTCCTTTCCTTCGCTAGTATACGAGTACAAGCTGAATGATACATATACATCAAGTACGGTTCCTATTAATATATATATATATTATATGATTTATGCAAATAATTGTACCTAATACTACATAGAGCTTGTTTGGCTCAACGCGCTAACGTCAGGAACTACAGTCCATTTCTCCAGGAAGGCTGTAGGCTTTATTACATCACGCTAACTCGGTATCTAAGAACATGTCATGTGCCAACACAACTCTCAAGCAATTTCCTTGCGACCACGAGTGTGAAACCGCAGGTAAGTAACTAGTATTACATGAACAGCTTCATTAGATATAACTAAAATCACAGATACTGTCAAACGACAAAACTCCGATAGAGCTTTTTTGTGCAGTCGTACTCATGCAGTCTCGAACTAACTTTCTTCTATACAAAAAACACTGCCGTTATTGTCCCTTTGTAACGTGACACAGTCGGTTTTTGTGATGATTGACTGACTACTGCTATACGTGTTATTTCTTCCTATCTAATCCTCATGTATTAAATGAAACGTCTATCAAAAAGGTTGGTACTTATCACGTGATAGAATTTTTTTGAAACATGTAAGAATAACTGCCTACTAGTACCACATACTATGAATGTTTACTCTTCTGTAAATGACAATTTGGCATCAAAAGCAAGTGTTTAAATTACAACCAGTTCTCATATCACACTTTATTTCCAGTATTTTTACCGTTACTAACAGCTCTTATTAGTTATTGATCTAACCACAGTAACACACAAACTCCACTAAATAATTTTCATGTCATAAAAGTACTACTTGTGTCCGTTTAATGGACGTTAAGCTCCCGTCCATTATAATAATAATACGGCATTATCTTTTCTTGGAACGTAGATTCATGTTTAATCTTCCAATTGTATCTAGAACATTGACTATGAAGACGGGCATATGAAGGCTAATGCAACTAAAAGACAGACCAAGCATTCATACAAGCGTCAATATTCTAGTCCACTTCATACAAACTTGTACTTGTCAGTTAGCTGCCGCAATATTAACTTCCTGCCATATCCAAGTCGTGAAGACGTCCCATACCATACTTTCGCTATTCACAACATCTTTGAGGAATACTTATAAAAATGATATTATTTCCAATGAATTAAACAATAGCAATAATAACAACATCAAGTATAACATGGATAATGTAATCATTCTGATTGAGTATATAGCAAATCTTGGAAAGACCAACAAGCAAGTGCTACATTGGTGCCTCCGATACAAACGTTTAAAACCATTAAATTTGATTGTTACTTACTTTTTTCCATACAAAGGGCCGTGGCTCAATAAAAGAACCGAACGTTTTCCAATAAGTTCCTAGCAATGGTAGTTGTGTGTTTTTCCCTCACTGCACAGCGTTGAGAAAGTGCAGCCGGCATACCGTGGCGTGACTTCATAGCTCAGTGGCCAATCTGCTCGGATTTCTCGTTTCATTGCAATATAGTTAGTGCATACGTGGTACTTACTGATCTATTGAGCGGATCGCTGTAAGATATCGTTTTATTGATTTGTATAGATTGTATATACCTACTGAAATATTCAAGTTTATTTAAGTACAAGTCTTAAGCCAGCAAAAGGTTTATAATTAATTTGGATGTGAATGTGATGATATTATTTCAAAAATTATCAATTTATTACTTTGTAAAAATTTCATATCTATTATGATTTACGCTGTATTATTTTAGTGACGGAAGCTTTTATACATGAAATCTTATATTTTTTTTAATCAATGAATGAACAATATTTAGAAAAACGAAAAATTGTACAATTTAGGTTTCTTTGGAGTCTCGCTGCGATAACTATACACGTGTCCACTTGTATGTACACTTGTCCCGCCATTAGAAGATATTTCAATATATTTAACCATATATTTTTTTCCATCAACATTCAATAATACTAATTTGTTCTTGTTTGAAATAAAATTATTATACAAATATATATTTAACTAAAGAAAGTCGTATGCCAATTAACTATGTCTAAGTGAACTATGCCTTTCCAGCAAACGCGGGAGTTGTGAGAAGACGAACATAAACATACCATACCGTATTTTGTTTGCTATAAATAGGGACAATTGTCTTTGAATTAAGATTGGCGGTTTCATAACTGGAGCATAATAATTTAGCCATAATTTATTATAACAATACGAAGTTACTTATGTACTAATTCTGAAGATTAATATCACTTCAATTACATAAGATTCACGCTTTATCTCGCACATAGCAGGATAGACTGCGAGAATCGAGTTTAGTAGCAGAGTAATTCTCGGTTTTCCGTCTGAATTAGCTCTTTGACATGCCAACACGGTAAATATAAATCAGCTGTCCCACTGAGGCTGCTTGCCTTAGTATCCTCTTAGGGCGCTTGGGTAACGTTGCCATTATCCATAACACGCCTGAGTATTGGGAAACATCTCATACACATCTATACAAATATGTCGGCAGTAATAATAATTTCACAACATCGATAATAGGAGGTTGCATTCGTAACACAGTTTCGTGACTGGGATTTATAAATATTGCATACAAACTTCAGTCAATCTAATCCAGTTTGCATTGCTTTATTCACATTAAAATGCATAACGGTGTACGTCAGTTATTTTATAGAGTGCAGAGTGGAATACAAATGTATAGGCAAGACTTCCGGCCCAAGGACCATATGAGAGGTCGTACAAGCCGCATTCCACCGCCAAATACGCCCTCTTGTACATCTCGATAAGAATAAGTAATGCATTGGTCTTCTCGGTCGGACAACTTGGCTTCTGGATTTTGTTAACGTTTTTTTGTATATTTATTTAACAATTCATATTTATTATAGAATATTTTGTGAATATATGGCACAACCAGCACACGATTTAGATTATAAAGATATTGTATATGTACGTAATATGCAGATATAGTAGATATAGTGTAATTTTTTTTTTAGCTTTTCTAATATGAGCGAACGTGAAAATGAAAGAGGATTCTAATGCTGTCCTGCACTCGTCATAAATATAATAAAAATAATGTCTGTATAAATCATGAATTCTTGCGATCGCGGTAGCTGTGCTTTGTTTAAGCAAAATATGTTTTATATGCAATTAATTTGCTAAACATACATACGAGTCACTAAGACTGTAATATTAGTTATTTTATTGTATTCTAGTTTCACGCTGTATCCCGCATATAGCAGGGTAGGTAGAGGGAGCCGAGTGTTCAGACGTTATGTTTCCAGCCTTTTCAGCCATTGCATGTTAGGTGACAGAAATCTACGACACACTGTGTCTTATAAGCCATATAATATTGATATTATATATACATTATAATAGATATTGACCTATTTCAAAAGACGGACCAAGCCCTTATAATAAAACAAAAATATATTTATATAAAAACAAAATTTTGGATTATTTGTCCAAGTTAGGTGACATCGACATGACATTAGTAATTGAATGCGATTTGACACGCATACAATATTATATATAGCTTTACAATCGACATTCGTTAATTAATTATATTATAGTTTCAGGCGTGAAGTCACGTCGCGTGACGCCCCGCCTAACGAGCTAGCTAGCTAGTTAGGGAAACACCCAAATTTATTCTCCCAAAGGGCAAGTATGAAACACGCTACTTATTGAATTTTGTAATTTGGTGGTGACTCTCCAAATTAATATAATTTGCGTAATTATTTCATAAAAAATTACAATATATAATTTAGGCATGTGTGTTTATCTAAAGTTTTGGTTAGAGAATAGCGTCTAAAAAGCGTATATTATAATCTGTTAGAAAATCTTTGTATTAAATTTGTTTAATCCTTTTTTTTTGTTGTATTGTATTAAACAAGTGAAGAGCGAACGCAGGTTCGTACAAAATCAGACATTCTGAACATTTAATAAAGAATAACCAATATCAATAATAACGACAATCACAAATCATTTACAAATGAAGAAAGAGGCACATTAACTGCAACACTGCCGCCGTTTTAGAAAGACACGGTGATCTACAAAACGCGCATCTATATAGGTTTGTACGGTTGCACTCGGCTTTCTCATACATACTCATAAGTGGATGAAAGTGTGCCGCAAGTGGTCGTGCTTCCCGCCGTATACAGAAGTGTATACACTTCTGTGAAAGCTTCGACCACAATGTAAAGTAGCTACAATATTATAGATTTTAGAAGTACCTACTCTATTCCATTAGTAGTTTTTTCTTTTCTTTTATTTTATAAAATTGATGACCATCAATGTGACCACAATACGACGAAGGCAGGGTATATTAATAAACAATGGTGTCACTGATAACTTTCTAGTGTACAAAAACTTGTCCTGGGTTGGGATCAAACTGGCGACCACTGAATTAGCCCAGCCAGTCTCCAACTGCAAGATCAACAGAGCCGATATCTTAATTATTTGTTTCCACTTACCTACTTCCTTTACAAATTGTCAAAGGTATATATAATTATATAGCTTATTCATTCAATTCGCTAGTACGCTGAAAATGTAAACCACAGCTATAAGTAACGCTTTGTTAATGTAAGTCAATTTTATGTTTATATTAGAAATCACACCAATGCAATTGAGTTTATCAGGTGAGGCCGCGGGCTGGTCGCTACAACTCAAATACGCTCACCATGTACTACACCATGCCATTTTAAGTTTATGGGTGATAAAGTAACTGACAAACTATTTACACACGCCAAAACCATAAATGGACGTTTTATATTCCACATCGATATTACGTTTACGAGCCCACAACAGAAGCGTGAATGGAATTAATTGAAAGACTATATTTTAAATCTACTCGTATGAATTAAACTTTTAAAAACACTACGGCACATGTCGAACTGATTTACGAGCAGCACCTACTACACTGCGGGCCAATTTAGTTTTCACTTTTATTTCAACGATTTCTTCTTTGTTAGCACTGACTTAAAAAAGATAAGTGAATAATGTTATCTGGCGCGGCCAATAAAATATTCATTATCGTACCATCATTCCATCGTGCATCGTGTCGATTGTCTTACACGCTCGCGCATAAATCGCACGTTAAATGTATGTTAAGAATGTGCGTGTGTCGCGTTCTGTTAGGGCATTGATATAGACGCGTCTTCTCGTCAAATTGTCGAGAATGCTGTTCGTCGAATCCAGGGAAGCATATTGCTATAATGTATTAGCATTTTTTTTATTAATTTGTCTGGTTGTACGCGGTAATCTCAGGAGCAACTGGCTTAATATGAAATATTATTTTTGTGTTCGATATACAATTTGGCGAGGAAGGCTACACACGCTACATCACGTTGTTCGTTTTTTATGTTACCCACTGTACTCACTGTATCTGAGTCAGATCGGGTTCTTCGAATTTGGCTTGCACCTACTGTACTAAACAACTTTTACAGTATGACTGCGAGGATGATGTCGCTGATAAATGCTAGTATTATATGTGAATTTATATTCATCGTAAGCAAAATATTAATATTATCCCAATCGTAGATATGATTATATTTAAATTATTTTTAACTAGCTAAGCTAGCTGGAAAGCAAAGCGTGAATTGGGCAGAAGTGTGAAACGGAGTGTCTTCACACTCTGTTCACTGCCCCTAAGGTCCCGTTCAATGCGTGAAGCTGAAATTATTTTAGATTAAAAGTATTTTTGTATAAATATAAATAATTAATAACAATAAGAACAAAGCAACACGTTCTGGAATGTTAATAGTTATATTATACCTATTCCCTTATGTTATTATTTATTTATAAGATTATAGTATAAGTGAAAGCATTTTCTTCAAATTTCAAACTTTCAGAAGCTTTCATTAATTGTAAAAGCTTTTATTTATCACAAAACTTATTTGATTTGATACAGACTCGAGGACCGGTTTGATAATATTCACGGCTGCTGCGAATATTTGCAACCTTTAAAGATAGCGATACATTAAAAAAATAGCTCCTTTTAAGAATATAAAATATTGCAAAGTACTATACTATACTATAGTATTTTTTATAGAATTACGACAGATTTCATCAAAATTAATCTACCCATATTTAATTCCAAAATGTCCTTTCACAAGTACATAAAACTAGAGCCCCTATGACAAATGCTTATATAAATTTGTTTGTCATCTGATTGTTTCTTTCTATATAAGAATATTATAGAGGGGACGAGATGAGGCATAATTTTTTTCATTACACACCATACACACAATGTGAGGGTCGTCACTCGTCGAAGTGACATGTGTGAATAATTAAAATAATAGTAGTAATAAAACTTCCCAGCTAGGCTCGGCTTAGGGTAACCGCTTTTTGGTAGAAAATAAGCAGGACAGTCCAAAAATAATCGAGTCCCAAATAATCAGTCCCCCAATAATTAAAATGTAAATAACGCAAATATCTTTCATTGTAACTTGTTTAGATAAAATTTTATTAATGTGCTTCATTAAATGTAGTGTTTGTGTTATAAAAAATCAAGACAATATTACGAAGCTTTAGGACAATATTATCGAAATGTAGCTGTCCTAACAAAATCGGGATGTGTCGCCACTCCGTCGGCCAGGGCTAATGACCGACGCTAAAATGCTTCTAATTAATTACAAGGCACAATTAAGAATACTTGTACCCACATAGTTGTACTCAAGTGACTGCGTGACTTATTTCACTTGGATTTTATATGGAGTGTCAAAAATATTGTGTATAATATATATATATATATATATATATATATATATATATATATATATATATATATATATATATATATATATATATATATATATATATATATATATATATATATATATATATATATATATATATAAATAAGTACAATGGTTGTTATAAATGTTGTTATTGAGATTTACAATAATTAATATGTAAAATTTAAAAGCATTTCTAAGTATTGTTTAACATAATTATATTTCTAAAAGTTTTATTGATATTAAAAAAGTTAACGTTGCGGCCTTAGCGAGCCGTCATCGCTAACATAACGGGATCATAATAAATTTACAAAACACGATTATTAACACGACATTTTAACATAAAGCTATTGAACTTTTCTAAATCTATCCAAATTCCAACCATTCCTATTGGAATAGGTTATTACCTATATGCATAATTTTGGACAAAGCAGTGAGGAGAAATAGTATATTTTTCAACTAATAGTTCAAGTTATAATTAAAAGGACAACAAGGTGTGAAATTAATAATTATCCATATACTATATATACCAAATAAAACCTTCTTTTTTTAAAAAAAAATAGGATCTAGTGTTAAGACACTCCGTTCCCTACTTTCCGTTTCCCTCTTTCTAGATATTGCGTGTTGAGTGACGGAACTCAACACTGCTTTGTCTCAACACCAGAGCGAGGAAAGTGAAAATAACTCGTTCCCCTCTCATGGGATTCAAACCCACAATCGTCGCGTTTACAGTCGGACGCTGTGCCGCTGCGCCACGACGGCCTCATTTAATTTATATTTATGTTTATACATTTAGACGCACTCTTGCCACTGTTTTATAATCGTGTACAAACACTTTGCAAATGGCCCGATTAGTGTTACAAATTTCCAACGTTGCAGCGCGAAACGAAAGCGTCGCGTCGCGTTCTTTGGCCGTATAATATTTACTCAATGTATTTATGTGCTTGTTTGTATGTTTGTTAATTATTATATGTAGGTAAATAATACTGTTATAAATTATTTATATGTTTTTGGAAATAAAAGCTAAAATATCTTGTTTTAGCGAAAAATTTCATTTTATTTTATCTTATGTTTAAATATTTAGTTTAATCTCTTATATAAGTTTTAGAAAATTTGCTAGTTTGGTGGCGGAATCCAATATTACGCTATGTCCAAACAGTTTAGGAATTCAACATCTTACATACATACATATTTTTTAAGTTGAAATCGAACCCGCACAGAATACAGTCAGATCTTCTCACTGCACTAAAGTATAGCGTCATCAATTTATCAACTAGATATAAACCACTAAGTATTTATTATTTAAAAACTTGTTATTGTATTGTTATTTCAAACGTGATTCATTGTTATTATGAAAAGAATTTTAAAAAAAGTTTTTTTGTTAAAATTTTTATGTATACAATAACGCAACATCTACAATTATTTAAGAGTTTAATATAATATAAATAATCTATATATTAGATACATAATTATAATTCATTTACATACATTCAAAATCCACATATCACATTCTTGATGCATTTAACAGTCGACATATAAAGACTATCCTATATAAGACTATATACCACATACACTTAATATTAAATCGCTACCCACATTAAATTCGAACGGTAGTAAAGTAGCTTTAGTACAGCGGTATTAGATAGCGCAAGGTTAGCGAGGCCAATGACCGGAGCCCCTCTTGACACATGGGACATAGCCGCAATATCCAATATGTAACTTAGTATCGTATTCCGTTTATTATACGCTGTTATGTTATAACTGTGCATGATAATGTTGAAGCTACTCGCCTTTCATGTCCGATGAAAGTGAAATATACCTACTGACTGACTGACTGTTCTTTCGGTATAAGTTTCTAAATTTAAATATTACTAAATTCTATCAAAAAATAATAAATGCAGTGTTTTATCACTAAATGCTCTGCTTACGACGTAAAAGTCCCAAGCTTAAGTTATGAAAGCTTTATTAAATGAAACCGAAATATTGAACTCATATTATTTCTTTTAAAGTTGTTCCCAATAACCGGTTATATCCCAATTTAATACCCTCCAATGAGCATACAAAATTTCGTAGTGTCAAATTACAATAGCCCCTTTTTAGTGACGATGCAACGAGCGATGTCTTGTTTTAAATATACACTATAGGTTTTGGAATAACATTCTTTTTGTTTTTTAAATAAATCTATTGGATATGAGATTGTGTACTGATCAATCATTATGTGCTCCGATTCCGATTGTATCGTATATTTTTTTTAAAATACATATTTTTTTAGTATTTTCTTCATATCTTTTTGGTAACAACAACGGTATACAATAAAAAAGCTGTAACAAATATACCCCAGTTTGGGAATTGAAGTTACAATAATCACGTTCATTAAGATGCCAACTGGCTTAGTTAGCATCTTATTGAACGTGATTATACGACTTTAAACAACATTATTAAGTACATTTAAATTCTAGTCTATTTTTTATAAAAAAAAACCCGCAACTTAATAAGCTTCCTGTTAACAGAGTATCGATCTAGAAACTTCTATGGAACATAAACAGCAATCTACACAAAGATTTATCTTATACTATCCCACAGCATCCAGTAACTTTAAAATGCAAGCTCGTTTAACCGTCGCGCCGCCTCGCGTTGTATCGGATACAAAGAGGCGAGTAATTAGGCCTTCGTAACTGGATCTTGGTCATATCTCGAACGAATATATTTCACTTTTAATTGCATGTCTTTGAGAGACTAGCGTTTTCTCCGAGATTAATAGTAATGTTTAATATAATTCGACCTTAGAGTGGCGTAGTTAATGATTGTGGGATCGGTCCCAATTATTGGTTATATATATATAACAGTAGCACAGTATCTCAAAAACTGGTTCCAAATTGACAACTTAACATCGCAACATATATAAACTCTGAACATAGCTTTAAAAAATAAGAGAATGAACAACATCTGGCGACCAAACAAAGTGTTATTCATAAATGCCTTTTTTTTCCAAGCAAGTTTTTTATATTACTAGCCTAGTTAGGAGGTGTCAATCTTTTCGTCTGACAGTAAACAAACATTTCCTGCACTCGTATGTTTCAAGAAGACCTAACCAATAGCAAATGGTAAAAAAAATGCTAAAATTCGCTTATATAAATTATTGAATTAAATTATTTTCATCATAAGAAAGCGATATACAATAATAGTACACACAAAAGGACGGTATCAATGTGTAACGAGAAAGAAACTATTTGCATACGATCACGTATCAACTAGCTAGCTAGCTAGCCCTGGACGTGGCCGAATGCAATTTGAACGACTTCACAGTCATGACACGCTGATAAATAATAACTATATTATTATTAAGTTTCTTTAAACATTTTAGCAAGTAAGTTTCAGTAGCGTCAGCTGCTTTATTAAATTCTTCTCGATTTATTTCACAATAAATGTTATTTTATATTTTCCATATAACTTAGGAGGTCTTTAATACAATTTAAAAAATATTCAAACCGGTATTAATATACGGATAGACAAAAAAATTTAAGATAATTGATTTGCCAACTCATTTGAGATTTATAATTTTTCCTTATTTATATAGATATAATGCGAATATTTTTTATATTGAAATTCTTTGTTATATATTTAAAACTGGCATAAAGGGTGGCCTGTTTGGAGCGTGAAGACGGGGCTTAGTATTTATGTCAACAACGTAAACCGTATAATCAAGCCTACAAGACCGTGAAAACGTAACTTTCCTTTTCATAACCAAAGAATATTATTTTTATTATGAAAAGGACAAAGCAAGGCGCTTTACTATAATAATTTTTGATTTATTTGTAACTTAAATTTTTTTTGGCTACATTTATATTTGTTATATGCTTTAAAATATATTCATACAATCCTTTAACTAGATAAAAAAAACTTTTCAAATCCATTGTAATATAAGCGGAACGGCTGAAACAAAAAACGAAAGAAAATATTTTTTGTCTGTTTTTAGAGTTCCGTACCTAAAAAGGGAAAAACGGAACTCTTATAGGAGTCCGTCGGTCGTCTGCCTGTCTGTCCGTCTGTCAAGACCAATTTCTCGAAATAACTTGGAAGAATCAACTTGATATTTATATCAAATATCCAAATTAGTAACCTGTCGAAGCACCGGTGGAGTGAACGCAACCAAAACATATGAGCGTTTATGCTTAATTTTTTTTTGGCATATTGTATGAAAATTGCCGGGTAATCAAAACTTACTTAAACTTCCCGTTGACCTAGAATTATTAAATTTGGCAGTAAGTTAGAACCTATAGTACAAATAAACGGAAATATCCAAAAATTGAAAATTTATAGATATCCCAGGAAAAAAACCACTACAAACTAATACTGTAGTTTATTTCATACAAAATGAGTGCATACGAACGCAAATTTAAGTTTGTCTCTTATTAGTTGTACTTCATTCACCTAAACTTATGAAATTTGATAAGAAGTGAAAACTCATACTATGTAAAGGGGAAAGTCTTAAAATGTATAATTTATATGTTTAACACAGAGAAAAACCACTACCAACTTATATTTGTAGTTCATTTCATACTAAGTGAATGGATACGACTGCCAATTTCAATTTGTAATTTTTATAAGTAGTATTTTCCTCAGCAAACCTACTATCATGAAATAGATACAGAACCCACTGTGCGCGAGTACTACTCGTACTTGACCGATATTTTTATCTATTAATAACAACCTCAACTGATAATAATACTAATAATAAAATGAACAACTATAAATAAATAACAAACAAAAGATTCTTATATTCCAGCTTGTAGCTTCCTGCGCCATTGTTTAGCGTCAACAAATGTGCGACAAATATTTGAGGTCGGACCATATCTGAAGCGACGCGTTTTAAATATTCAACTAGCTTGTATTAAAAGTAGCTACAATGCCTTTTAAATTACTGTGTTTTAATACATTGTCATTTTAAGATATACATATGTACAGGAAGCTATAGAATTATATTATTTTACAGTTAGTTATTTTAGTCATGTTAGTGTAATAGATTTTTTAGGCTTGGCTAGTACTTCCTATGTTGAGTATTAAGCTTATGTTATTTAAAATAAATTAAATTAGCTTCACGCTGTATCCCGCTCATGGCGGGGTAAATACAGGGAATCGTAGGAACCTAGTGTTAAGGCACTCCGTTCTCCGCGGGTAATTAAATTTAAAAATTTGACCATATTAACTGTTAGATTTGAAATTAACCAATTATGTTTTAAATATATCAGAATTTTATGATAATATTTTTGCAAAATATTTTGGACAAAAATTTCAATCGAATAATACTGTTAGTATTTTTTAAAGTTATCATTCCTTTGTGTATTAAATTTCTAAAATTTTAAATGATAATAAAATGTATAAATTTTTAATTAGTACATATTTATTATAATAATATAGACGCGATTGCTAACGGCCTCTAAGCGCATCATGAATAGAATCCCAACGGGACGGAGCGTGATTGCACTTACGAGTGCAATCATGACAAAGATCTTAAATAGGGAGCCTACTGCGCCTGCATTGAATTTTATAAATAATATTAATAATAATATATTCAGAACTTCATTTATTGTAAGTATATATTTGGTAAAATAGATGAAATAATTTAAGAATTGAAAATGGCCATGACAGTTATAAATACATTCTATATATTCCTTAATATTTTACAGGTTTTTCATAAAGCTAATTTTTTTTTGAATAATTACTATAAAATTTAATTTTTTTAAATAATTTTAGATGCGTGCGTTAAAGGATTTTTAATAATTAATCCGCGGGGTCCGATTGGTTTAAACCAGCGTCGTGGTGTTGGAGCATGCGCTATACCGGCTATGTGCACGACGCGCCATAACTTAGACAAAATGCCCGTTAATGTGTACCTACCTATTGCAGTATAGATTTTTTGGCAAATTATATAATATATCGTTAAATGACATTATTATATGGAAATCTAATTTATAATGAAACGCCTAACGGCATTTCACATAATAATTTTGAAATGTTAAAATAATAATATAACAGTATTGTATCAATTATTTCTGAATTGTTCTTTTTATTATAACGTTGATTTATATTTATTTATCAGCCGTTAATTAATTAAAATATATATTTTTTATAAAAGCATGCAAAGTCAATGAATTAAAAAAAAATAGAAAATAAATACGAAATGAGAAATATTAATATTTGAAAAAAAAATCCAGATTAACTTCGCAATGCCGGATTTCGCTGCAGCGCGCAGCAGCGTCGTCTACTTTAGATAAGTTAAATAAAAAGTATTATAAAAATGTATGTGCGTATACATTTATTAAGTAAATTAAATAAATATAATAATGAAGACTTTTATTAATAATTTAATTCATTACATTCTAGTTTAATAAAAAATAGACACAAAATGATTTTAAAACGTTCATCGTTAATTCAAACAAGGTACGATCGATCGATGCGCAAGCAATGAAAGTTGGTTAAATAAATGTTAATAAGGTGAATAAGTGCAGTCACAGGAAGCGAACTTACCTCATACTTGATGCCGGTTAGCCGCAGCCATGTCTCCACCTTCAAGCAGTACGGCGAAGTCGACGGCAACAAAGGAGTTCGCGAGAACTGGTACAAATATACAACATCTTTTTCGAAATTAATCTTGTGAACATTCGGCTTGGGCGGGGCCGGCTCTACTTTTTTCTCCTCAGGCACCTTCACCTCAGTTTTTTCGGTTGCCGGTGGCTCCTCTTTTGTCTGATCATTATCGGGCGCGTCCTCTTTTAATTCCTTCTCTTTCTCCGTGTTCTCCGGCACGTTGTTTATAACTTCCGTAGCCATTGTGTATATGGAGTGTTTAACACAAGTCCTCTATTCACACACAAGCGTTTTCTGTTAGTATAATTTGTTCACTACCGCCGGCTAGGCGCGTGAGCTGCGTAGCGAGGACTGACTACCGCAAAGCCGCACAACAGATAGTCAACTGACGGAATAACTGGTTGCCAAGCAACGCTATTCAATATTCACGCCGCACTGGATTACAAAATGGCGGCTCTCCGCAATGTTGCGGATATGTCAAGTTAACACTTTCTTAACATAAAATTGTTAATATAACAAATATTACGTAGAATAAATAATATGTATTATTAAATATAATAATTACAAACAAAAATGTATTTTTATATATATAATATTCTCAACATTAGCAAGTTTTATTTTGGCGCGGAATATAAAAATATTTAACATAGAAAATGGTTTGTTATAAAAATACTATACAGGAAGAAATATGTACAAATATACAAATTGCAAAGCCTCGTCTTACATTTCCACGAATATTGTTCTTCTTTGTCTGTAGAGGAGATTAGCTTTCCTAAGAGGATTAGAAGCTTTTCTCAATTGCACTTACACGCGTATTAATTTTAGCGACAAAGCTTACACGTTGTACAATACTTAATAAAAACCTTTAAAAAATGTGTATCTTCATATGCTCTTTCATTTATTATAATTTAAAAATGTTACTTAATTACAGCATATCTCTTGTAATTGTAAACAAAATTAGATATAAAAAAAACGAAAAATGCGTCCTATGAAAATTTTTTTATTAAATTATTATATGAATCTAATATTAATTCTTTATGGCGCAAAGAATTAATATAAGATTCATATAATAATTCGTAATTCGTTTACAAAGTTCTTAAAACAGTCGTTGTAAATGCTTATTTCAACATTTTCATTTATATTCGATATTTTTGCTGTTTTACTAAATAACATAATTAATCCAGATATAGACGTCGCGTTCAGTTTTTCTTTAACGTCATACAAAATTTTGAGTAAAAAGGTTTCATATTCGTTGGTTTCTATTTATTCCCATAAACTAAAACTCTACATTTGGTCTTTACCCTTAACGTTACTTTCTTTTCTTATTATCAATACTAACTGTATTATATTATAAATGAAGTGGCTATACAGAAGATCAAAATATACTATGTTATTAATTAAAGATATTTAATTTCAAACAGTTACTTCATAAACGTATTAATATTATTATTATTGGAAATAATATTCTTATAACCTTAGCACCCTAAATATCTCCAAACAATAATAAAAGAATATATATACCTACAGGCTAATGAAGACGTTGCCTGACTCTAAGCTCTATAACTTTAGCTAACGCGCTATTTCCTTTTTTTTATAGTTTAGCTAGATCTTACATTTAGTGAGTAAGTATATTCCGACTGCGGAGCCACGTAGCGGGGTTCGGGGCCCATTTGTATTTCCCCAATCCAATGAAACTTTTGACCTTTTAACCTGTACACATAAAATTTCATACATGTGGGTTCACCCGCTTAGAAGAAGGGTGACGCACTTAAGAAAATTAAAGCTATAAATAAATTTGCTAATATTATTAAGTAATTAAAATAAAGCTATAGGAATAAAAATAATAAGGGCCATACTGACGCGACGGTTGTAAGTTCGATTTTTACTCGAGTAGAATGACTTGTACTTCATTTCTACGCTCAAAATAAATAAAAAAAGTACTTCAATTGTTTTCCTCTCTCCTATATGTTCCTATCCATATCATTCGTATTGACAGTTCGATTGATTTATAAAATCAATTCTGACCAAATTCGACTGTAAAGTACTAATATGATATAAAAATGGTATCTTGATTAATTGAAATAAATAATGTTCCATACGCAAAATAACAAGAAGGTTTTCAAATAAAATAACAAGACAGATTAAAAAAAAATATCTTTATTCAACATAGTACTTGACTATTATTATTTACTAGCTAAAACTTAGAGCACTAAACATTCGTGTCACTGCAAAATTACTCAAAATATGGAAAAGAAGACCATTAGAAGTAATGAAGATCGGTTTCAATCATTATTTTCACATAACTATCTCTCATTAATCGTATAAAAGTATTCTCTTTTTAAATGTAATTATTAATATTTCATTATAAAATGTAACGACGTGCCCTTATTTATGTTAGTCATTCGTAACAATAAAACATTGAAAAATCATTCTAATAAAAATATTGCTAAAATTAGAATCATTAATACAAAAAATTCATCATTAATTATAATAATAATGATAAATTTGGTAATTCATACAATACAAGCATGTTTACTTAAACATAACAAATTATGAGAATAAGATATGCTTATTATATACTAAGAACAATACGTAACTCGTAAATTATTATTGCTATCTCTCTGTCACACACACTATTTACC